>UESW01004823.1:600371-644082 GCA_900491605.1 Calamus simplicifolius | reverse complement strand
CATAGAAAGTTCTTGCCTACAAATCATTCTTATAAGAGTAACTTGACTGCCTTCACAAAGAGCAAAGCAGTTATAAAAGTTGTCCCATCAATTATGTCTAGCATAGCTATTTTGGAAACTATAGATCAATTGGGTTTGAAATATGCTTGGGAACTAGATGATGATAGAATAAATGGGCGTATACAAAAAAAAAACATAGTTGGAGGGAGCGGAGTATTCTTTGGGATTTGTCATACTGGCGTACTAATCTCATCTGGAACAACTTGGATGTGATGCACATTAAGAAGAATATCTTTGATAACATATTTAATACAATGTTAAACATCTCAGAAAAAATAAAGGACATTACAAAATCAAGAGAAGAACTCAATCTATATTGTAGAAGACGTGATTTAAGGAGGAATGACAATGGAACATATCCTAAAGCATGCTACAGCCTTAACAGAAATTCTCAAGCAGTGTTATATCAATGGGTTAAAGGGTTAAAATTTTTAGATGGATATGCCTCAAACATTAGTAGATGTGTCGACATAAAGAGTCATGATTATCATGTCTTTATGCAGCTATTATTATCCATAACTTTTCGTGAGTTACTTTCTATCCATGTATAGAAGGCATTAACAGAGTTTAGCTTATTCTTCAAGGAGTTAACTACCAGAGTCATTACTTATGCATCAATGGTAAGGCTTGACGAATAAATTTTATTATATTATGCAAATTGGAGCGAATATTTCTTTTGACTTCATAAAACACCTACTGATTTAAGCAAGTATAGCTAGTCCCATGTAGTATCGTTGGATGTATCCTTTTAAGAGGTAAGTATATAAATAATATTATTATATATTTAAAGGAAGAAATAAACTTCGAGGCATGCATATTTTAAAATTTAATAACAATTATTAATATGAAAACTTAAAGATTACATATTAATCTATCTAAAATGCATCAAGATTATATCTTGACCTTATATATTGGATCGTTTGATCTAAAATATGCATATAAATAAAAACATCAAGATCATATCTTGATCTTCAAGATGAGAAGTCATACTACTTATCTTGAAGCCTGCCTTAAGATATAGGGATCAAATCACTTACCTTAAGAACAGTAGGTAAATCCATATTGCTCTGCAGCCGTTCAATCGTCCAGCCTCTAGTATCGTCCACGCGAAGCCCCGAATGATCGAATTCTCGGGAGTGCTAGCTCGCGGAAAAATAACTTTGCTGATCTTGAATCCTTCAACTTGAATCTTCTTCCAAGATCCACCAAACTTTCGCTGACACCAGAATTATACCAGAATTTTCTATTCTAACTCTTTAGAAATTCAATCCATAACATTTCGTTGTTGTAATCTGGTGAGGGATGTCCTTTAATTTATAGTCTCATTTTAGCCGTTAGCCCATTGAATTCTAACACTTAGAATTCCATCGTTCGGTGAAAACCAAAAGATGCAGCGTTTGGTTAATTCTGACGTTCAATGAAAACCAAAGAGATGCGTTTGATTAATTCCGACATTCGGTGAAAACCAAAGAAACGCAGCGTTTGGTTAATTCCGACGTTCGGTAAAAATGAAAGAGATGTGAATTCTAACACTTAGAATTCCATCGCCTGGTTGATTCAAAGAGGCACATTTATTCCATATAAATTCTAACACTTTAGAATTCCAACGGAACTATTTGGAGAAGATTAATGTTATACATTAAATTCTACATGTGAATTTAATCTCTCAAATTTTAGTTATCTCATCATGTGAAATACTTATGCGAGAGGTTTGGGTTCAGATTTTGGTTTAAGCTGATCTAAATTTATTAGACTGAACCTATATAGATCATGGTCCTAGCCCAAATCAAATTTAGCTAGTCCTGAATCTATTTAAATCCAAATCAAGTCTAATTTAGACTTAAACCAAATTGAATCTTATTCACTTGTACTTAACCCAATTGAGATAATTCAATCAATTAAATTGATTAATTAAATCATATACAATTCTCAATGGTTGATCAGCAAATAGATCATCCTAGGAAACTTCTATGCATGTAACTCTTTAGGTTCGAACCTAAGCCGGTAGCATAGGAATAACTTTCTATACTAATTGATGTGTCCATCTAGCAATGGAACCCGACGTCCAGATAGGTCGAAGAGTTGCCGAGCAAACTCCAAGAACCCTAAGAAACAGTTACTGTATAATTCATCCTTTTGACCACAAATTCTAAGGATGGCTTAAGAGCCTGTCAACTCTAAACAGCAAATCCATTAAGTGATTTCAACTTTAGTGATCATGTGACCTTCACATGAAGTGCCTTGGCCAAGGTCTTGCTAAATTGAAACACAAGCATTTCTCCTTTTAACGGGATAGGTCAAATTTCATCTTGATCCACAACTGACTACCATAAGTACTTGACTGCACCCAGTAACCTTTCGTAGATGGATTAGAAATCCAGGTAGTCCGACACCTAAGTACAATGAGTTGCTTGCAAGTCACCAGTTGTGATCTCAGGTCTTAAGGATACTTATACCCATATCTTCTCGGATTAACTCTTGATAGCAGAGTATCCGAAAATGAGTCACGTTCGATGAAATGTACTTCTATACTTTCACCTGTATGTCATACCAGTGTCTCTACACTCCTTAGTTAAGAGGACAACCAATAAATATGATATACAACATCCTATAATTGATAGTACTATGGCCCTGTCATAGTATATCATTTGGTCATGAACTCTTTTAAGGACCTTCAAAGATAAATCCTCTTTATCGTGAAGGAAGATCCTGAGGGCTTCATTACTTTAGGAGCTTTAAGAAGATGTTCTTGTAATGAATAAATTGCCAAATAACTTTATTAATATATCAATTTATATACAATTTACATTAGCACAATCATCAAATGATTGACTTTAGGATACAATTCCTAACAAACTCCCACTTAACCTAAAGCCACTCATTACAGTATCTAATACCCATCTTTAATTTATAGTCATCAAACTCCTTGATGCTGAGTGCTTTAGTAAATGGGTCGCCTAGGTTTTCCTTTCCATCAATCTTTTGAAGATTTATGTCATCTCGTTCTACAATCTCTCAAATGAGATGAAACCGACGCAGTATGTGCTTGGTGCACTGATGTACTCGTGGTTCCTTTGCTTGAGCTATGGCACCAGTGCTGTCACTATACAACAGGACTGGTCCATCTATGGAATTTACCACTCCAAGCTCGGAGATGAATTTTTGCAGCCACACAGCTTCTTTCGCAATATCTGATGCAGCGATGTACTCTGCCTTGCACACCGAATCTGTCATTGTATGTTGCTTAAAACTTTTACAGCAAAGAACTCCACCATTTAGGATAAACACGAAACCCGACACACTTTTGCTATCATCATAATCTGATTGGAAACTTGAATCAGTATATCCAACAAGTTTCAAATCAAACTCTCCATAGACTAACCACTGGTCCTTAGTATTTCTCAAATACTTAAGGATTGTCTTAACAACTTGCCAGTATTTTTCTCCTAGATCAGATTAGTATCTACTCACTACTCCTAGTAAGTATGCCACATCTGGTCTTGTACATGTCATGGTGTACATAATCGATCCTACTGCCGAAGCATATGGAATTCGACTCATACGTTCTCTTTCATTAGGAGTTGTCAGACAATCCTTCTTAGAAAGATGAATTCCATGGCCTATCGGAAGATAGCTTTTCTTAGAATTCTCCATGCTAAACCTCTTTAGCACGATGTCAATGTACGTAGATTGGGATAAACCAAGCATCCTCTTAAATCTATTTCTATAGATCTTCATCCCTAGGATGTATGATGCTTCTCCCAGATCTTTCATGGAGAATTGTAATGATAACAATGTCTTTATTCCTTGTAATGCAGGAATATCATTCCCGATTAAGAGAATATCATCCACATATAATACATGAAATACAATAATGGAACCGTTAGCCTATTTATAAATGCAAGGTTCTTCTTTATTCTTAACAAAGCCATAAGATTTGATCATATTATCAAATCGTATATTCAACTCCTAGATGCTTGCTTAAGTCCATAAATGGACTTATGTAGCATGCACACTTTAGACTCATCTTTAAATATAAAACCTTTAGGTTGTATCATATATACCTGTTCATCTAAATTACCATTTAGAAAAGCGGTTTTAACATCCATCTGTCAAATCTCATAATCTAAGTGTGCTGCTATAGCTAGCATAATCCGAATGGATTTCAGCATTGCCACAGGAGAAAACATCTCGTCATAGTCAATACCATAACGTTGACGATACTCCTTGGCAACCAGCTGTACTTTGTAGGTCTCTACCTTTCCGTCTGTGCCTCTTTTCTCTTGAAAACCCACTTACACCCTATGGGTTTTATCCCTTCGAGTGGGTCAACTAATGTCCATACATTATTGTCCTTCATGGAATCAAGTTCGATTTTATAGCATTAAGCCATTTATCAGAGTCAGTCCTTTGCATAGCATCCATATAGGTGATCGGATCCTCATTGTTCTCATCAAGCTCAATAGGATCCTCATTCTGGACCAAGAAACCTAAGTATCTGTCTGGTTGATGTGGTACTCTACCAGATCGCCTTAATGGTGCATCTAAAATGGGTTTTGAGTTTGATCTAATCAACTTAGATTCTAAGGGTTCACTGGTTTGTGTTGTTCCTTCTACTTGATGAACTTCTTCAAGTTCAACATTAGAGCCATTTGTTCCTTCCCTAAGAACTCCTTTTCAAGAAAAACTGCTCTATTACTAATGAACAACTTTTGTTCTTCAGTATTGTAGAAGTAATATCCTTTGGTTTCTTTTGGATAGCCGATAAAAAAATATTTATCAGATTTGGGTTCAAGTTTGTCTGATTTTGCACATTTCACATAAGCCGGACACCCCCAGACTCTTAGATAGGTGATAACCGGTTTATGTCCATACCACATCTCATGTGGAGTTTTAGAAACAGACTTACTTGGAACCTTATTGAGAATATGACAAGCTGATTCTAATGCATATCCCCAAAATGATATTGGCAAGCTTGCAAAATCCATTATGGACCTAACCATGTCTAACAGAGTTCGATTCTTCTTTCCGACACATCGTTATGTTGCGGTGTTCCTGAAGGAGTTAATTGGGAGAGAATCTCATTCTCCTTAGATATGTCACAAAGTCATTTGAAAGGTATTCTCCACCTCGATCTGATCGAAGAGTCTTAATATATTTTCCTATTTATTTTTCTACTTCTTTATGATATAGTTTGAACATTTCAATGACTCAGATTTATGTCTCATAAGATAGACATAACCGAACCTAGAAAGGTCGTCTGTAAAAGTAATGAAGTAGTAATATCCATCTTTGGCATAAGTACTCATTGGTCCATATACATCAGTATGTACTAGACCTAATAGCTCTTTAGCTCTTTCACCTTTTTCAGTAAAAGATGACTTGGTCATTTTACCAAGAAGACAGAATTCACATGTAGTTAATGATTCATAATCATCAACTCGAAGGATGCCCTCGTGAGTTAACCTATTTAATCTGTTCTTATTGATATGACCCAGCCGATGGTGCCAAAGATAAATATCTATAATATCAGTTATTTTAGGGCACTTACTTGATTTGTACACTACATTCACAGGCTATGATAATATATAAATGCCATTAGATAAATTTCTAGTAATTACAGTGACTCCATTCATAATGATATTCAAAGTAACATCCTTTATTGAAATTTCATAATGACTTTGGGCCAGAAGGCCTACAGAAATTACATTCAATAAGAATATTGGGCAAAAATGACAATCATTTAGTACAATGACATTTCTATTGAAAACTATTTCAAGAACTCCTAATACCAGAACTGGAACTAATCTTCTATCGCCGACATGAAGGAATCTTTCATTGTCCCCAAATCTTCTAGTGACCTGTAGTCCCTGCAATGAATTGCAAATGTTAAAAGGACTCTCAGTATCCAATACCCAGGTCTGATTATCATATACAGAAAAATTACAAGGTGTTATCATATAAATATCTTGTTGAGCAACATCTTGCCCTTTTTTCTTTTTTGGCCTGTTTGGATCAAGTGTGGCAATGTAAAGAGGATAGTTCCTCTTTTAGTGCCCTTGCCCTTGACTTTTATCAACTTTCTTCTTCTGCATCTAACCCCTTATAGATGTCCTAGCATGTTGCACCTTTTTCTTATTCTTTTCTTCTTTCCTTTCCCAAAGGATTGACGCCCTACCTTAGATCCTTCAACCACATTAACCAAACCCTTAGAGAGCTGGTTGTCTTTCTCAAAGTTCTGTAACAATCCCAACAAACCGTGGTAGTTAACTGCAGGCTTTGTCATTCGAAAATAAGTAAGGAAAGGTCGAAAGGATGAAGGCAAGGAATTCAGGATGCATCTTTTCCCAACTGCTTATATAGGGGAAAGCCGAGCTTGCTTAGCATTTCTATCATCTCGATCATGTACAATACATGATCAGTGATATGAGATCCATCCCTCATTCGAGAATTAAAAATAGCACAACTAGTATTGTGCCTTTCAACGTCGTCGGGTGTGCCGAAAGATTCATTCAACGCTTGAATGATTTCTTTCGGCTGAGCATTCTCGAATCGGCGACCAAATTCATCGTTCATTGCTGCTAGCATGATGCAACGCACGCTAGTTCTATCACTGAGCCACTTCTGATAAGTGTCTTTCTCAGAACTTTGGGTGTTTGCATCAGGTATCTTTGGTGCAGGATTATTCAGAATATATAGAATCCTCTCATGCTCAAGGACGATCTTAAGTTTTCTAAACCAGCTATTGAAATTTAAACCATTCAACTTGTCACTATCCAATAGGGACCTTAATGATAAATTAGTGGCCATTTTCTGCATAAGGAAAAACTAAAGTTTAGTAGTATATAAATTGATTCAGTCTAAAGACTTGGACTTTAGTCTAAAGATTCTCTCACTATTTTGTTCAAATTGGTAGCCTCTACACCCTAATTTGAAGAATTATTCTTAATTCTTTAGTGGGCACTAAGATCTACATAGATTACATACAGGCCCAAGTGAAGCTTGGCCAACCCATATGCATCTAAGAGTAGGTTCAAAACCAATTGTTTCCCAAAACAATTCTTAGTGTTCAGTTTTGCCCCATGTTCCTCTTCAGCAGGCATAGAGTGCCTCCACTGAAAGTTCTAGTTAGGTCCACCCATTAAATGATATAATCAGTGTAACCTATCAATAGACAATCAAGCCCAAGTGAAGCTCGGCCCACTTGACTATCTATTTAATAGTTACACTGACTTATCATATAATGAATGATAATTTCGATGGTTGACAAGCACCAGGCATGGAGTGCCTCCAATGATTATCAAGACATCGGACTCATTATCACCCATCTTAATGGGAGGCTATGACCTAGTTATGATATAACTATTTCATTTTAAGGACCTAATAATTTTAGAGGATTTAATAATCTGAAGATAAATTGACTAATCAAGTTCTCCCACTGAATCTATGAAGCCAGTAGAATGATACAAGATTAAGTCAGGTTAAGTGGCACCTAAATCAGTCAGACTGATTTCCTTACAGGCATGGGTTAACCCGAATCAGGTAAATGATCTGAATCATAAATGGTTCACCATATTGACTAGGTAAGTGAGATTGATGGAAGGGATATGCCATTAACTCGTTAAAGACGCATCAATGAGTAGCCATTCGATCGTTGATCCTAGAGCAACTTGCCAACTCACCTTGACATCATATGGTTAACCAATTTTGATTTGACCATCTAAGAGATTCATGCTCAACCACGGAGCCTAATCTACTTCCATTTGGTTTAATCAAAGACATGGACATGATCAACTACAACTATTGTTTGATTTAGAGCATCCTTAACCTAATCTAATCAATTTAGGTTTGATCAAATACTCTTATAGTCCATTTGATTTAAACCTTAGGGTCAATCCTTTATGGACCTGATTTAGCTAATCCAAAAGATTAAATATATTTCATGTCATATATTTCGAATTATGCATCAGTTGCATTATTTAACTACTCATAATTCCTATATTTAGATCATATCTAAAAAGATTATGAATAAATATTTGGCACTCAAATAAAACTCTCATAAATATTTGTTTGTTTCATAACATAGACATCAAGCTATCATATCTCATATCTATGTTTTTATACTAAACATGCAAATATCATGCTTTTATACAACATCAATATGTATCAAATATAAAACATCTCTTGAGAGTGTGTAATCTGTGTTTTGATGCCAAAGATCAATTAAATTATCTTTTGACTAAGCGTCAAAAAGAGAGAACCATAATGTCACGGCAATATGTCACAAAATACCTCGTTGAATGAGTAATTTAGATTTTTAATCCATCTGTGACCGAATAGCCTGGTGATCCATTTTAGCTTTGATTACAAATTAATAGGAGCATTAATTTACATGCAATAAATTAGATCAAGACAAAACCATGCTTTGATATCATTTGAAGGGAGAAATAAACTCTGAGGCATGCATATTTTAAAATTTAATAACAATTATTAATGCGAAAACTTAAAGATTACATATTAATCTATTAACATGCATCAATATCATATCTTTGCCGATCGTTTGATCTAAAATATGCATATAAATAAAAACATCAAGATCATATCTTGATCTTCAAGATGAGAAGTCATACTACTTATCTTGAAGCCTGCCTTAAGATCTAGGGATCAAATTACTTACCTTAAGAACAGTAGGTAAATCCTTATTGCTATGCAGCCGTTCAATCGTTCGGCCTCTAGTATCGTCCACGCGAAGCCCCGAATGATTGGATTCCCGGGAGTGCTAGCTCGCAAAAAATAACTTTGCTGATCTTGAATCCTCCACTTGAATCTTCTTCCAAGATTAATCAAACTTTCGCTGACACCAGAATTACATTAGGATTTTCTATTCTAACTCTTTAGAAATTCAATCTATAACATTTTGTTATTGTAATCTAATGAGGGATGTCCTCTAATTTATAGTCTCATTTTAGCCGTTAGCCCATTGAATTCTAACACTTAGAATTCCACCGTTCGGTGAAAACCAAAGAGACG
Source organism: Calamus simplicifolius (assembly GCA_900491605.1). Classification (NCBI taxonomy): domain Eukaryota; kingdom Viridiplantae; phylum Streptophyta; class Magnoliopsida; order Arecales; family Arecaceae; genus Calamus; species Calamus simplicifolius. The sequence goes on along the minus strand of UESW01004823.1, from coordinate 634,992 downwards.
CAGCGTTTGGCTAATTCCGACGTTCAGTGAAAACGAAAGAGATGTGAATTCTAACACTTATAATTCCATCGCTTGGTTGATTCAAAGAGGCACATTTATTCCATATAAATTTTAACACTTTAGAATTCCAACGAACCGTTTGGAGAAGATTAATGTTATACATTAAATTCTACATATGAATTTAATCTCTCAGATTTTAGTTATCTCATCATGTGAGATACTTATGCGAGAGGTTTGGGTTCAGGTTTTGATTTAAGCTGATCTGAATTTATTGGACTGAACCTACATAGATCATGGTCCTAGCCCAAATCAAATTTGGCTGTCCTGAATCTATTTAAATCCAAATCAAGTCTAATTTCAAATCAATATTTGAAATTGACTAGTCCTTCTAATAGACTTAAACCAAATTGAATCTTATTCACTTGTACTTAACCCAATTGAGATAATTCAATCAATCAAATTGATTAATTAAATCATATACGATTCTCAATCATTGATCAGCAATAGATCATCCTAGGAAACTTCTATGCGTGTGACTCTTTAGGTTCGAACCTAAGCCGGTAGCATAGCAACAACTTTCTATACTAATCGATGTGCCCATCTAGTAATGGAACCCGATATCCGGATAGGTCAAAGAGTTACCGAGCAAACTCCAAGAACCCTAAGAAACAGTTACCGTATAATTCATCCTTTTGACCATAAATGCTAAGGATGACTTAAGAGCCTGTCAACTCTAAACAGCAAATCCATAAAGTGATTTCAACTTTATTGATCATGTGACCTTCACATGAAGTGCCTTAGCCAAGGTTTTGCTAAATTAAAACACAAGCATTTCTTCTTTTAACGGGATAGGTCAAATTCTATCTTGATCCATAATTGACTACCACAAGTACTTGACTGCACCCAGTAACCTTTCGTAGCTGGATTAGAAATTCAAGTGGTCCAGCACCTAAGTACAATGAGTTACTTGCAAGTCACCGGTTGTGATATCAGGTCTTAAGGATACTTATGCCCATATCTTCTCGGATTAACTCTTGACAGCAGAGTATCCAAAAATGAGTCACGCTCGATGAAATGTACTCCTACACTTTTACCTGTATGTCATACCAGTGTCTCTACACTCCTTGGTTAATAGGACAACCAACAAATATGATATACAATGTCCTATAATTGATAGTACTATGGCCCTGTCATAGTATATCATTTGGTCGCGAACTCTTTTAAGGACCTTTAAAGATAAATCCTTCTTTATCGTGAAGGAAGATCCTGAGGGCTTCATTACTATTAGGAGCTTTAAGAAGATGTTCTTGTAATGAATAAACTGCCAAATAACTTTTATTAATATATCAATTTATATACAATTTACATTAGCACAATCATCAAATGATTGGCTTTATGATACAATTCCTAACAATATTATCATTTCAAATAAATTTACCTTACAAGCGAGTTAATTAATTGCTTTACGTATTTTGACATATAGGTATCTTAAGATGTTAAAAAATAATGTGTGTAATAAGGCAAGGGTTGAAGGTTTGATATGCAATGCATACTTGGTTGAGGAAGTTTTAGCATTATTTCGAGGATCACATCCATACGATGAACCAAAATGTGAGCCGTAACAGTGATGGATGTGTGGATGAAGAAGCTATTGATGGTAGAATATCAATTTTTAAAAGTATCGGCCAACCTTTTGGAAAATAGAAGAGAAAGGATTTGAGCGATGTCGAGTACATTGCAGCTCATAATTACATTTTAATGAACTATCGAGAAGGCGATCCATACATCGAGTATATATATATTGAATCTTCTAACATTGAACTTCTATTTGTGAAATCAATAAACAAATTATTTGCTGACAATAGCTTTAAATTTTTATCTGTATAGGATGTACTGTGCTAGCCAATGATAGATGTATCCCAACATCAGTGAAGTTGCCATCGGACAGAAGTTAGAAACGGAGTTCGCATATTGGTTTAATGAATTTGTGAGTGTTACGACGCATTCAATTTGGTTAATGCCTTCCATTTTAGGAATTGATTGTGAACTCCTTATTCATTTACAGGTTAATGGTTCATGGTCTATTGTTGACAACATTTTCATTAGTTGTCTAGCGCAATGGCCATTGAGGACCATAAATACCTACTTTGGCTATTTTATGAATGCCTATAAGATTTAGATTGAAGGATTATGTTCTTCAAGATGTATGCAAAATTAGAGTGTATGCATTAAAGGAGAAAGCATTGGAGCAAATATGTTGGATTATTATAAGAAGTTAGTTGAGGTGGTCAAAATTGAATATCCTAGTTGGCCTATGAAACATATTGTCTTATTTCATTGCAAACGGTTTGATCCAACAGTAAATATGGGGACCAGGGTTTACAATGAATATAATTTGGTTGAAGTGAACCATAAACGAAGATTAGAGAAATATGAACCATTTATTATAGCGTCACAAGCTCAGCAAGTGTATTACTGCAAATATTCAAGCTTGCACAACGACAAGCAAGACTAATGGACTATTTCAAAAATCATGGCATGATCGATCATCATGCTTGCTGAAAACTATTCAACTCAATCTCCTGATTCCCTTGCATTTTAAGAGGATGAAATGAAAATACATGCAATTGAGGATGACACATCTGTTTCTGAAACATCACTTAGAGACCCGACTGGTGATATCCAAGAAATAAAGGATGTTAATGTTCCATTGGACAATGACGAAGATGAATTTCAATCACAACCGGATTCAACATCGGATGTTGAACCGATTATTGATGACACAAATAAAACCGACTCTACATAGAGGTTGACAATTGCAAGATGAATTTATTTGTGCTTTATTTTACACATACATTCATTATCCATAATTAGGTTCCATAAATCTTTGTTATTTTCAGTATGATGGACCGGGGGAGATCTATTGCTGATAGGCGGAGTGGACAACGCCATAGTATTGACCCATCTGATCCAGCACCTCATTAGCAGAAGAGTTCAGATCTACACTCCCTACACAGCCTTCATTATCTCCATAGGGGATGTTACCTCAGACTAGTTCATCTCGTGATGCTACTTCTTTAGCAGCATAGACGATGGAGAGTTCTTCATTCTCGGGCCGCAGTGTACTTGTACTAGATGCACATGGGCTGTAAGTACTAAATTTTTTTACAGTTATGCTAATTTTAATGCTAATTATTTATAAACATGCATTGTTTATCCTTTTATTTTGGTAGCAGTTTTATTGAGCAGCATACAGTGTCGAGCCAGATTAGCGCTATCTTTCAGTGGCGCATTGATCCGACTGGTTACGACTGGCATCACGTGTCTCCGAGCACAAGGGAATTCTATTTTTTTGAGTTTCAGGTAAATTGTCTATTTTGAACCATAAATCAGTTATGTGAAATCTCTTAACTCTACTTTATGTATGCAACTAACCTTTTATTTTAATACAGAAGAAATTTACATGGATCCTGCCATCCATAATGCCATTAGGTCAGCATGGGATGCCCTAGCTGCACGATGATACTTTGACATGATTCATTTTGGAGGAGGTCTGGTCAGCGTCCTGTGCATGTGCCGAAGGATATATGGCACGAATGGCAGTAGGTGTGGCAGTCAGAGGTCTGGCGCAGGAGGTTCTCCGCAGCTAACACGAACTGTCAATCCAAGAAGGGTGGTTCAAGCACGGGTCTCTCTTGCCACACCTTAGGTTCCATTTCCATTTAGGTGCATCAACGTCATTTGGTAAGAAAACATAATTAATCGGGTTACTATTAATTTCATTTACAAATACTTACATTTGTTATCTATTTTCTATTTTTGTGGACTATGTAGGAGGGCACAGACCCAGAAGAATATCGTATATTTAAGGCGACACATAAAGAAGGACGGTTCCTGGGTCGATGCATGATCGCAGCTAGTTGGAGTTAGGATTTGCTTTTGAAAACTTAATATTATTTTTAATTTGCATACTTCTTATATTGATTCTATAACCATTTTTTTATTTCTCTCAGACACATATGGATGAGCTGCTCTCTATTACAGGCTGACTCTATTGATGGGGAGACGTTCATCGAGATTTCATCATAGGAGTCTCGATGGGTATTTTTGGAAGCTGTTGGTGCCTAGCCACACGACCGTAGAGTGTATGGTCTGGGCATCAAAGTTTTTAGATACTTTTCCATTTTAGGCTCCTGTTTGCACTATACCGGATCTGGCAATATTTTTGCTGAGCACATCGATAAGATGAGGCGATCTATTGCGGATCAGGTTTGGTAGGAGTTCGATGAGCACACCACCGAGCTTTGATAGCAGCTTACGGACCTTAGAGCTCATAGGCCCTGGACAGACAGATCGTGCGTGAGATGCAAGAGTTGGTTCGGATGATGTCGTAGAGCTTTCGATCTTTTGTCTTCGATACATCACTGCTTCACCACGTGATCCAGCGCTGGATTCTTGATGTTATTTTTATTTTGCTATTCTGTATACATATTTGTTATGTATGTTTGATATTGATATATTGTAATGAGATTTATTTTTTAAAATTAATGAAAAACTTTTGACTTGTTTCTATTAATTTTATGTCTATTTATAATATCAGGGCATGCATATCTATTTCATTATCATATTTATTTTATTAATTTTATGTACAAATAGGTTTAAATATTACTTTTCAGATAAAATTATTTTTTAAAAAAACTTAATATTGCGATGCCGTTGCGACGCTTCTTGCTTCGCTAAATAGCAACACAACTAATGGCATCACAAACAAAACGATGCAAAGTTAGCAACGCATTTAGCGATGTACCATATTGCATCGCTAAATAGCGATGCATTTTTTTCGTCTCTAGATAGCGATGCAATATGCGCATCATATTGCATCGCTAAATAGCGACACAACTTTAGCGACGCAATATGGTGCGTCGCTATTTAGCGATCCCGTTGCGGCAAAAACTAGCTTATCGACCAACTGTTTAGCGACAAAAATTATGTATCATCGCTAAGCCTATTTAGTGATGTATATTCATGCTTAGCGATGCATTTTTTGCGTCACTAAAAATATAATTTTTTGCAGTGTTCGTATGCGCCGTTAAAAATATAATTTCTTGTAGTGTTCACCTATAGAGTTTCTCTGGATTAATCATCTCTTTGGGTCCTACCTTGGTGGTATACCATAGACAGATGGAATCAATGCGGGTCAGGGCAGGAGAAGTCTGATCTCCCATGCCTATGGCTAGGCAAAATGGATGACTTGCCATATACGTAAACATAATAAGATTTAAGGATCATATTCTCGTGGAGCCACTAGCTTTTGCCCCCTTCAGCCCCTATGGTTCTTGACCTTCTTCCAACCAAGAGATATTGTGCACTTCAACCAGGCGCTAAAGATGCACATTTCTATCTAAATAACTTTATATGATTCTCTTTTTCCCCACAGGGGCTTCAACTGCCAAAGCAATGGCCTGGACAATCACGCCTGCCTGTGGTTGGAAGCCACCAGCAGTGAGCATGTGCCATGGCTTGACTTATCTATAAGCGAAGTGGATTGTCTTATATTCAGGATTTCTTTTTCCCCTTTAGAGAGAGATCGCTTGAGCTGGCTGTTGTTGTGGTCCAACGGAGATTAATTGTATTTACATAATATTTTCACCAAAGAAAAAGAGAGATCTATCTTTTATTTTTGTAATCTAGCCCAGATATTTGGAGATTATGTCAATCAAGACTTCAGCCAACAATATCTGGTCATTAGGTACAGTTGTGCGACGATTAAGGTAGTGCAAAAAAAAAAAAAAAAAGGATTGCAAGCATCACTTATGATGAAATAAGTTCTAGTTCTCAGACTACTAGTTGGCCTTTTTTTTTTTTTTCTTTTCCTTTTTCTGTCTTTCTTCTTGGCACTTGCCTTGGGGAAAGGTTTTGAATTCCCTGAACGGTGGTGCTCGAAAATACGAAGTGCGTTAAGCTCTTGAATTCTTTGCATTGATTCGAGCATTTCCATGCATAGCAATCGGATGTCCAAAGCAAAGAATATATTCGCACTTGAGCTAGTGAACCTGATTTGTTTTTCCTTTTCAAAACAAGTGGACTATGATATATTGTTTGATTTTAGACCTAAAAATCTATTTTTTTTTTATGATTAGATGGATCAAATGGAACCAGAAAGATTCTTTCTGAACACTGTCCTTGCTATGGAAGTCAATGCTCTCAAGGTTCATTCATCGTGGACAGCTAAGCCGATTCATGATTGTGTTCAAATAAATGGCTTACGTTTCCTCTTTTGTGGCAAGCAATTGGTTTTTCTCTTTAAGAATTCTCTGAACGCTTGAACATCTGGATTGCGGGATCTCTGCCTCCTAAAAACCAGTTGACACTGAGGTCTCTTAGTTGGCAAACTACCATCCACCCAGACCCTAACATGGCATGCTTATTTGTTGCACCCTCTCTCTCTCTCTCTCTCTCATTCACTCACTCAATTGTTGAATTCCCATTCTTTATTATCCATGCTCGCCGACCTACAAGTCTTCATCTGAAGATTTTTTTATTAGGAATCACAATCAATATAGTGGAGTCTTCACTTGATTGGCTTGTATCCAATTGAATTTTTACGTAGTGGTTCGATTGGTGCCCTTACTATCTAGTAACCATGTGTCTACTTAAGTGACTGAAGTGTGGAAATGTCATGAATGCCAACCTTGGGTGTTAGGCATCATTTACTCGCTAAGCTCCTGGCAATGAGACGATGTCTCTTTATGAGATTATTTTTTAAGGTCTTTTTAAGGTCTAAAGCATTGCTCGATGCAGAATATAGCAGTAGGATTCCCTAAGAATATATAACCAAAAAAATTGATCTTATGGCTTCTCCACTTAATCCACTTAACTCCAAAGCTAGATCATACCTCAACAGTTCTGTTGAATTATAGATCTAATGAACAAGCCTGTTTCTTTGGTGTGAATAAATAGATATATTTAAAAATTGTGGAACAATATATGAAGCAAAATGGAAAAGCAATCACACATAAAATTTAAACACTTCAGATCAAGTTGATGCTCGGACCAATCAATTTGTAACAACAGCAACAGAAAAAGAAAATAAGTGAAAGGGGGAAAAAATAACAATCTATCAACATGAGCTGGTATTGGTTTGGAGTTTGAAGTTCTTTCTCAGATATTATATAATAATGTATGTCCGAAAATTGATATGACCTGAGGTGTAATGGACTGTGCTCGTGGCCAGTAGAGCTTTCTCGATTATGATATGATATGGCATCTAAATAGATAACCAAAAAAAAAAAATAAAGAAAAAAAAAAGAAGCTGCATAGGCCCTTCTCTATTATTGCACGATCAGGAGGAAAGAGAGCAGTAGGTAACATCCATCTATCAGCAATGAAGCCCCACACATTCCATGTGCTGATTACCGTCCTAAGGATGGGTCGATAGGGGTCAAGCCAGCTTCATTAACAAAGAAATGTCTTCCATGGTCCCCTTAAAGGATTTTTTTTATTTTTCTTTGAATGATGAACATCAAAGATCTCTCCGCCAATAACTCTACTCTTGCAATGCCATGCCATAGTCATCATCTTATTCATAGTTTGTTCTCTTTCAGTTCTTAATTAAATTGTCGAGTAGGCTGAAACATTAGTATATATTTCGACGAACACTTGTCACATGCCATGAAACTTTGTTAACTAACCATTTGAATTTTTTTAACTCAATCCCGATGGATATGATGGCTAGAAAAATAAGAAAAGATTAGTTTTGTAAGGTTAGTAGAAAGAGACATCATAACTGTTGACTTTCTGGGAGCCCTCCACTGTCCACATCAACAATTAATGCTTAAACTTCCACTCGAGATTTTTCAGCGCTCGTTTCTGAAGGGTTCCTTCCTGTAGGTAGAACAAATCATGACCGGCTTAAAAGTTGGGCAACTTATAGAAGCAAGCAAGCTTGGCAGCTGCCAGTACTGTGGCTCACTAAACATCATTTCCCTTCGTAATCTTAATTAGCCATGATTAAAGTGGGCTTAATAGTTGAAACATGAAATAACCAGTCTTATTTATTGCTAATTCTTCCTCTGATCTTCATGACATTGCTCATTGGGATGTCAGGTAGCATCCCGGAAAGACGAAAGGGGGAAAAGAAGTGAGAAAAAGAAGAAGAAGAAGAAGACGACTTGGCAAGATCTCAGTTTGTTCAGTTTGCAGTCACCAGGCGCTTCATTCAAACTGATCTGTTCATGAAAAATGGCAAGGTAAAGTGAAAGGAATGCATGCACAGCGTACTACCAAGAGGATCTAAGAAAAGATGAGGTGAGGTCGTTACTGCAAGAGACTGGAGGGAGACTGCAGCTCGTCGGCAGGCGAGAGATGACGGCTAGTGTGTTACAGAGGCAGGTACGGTCGACTCCTCGAAGAGCAGCACAGCACTGCTCACTTGGAGGACGTGGGTCCACTCCAGGGACGGCAAAGGAAGCGCATGGAGAGAGCTGAGCAAGTCCAGTTGAGCAGTTCTGAGACCAAGCCACTTGGGACTGGGCAGCCAGAGCAACAAGCAAGACAACAAGGGTAGCTCTAGCGAAGAGCAACATGGAAGGAAGAGAGATGATTGACTTGGCTTCTGCCATTGCCTTCAATTCTCGGTTGCAGGCATCCTCTGAGATGCCCATCTTCATTATATAGACAGTTCATGAGGGAGTGGACATTGCATGACTCAACTGAACCTTGAGTCCTCATCAAAGAATGGGAGTATCATCGCTAGTGCGTGAGTCACCAACACTCCATCTAACAGCAACCTGACAGCCTCCACAATTTGCAGAATAAAGCTATAATTAGAGCTTCAGTAGAGTAAAAAAGCCAGGATATACAGACATAATGCATGGCTGATGGCTGTGAAAAGAATGTGCATCATTCACGGTCATGGCATCTAATGACGCATCACTATCTTGTGGTGGGAAACATGGAAAAGAGTCTCAATAAGTTAATGGAGGCGGACAAATTTAATTAGATAGATAGGAAATTTTTTTGCTGTACATGATTGTTTAATTGAAGTGATATGTCCTTCATCACAACAAACTAATAGAATTTGTGGCTTTTCTATAGGCACCGCATGGTCTACAGAATCCAGTGATTATTTCTCTATCTCCTTGGCGATTGGTCTTTCAATGAGCTGCATTTGAGCTCTTTTTGACAATGTAATTAGTTAATGAGTTAACATTGTTATTAAACTTCTCTCTTTGATCTGTAAGCAGATAATCCAATATAAACAAGAGGAGAATGAACACAAAACAATCGGTTGGAAAATCACCAATATTTGTCACTTATGATTGCAGAATTGTTACAAAATCTGTGCAGCAATATCTTATGATGGAGCCAAGCCACAAAACAAACAAATCCAGATCATAATTCCTTCTGGACCACGGAATAATCCAAATTGGCTCAGCTCCAGTCTTTGGCTTCCTGCATTCTCCCCTCTTTATCTTTTCCACTTTATCAGAGCAGTGAGAGAGCAAGGCAGCAGCACCAACGAATTATGACTGAATAAATCACAGAAATTAAATGAAACCAACAAGCATGATAGACGATGCCCCAAAGTTCCTCTCGCTATGCAGCTCCATTATCCTGCTCTGGATTTTGGTCTGATAATGTCCAATAATCCTTAACTGCCAACATAATCTTCTCCCTGTGGAGCGGGCCATCTTCATGGTCGCAATCTGGCTTTTCCATCTCATTCCATCTGTAATGCTCTTGATCTTCACCAAAACATCCACGTCGTCTCTAAAGATCACTGTGCCCTCTGGCCTTAGGATTCTATCCATCTCCAAGAGAATGTCTTCCATCTCACATCTGAAATCATTGATCGCATATAAGATGAATCCATGGAACCAAGGAGGCAAAAGAAGGGGAGGGGGGGGGGGAAGAATTCCATGCTACCTGTCCTTGTAAAGAGTAAAGACCCAATCAGCATGGAGGAGGTCGTAAGTCCTTGGGTATGTAGACAACGCCTCGCACCTGCGGGGAATGGAAACCAGCGTTAGAGATCCAAGGATAGAGCTCAAAGCAATCACTGGTGAACTGAGAACTCACCAGTCCTGATAGGTTCCAATGAGGCCACGCTCGTAGATGACACCAAGCGTGTCAACATTCGCCGTGGTTGGTACGACGTTCATGACCCAGGCCGGTTGATCAATCAAGGCAGCCGCGAATCCACCAAACCGAGCGTTCATGTCGAGCAGGTTGCGGTATCTACCCTTCTCTCCCAAGTTGAACAGCTTCTTGTAGTGCCCCACCCTCTTCTTCCACAGCTCGCTATCCTGCAAGAACATCTCGCCGGTAAACCCACCGAGGCTCCCACTACCAATCCTCGGCGGCACTGCAGTCAGTCTCTCCGGCCATTTCTTCAGCTGCCCACCGGCAACGTCTTGAATCGAAGCCACCTCAGGCATGGGACTGATGCAAGCCTCCATTTTTGTGTACCTGCATTAGCGATTCAAGGAGGTGGTCAGGAAGGGCCATTCGATCCGAGAACCGAAGCTTTTAGTGTCGGAAATACCAAGCAGCGTCGGGGTTCTGAGCTGCGCAGAACTGCGGAGATCGGATGATCTTGCGATTAACTCTGCAGTGAATGTGGTTGGTGGGCTTCTGCCAGATTGCGATGTCTCTCACCTCCTTGACCTTCTTCCAGCAGAGGCTCTTCGCGATGGCTTCGATGGCCGACTGCTCTGCGTTCAGGTCCTCCTCTGTTCTCTGCCACCCCTTCCAGTGGCTTTTCCAGTTGATCGGGGGGCCCGACAGGATCCAGTACCCGCCCGGTCTCAGAATGCGGTCGATCTCGATCAAGTAAATCCCATCTTCTTGCAGCAACGAACACGATTAGAGAAGGGGAAGAGCAATGCGACCGAGCGAAGCAGAGGTCACTGAAGGATGGGATATAGGAGGATTACCAAACTGCTGCCAAGGAATGAGGCAGCGAGAGCAGTGGGCCATGTCGAAGGCCCTTGATGGGTACGGCAGGCGGTTGGAGGCGAGGACGCCGATCATGGCCGGAACGCCTCGCTCCAGGGCGAATTGGACCTGCGCCTCGTGCGTGTCCCTCGGCGCAAACGACACCGTCAAGATGTCCCGCGAGAGAAGGTAAGCTCCCCAGCTCGCCACCTACATTCGCCATTGTTGAATCCGTTAGTATTAATCAGTGTGAACGAGAGAATTCTGTGATCGTTCTCCACTCGGAGCCAGCCTAGTTGAACCGGCTTTCCTCGCATTGACCGTCGACTTCGACCGTATTAAGTAAACCGATGAAGGATAGTCCGGGTCATGGAGAAACCCGCGGGCCGCCGAAAAATTCGATTTTTTTTTTTTTAACGGTAAGATTATCTAATTTGCTCCAACTTTCTGACGCTATCCGGAATATATAGGAAGGAAATCACGAGTGCAACGAGTTCTAGAAAGACTTAATCGAATTCCCCATAATAAGTTACCAACGCTAAAGAACATATGCTTTAATTTTTGAAAAAAAAATTTTTTTGTTTTGGTGATTGCTTTCTTTTTTTGAATCAGATTCAGATTCTTTCATTGTAAATATATTAATTGATTGCTAAATTAGCATATTTATAATCCTTAGGAGACAACCGGTGCTTCAAATAAAAATTCAAAAATAAATTATAGAATCCTAAGCGAATCTACCAAGATGGAAAATCCGATCTTTTTTCGTCGGAACCGGCCGAAACGCCACCACAAGGAGAGGAAGAAGAACTCACCCCACAGCCGGTGTCGATGGCGGTCCGGATGGACCCGTCGCGGAGGTTGATGAGCCGGCCGATGTCATCGATGTAGGCGTCGGCACCGTTGGGGAACATGGTCCCGCCGCCGGGGAATCGGAACTTGTCCCCCTCGACATGAATCCAGTTCTGCACCGCCTTCTCCACCGTGAGCTCCTTATGGGGCACGTTCGCGAACCACGCCACCTCGCGGCTAGCCGGCCACGGGAACGGGTTCCGGTACCCCGCCGGCGCTGGGATCAGGCACCGGAGCTCATCGCCCTTCGCCGGGCAGTGCCGCTCCCGGTAGATAAGCCGGTCCCGGGGAACTTGAGCGACCGCTCCACGTCCTCGCACGGCGTGTATTCATAGTACTTGGCGTCGCACGCCGGGAAGTCCCGCCTCTGCGGGGCGGCGAGGGCTGAGTCCTCGGCACCGTGGTGGACGGCGAAGTCGAGAGTCGTGACGGAGTTGGAGTTGTTGTTGTTGTTGCTGTTGCCATGGTTGCAGGAGACAGTGGTGAGGATGGTGGAGGAGGCGGCGAAGGAGGTGGTGCCGCCGCCACCGCCGTGCTGCCAGATGCCGAGTAGGTAGGAGACGGAGCAGAGAAGGCCGATAGCAGCGATGGAGAGAAGATTGACCCGTTTCCAATAAGGGTGGTAGAATTTCCATACACCGGAAAACGGTGGGGAAGCGCCGGCCATATCGTTAGAATCGTTTGACGCCTCTCCGTCTCCGTTTAGAGCAATAGAAACAGAGGAGAGCAGAGGAACAACGGAAGTTGGGAATCAGGGCAGGTAGGCTATGGCCATGCGACTATATTTGTGGCCTGGGCTGCGGTATAATATATAGTACGTTAGGGCGCAGTAACTAAAAATATCTTTCTCTAATCCTTCCCTATTTATAATAGAAAGATGGCCAGACTCACCTCAATGTTAATTTGAAGGTTTGTGAAAGTTTAATCTTCCCCAGAGGCGTCTCACGAGCCAAATATAATTGTGTGCTGGGGAAATACAATACGGAGGGCGGGTGGCTTTGGACGGATGTGGGGAAGGGGGATTAGAAGAGGGATGGATGAGGATATAATATTAAAGAAGTGTCATCGGTTGGGCAAGCAATTGAGTGGGATTTAGGCGTGGAGTGATCGTTACGCCTTCTTTAATTATTTTTTTTAAAGTTTTGTGAAATAAATGGTTCGATGCGTGAGGATGTGTGCAGCGCCGGGGGTGCCAATTTAGCCGACGTCGGCGAAAGGGTGCGTCCTACATGGCGCGGCTTCGGCTTGCGCTGGCGTACACCGAGTACCGACCGGAGTTGGATTGCGGCGTACTCGGATTATACGCTGTTTGCAGTAAATGAATTCTACGGTTTCAGCAAAGTTCGTTTACAAACCTATAATTTGTTGCAACAGATAACTAATAAATTATCTCAATTTTGAAAAAAATTATAAATGGATTTCAAAAAATATACGAAACAATCATTTTTGGATAAGATTGTTTATGATATTACTATTATATTAATTATAATATACTTATAAAAATATTATTATATTATAATATCATGCTATATTGTTATAATTTATATTAATAATTTAATTAATTTAAATTAATAATAAATTAAGTATGATCGTAATGTTATGGATTAATACTTTATTATTATTATATTAAAATAACTATCATCATTATAATAATTTCGAATAATTATTCTAATTATTAAATTATAATCATAATTGTATTTAGTAATATGTTAATTATGATTATTAATATTAATTTATATTTAATTTAATTGAATATAATTATAATTTTGATATGGAAATTTAATTAACATAATAATTTTTAAATCATCATTTGCAATTAATTATTAAATAGGAGCAATTTAGAAAAATAATATATTATTTGTTTTAAATATAAAATTTATTTTAATTTTATGGTTTTTATATGATGGGCTAAACATTAGTATTCGTTTGCAAATAAATTTCACTATAAAATTTTATAGTGATTTGCACTTTAATGGAGTTTAGGGACACATGCATGGGTGGATAGAACTTTAGGTTCTCATTTTTTATGGATTTATTTAGGTTGTTTTATGTGCATTGTTGATACCAATCATCGTTCTCGAACGTCTGCGACAGGTCACCTCTTCCAGTGAGCCTGGGATCCTCCGGCAAGCTTATTGCGCTTGGGAGCCTGCAAACAAGTCCCGAGAACCGAAGATTTTGACGGAAACCTCCGATGCTCAAGTCAGTGCTCTGGGCAACAGGCGTGAGCTTGAGAAAGCTCGAAAGAGAAAGAAGAGAGAGGCTTAGAGCCGTGCTCTTTGTGAGCAAGAATAAGCGTTTAAGAGTGTGGTGAGTTATCAATTACCTTGTTGGGGGTTCCTCTTACCCATTTTATTGATGCTTGGAGTCTATAAGACTTGGGGCATGATCACTTGTCAGAGCATTTATGATGGTGGCAGCATTAACAGGGTTTGCTTCTTAGTGGCATATCAAAAGTGCATGTCATATCCCATCAAATATGGGTGGTTGCATAGTTGGTAGGTACTGCTTGGTTTGGACAGATGTTGCAGGCTGCTGCAGGGCATGGCCGACCGTTACGGTGTTTACCAGATATGTCCCTCATGCCATACTTCCGTTGCCTTTTGCGGACAATGATGGGCGATAAAGTTAGGCACGTGAGCCTCAAAGTGTAGCCACTGAGGCAGAAGATGAAATTTGGAGTTGAAGCTGGCTCTATCCCTCGTAGAGTATTGATTATAGAGTACGTGCATGGCATTAGCCGTGGGTGAACATTGCATGGCACTATTCATGCGGAACACTATTCATGGCCGAACACTATTCATGGCCGAGGGAAAGAGGCCGAGCACTATTCATGGACGAGGGGAAGAGGCTGAGCACTGTTGGTGGCCGAGGGGGAGAGGCCGAGCACTATTCATGGCCGAGGGGAAGAGGTCGAGCACTGTTCATAGCCGAACACTGTTCATAGCCGAACACTGTTCATGGCCAAGGGGGAAGAGGTCGAGCACTGTTCATGGCCGAGGGGAGAGACCGAGCACTGTTCATGGCTGAGGGGAAGAGGTCGAGCACTGTTCATGGCCGAGCACTATTCATGGCCGAGGGGAAGAGGCCGAGCATTGTTTATGGCTGAGGGGAAGAGGCTGAGCACTGTTCATGGCCGAGCACTGTTCATGGCCGAGGAAGAGAGGTCGAGCACTACTCATGGCCGAGGGAAAGAGGCTGAGCACTGTTCATGGCGGAGCACTATTCATGGCCGAGTACTGTTCATGGCCAAGGGGGAAGAGGCCGAGCACTGTTCATGGTCGAGGGGAAGAAGCTGACGGGGTGTCTTCCTAAGGCCGAGGGGCTGTCTTTCTGAGGCCAAGGGGATGTCTTCCCAAGGCCAAGGGGTGTCTTCCCTAGGAGGCCGAGGGGGTGTCTTCCCAAGGCTGAGGGGCTATCTTCCCGGGTCCGACTCCAGAAATGACTGGTCCGACCCCGATGAGATTACCGTTGCCCATGGGGCTTATTGGCCCCATCAGATACCCCTCACACTCTTGAGTTTGTGCAACCGCATGCCTTGCATCTGCCAAGCGAAAGGAGTGTAGGAATTATAATATCTTTCTTTTGCACTTGTCTCTGTATGCCAGCTTTGGATAATTTCCGTCTGCCTTGTATGGACTTATGACTAGGTCCGCATGTTCTCTTGTGCTTTTGTCTGCTCAAAGACTTTAAGTAATGTTGGAGGTAAATTGATTACCTTAGACTAGCTAGGGAGCAGCCAGCAATCCTCTCCCGATGTAGGGTCTGGAAGTGGATGCTCGTCAACTATGAGTTGAGAAGTTGGTTTCTCCTGACTTTGAGTTGACTTTGGGTCTTCTACTTTTGTTATGAAATTTGGAGATGGAGACCCATCAATTGTGAGCCTAAGAGTTGGCATCTCCCTACTGTGAGTTGACTTGGGGCTTCTTCTTGAATGGCTGAAAATAACCTACAATATATTGCAAGTGTATAATTTAAACAAAGGTATTATCTGGTTGGTCACTGGCCGCTGAGACAGAGTTGAAGCCGCTGAGGCTGAAATGAAGCTGTTGAGACTGTGATGATGTCGTTGAGGCAAAGTTGAGGCCGTCGAGAGCCTTCTGAACCCCGAAAGATGACCCGAGAGTCGCTGGGATAGAACCATGCTCGGGAACCTTTTGAACCCCGAAGGGTGACCCAAGAGTCGCTGTGATGGGACCATGCTCGGGAGCCTTTAACCCCGAAGGGTTACCTGAGGGTGCTTGGACCAGACTCAGATGCCTTTTGAACCCCGAAGGGTGATCCGAGAGTCTCTATGATGGGACCATGCTCGGGAGTCTTTAACCCCGAAGGGTGACCTGAGGGTGCTTAGACCAAGCTCAGGTGCCTTTTGAACCCCGAAGGGTGATGATGGGACCATGCTCGGGAGCCTTTAACCCTGGAGGGTGATCTGAGGGTGCTTAAACCAGGCTCAGGTGCCTTTTGAACCCCAAAGGGTGACCTGAGAGTTGAGAGTCATCAGGTGCCTTTTAACCCCGAAGGGTGACCTGAGAGTTAAGAGTCGTTAGGTGTCTTTTAACCCTGGAGGGTGACCTGAGAGTTGAGAGTTGCCAGGTGCCTTTTAACCCTGGAGGGTGACCTGAGAGTTGAAAGTCGTCAGGTGCCTTTTTCTTTTGACGCGAAGTCTAGGAATGACTGCTCGGTTGGCCGTTGTCCGTTGAGATAGAGTTGAAGCCACCAAGGCTGGGATGAAGCCATTGAGACTTTGACGATGCCGTTAAGGCTGATGAAGCCGTTGAGGCTAAGTTGATGCCGGTGCTGGAGTCGGTCTTTGTTGCCGATGCTGTTGTCGGTCTTTCTGCAGTGCATTCAAGTATTAATGAAAAGAAGCTTTTCTCACAGTGTAGTGCACTTAACTTTTGTAGCTTTTTGGCCTTTGCATCGTGTTTAATGATGCTGGGGTCAGCATAGAGTCATGACAGAGAGCTTTCCCCAGCTTTTCTTGGTACTAGATTGGCGTATTTGCAGAGGCGAAGAAGACTATTCGAGAGTGGAGGAGAACATGCATTATTAGTCTCTTTTGGCATTAATGGAGCCCTGACATCCAAGTACATGAAATGAAAGGTCATAATGACTCCTCTACCCAATGTACTCTCTTTGCCCTTTCACTGGTACCAAGCTTCCCTCCCCTCATGCATTAAATCTAATTTATTTAAGTTTGCATGACATGGCACTGGGCTGGGACTTGGACCACGTTCTCCCCACCTCGCACAGCCAGGCCAGGACCTTACTTCTTGGAGGAAACCCGGCCGGGAAGATGTGCTAGGTGATGATGATGATGTGGTACTTGATGCATATGGTTTGAAGGGAGAAAAAGCGGCTAGAGAGGAGTGCTGATCAACTCCTTGTTGGCCGAAGATAGTCTCGGGATTGCTCGCCTCTTGTGGACTATGACTGTCCGAGTAGAAGAGGCTGTCATTATGAATATCTTTGGAGGAATTTGTCTTCTTCTGTTGATTTGGATACATCAGTCTGCT
Source organism: Calamus simplicifolius (assembly GCA_900491605.1). NCBI lineage: Eukaryota > Viridiplantae > Streptophyta > Magnoliopsida > Arecales > Arecaceae > Calamus > Calamus simplicifolius. The sequence continues at coordinate 617,689 of UESW01004823.1, read as the reverse complement.
GGTGGTCTGTCCCTCGGAAAGCAAGTTGATTGGAGTGGAGGTGCTGGCGCCGTTGCTTAGGCCTCCCCCCGCATCGCCGTCCGTAGGAGAGGAGGCCGTTTGGAAGGCGAGCGATGACACTCTTGCCAGTGAGCTCTTGCTTTTGAGCTTAAAGATACTTATGCTGATGAGATTGATGGTGGTGAGCCTCTTGCTGAGGAGATCTCCCACGGGATGGATGATGACTGGCCTAAGTAGTAACTAAAGAGGGAGCGAAAGCTCTTGCTAGCTGCTATGTGGCCGTGAGAACTTCTGGAGCTTTTGGACAATGTCATCAATATATGGATTTGCAGGACGAGGATGGCATGCTGTTTTGCTTGAGTGGCCTAAGATAGTGGCGATGGTAGAATGGAGCGGTTGGCTCTATTGCTCAGCTCGTTGAGGGTGCCCCCCAGCATGACTGGCGGAAGCTTCAGGGTTCTTGTCATCACCATATTTTTATCCAACATTATTATCGTAGAGGGAGTGAAGGCTTGTAAATTAGTGTCACAGAGCTCTGTTCTCTCTCCCTTCCTGGCGCGCCAATCTGTTGATGCCAAATCACTGTCCTCGAACGTCTGCGAGCATCCGATCGCCTCCTCCAGCGAGCTCGGGATCCTCTGGCGAGCTTCTTGCACCTGAAAGCCTGCAAACAAGTTCCGGGGACCAGAGATTCCGATGGACCCTCCAATGCTCAAGTCAGTGCTTTGGGCAACAGCCGTGAGCTTAAGGAAGCTCGAAAGAGAGAAGAAGAGAGAGGCTTAGAACCATGCTCTCTGTGATCAAGAATGAGTGTTTAAGAGTGTGGTGAGTTATCAGTTATCTCGTCATGGGTCCTTCTTACCCATTTTATTGATGTTTGGAATCTATGAGACTTAGGGCATGATCACTTGTCAGAGCATTTATGATGGTGGCAGCAATGACAGCAATGGTAGGGCTTGCTTTTTAGTGGCATGTCAGAAGTGCAGGCCATATCCCATCAAATATGGGTGGCTGCATAGTTGGCAGATACTGCTTGGTTTGGACAGCTGTTGCAGGTTACTACAGGGCGTGGCCAACTGTTACGGCATTTGCTAGATGTGTCCCCCACACCACACTTCAATTGCCTTGTGCGGATAGTGATGAGCGATAAAGTTAAGCACGTGAGCCTCAAAGTGTAGCCGCTGAGACAGAAGATAAAATTTGAAGTTGAAGCTAGCTCTGCCCTCGTGGAATATTAATTATAGAGTACGTGCATGGCACTGTTCATGCCCTTGGATGAGCTCTAAAAAAGGCCGTGGGTGAACATTGCATGGCACTATTCATGGCGGAGCACTATTCATGGCCGAGCACTATTCCTGGTCAAGGGGAAGAGGCCAAGCACTGTTCATGACCGAAGGGAAGAGGTCGAACACTGTTCATGGCCAAGGGGAAGAGGCCAAGGGGGAGAGGCCAAGTATTGTTCATGGTGTTTATGGCAGAGGGAAAGAGGCCGAGCACTGTTCATGGCCGAGGGAAAGAGGCCAAGCGCTGTTTATGGCCGAGGGGAAGAAGCCGAGGGTGTCTTCTCGAGGCTAAGGGGTTATCTTGCTAAGACCGAGTGTCTTCCCGAGGCCAAGGGGTGTCTTTCCGAGGCCGAGGAGCTGTCTTGCCGAGGCCGAGGGGGTATCTTCCCAAGGTTGAGGGGGTATCTTCCCGAGGCTGAGGGAATGTCTTTTCGAAGCCGAGGGGCTGTCTTCCTGGATCCAACTCCAGAAATGTCTAGTCCGATCCCGATGAGATTATCGTTGCCCATAGAGCTTATTGGCCCCATCATGCACTAAAAAAATTTATAAGCAGAGAACCATCAATTCTTTCTTCTTTAAAAATTTAGATTTTTTAAAGATGCATCAACTGCCGAGAATAAAGTTAATTAGAGTGAGATTATAATTCGGTAGAAGAGGACAGGGTGTTGATTTTATTTGCATTAGACTTTCATTGCGATAATATATATTGAATTTCATCCTTCGTTATCTCAATTAATATAAACCAAAAAATCTCATTGTAAAAACCAAATAATAATAATAAAATAAATAACATCTATATAATATTAATGTTGATTACCTTCAATAATGATTACCTGAAAGATTACCTACTGTGCGGTAAAAGGATTTTTAAGTAGAAGCCCTTATTAAAATTGTTCTTAAAAAACCACATGTCAGTGTTTTAGAAAACTAATAAGAAGTTCCAAATACCTTATGTTGAGAGTCTTGAGACCACTTCTTATTATCTTCTTGATTTTTCCTTCATATTCTATACTGCTTAGATTGAAGAAATATTTGTTGTAATTAATGGCTGCACAAGTTAAGGATGCTTGATTGCTTTGTTCCCATAAAAAAAAAAAAAGCCAAGTAAAAAAATGATACAATAATTACAAAAAAGAAAATAATGATGCAAAAATATTAGGAAAAGAAGAATTTGATTTTTTTATATAGTTTTAAAAATAAAAAAAATATATGTCTTTCTTCTTGCTTGCTGCTCATATCTTTTTCTATATAAATTTTATGATTGCAGTATTTAACATATATAAATGAAGTCAACTAGTCATCCTATCACTCCAAGGTACATAAACATATTCTAAACAAAACCCTTGGCATTCTAACTATTAAAAAAAAAAGAAAATAGATAATTATTTTTACAAAAAATTATAAATTAATTGCTAATCGTTTACTTTTCAATATGGAAGATGAAACCGAGGCGAGGTTCAGCACATTAATTCCATCAGTTGCTAATTAATGCAATGCACATTTTGATGACCGTAGGTGCTCGGAAAAAGTTGTGGAGTTTTTTTTTTCCTTGTAAAAGGCCATAGCATTTTTTTATCAAAGGCCTGCTAATTTTATTGGCTTCATTCCCGATTATAAGATCTAAGACTTTTAATATTTTGAAGTTGGTGAGCTGCAATAATGATTAATAATGCTTCCTTCCTACCCGCTTGTCATGTTACAATATTTTAAGATTCTAGTGTGTCCCGTTCTTCCACATTCCCTCCATCAGCTTTCCTTTCGAGCAATTAATCAATGCCATCAATCAAAAGCTATTTGTTCGCCTCCAGCATAATATTGTTCTTCATTTTGGATGTTGAGTGCTTGAAATTTCCTAAGCAAACTTTTAAATTTTTAACAAATTAAAACATTAAAATTTCTCAACTTTTTTTTTTTGAAATAATGATCTCCTTCCATAGTGGACAATGATGGCTACTTGATTGTACTAGAAACAAATTAACAAGGAGTTTGTGATCCTATTGGGTTATAATAGCATCTATCTTCATGTTAAATAATTCAGTTTTTCTCTTTTTTTTCTCATCCTTCTTCCTATAATCCATATAACAAGAGAGAAAGTTTCATGCATTAGTATGATTTATATTAAATTATTTATATAAATTTTTATAAACATAATTTCATATATTTTTAATGCTTTTGCTTTAATATAAGTGTTATTAATAGGCTACTTTTTTTTTTTCCTCATATCTTTTAATTGTGAGCATCTTTATTGAGCCCTTGTTTTCTATTTTTTTTTCTCATCAATAAATTTGCAACAATAAAAGCAACACATGCGCGTATACTTTGGTTATTTCTTTACTCATCATACAAATATTTTTTATAGTAAATGAAAATATAACCAAGTCAAAGGGATGATATTCTTTTTTGTTCAATAATAAGAGGTAATAAACTCAATGGAAATAAAATCCTCGAGCATCTCCCTCTATAATACATACCAAATGGGAAGGAAAATTGGAGATTCACATGGCTATTGATTACTGGCTGCCCAAATTGTTAGGAAAGTTGGTTAATTAGTCTCTATTATAAATATGTTGACATTTGAGATACAAAATGGTTGGATAAATAGAATAAATTTTCTTAAGGTATGGATGCAAGCAATCAAAACCTTCATTAACCTGATAAGACGGTAACAAATTCATCTTCAATTCCACATTTTCAAAATTTTTGGATTGCATTCCCATTAAGATAATTAAAAAGAAAAGAAAAGATCATGATTGGGCCCATATTTTTATAGTGAGTTTAACCCAACTTAATTGTACTCGATAAATACCTTAAATTTAAACAATTATTTACAGTGGTCATGGTTTACCTGACATTATATGAAATCATTGGGATGACCACTCCTGTGTTCCATAATTTCAACAAAAAAAAAAAAGAAAAAAAAGAAGCATAAACTTTTGGTGTAATTGACCTAGCCTCCGAGGGAAGATGATTAGTCTTTTATTTGATGAATAATCTTAATGTACACATAAACAAATGATCCTGATAAGATATGATTTGTAATAGTAATATTTTAAAATTTAAAATTTATTAACTAGTTTATATTTATATATATATATATATATATATATATATATATATATATATATATATATATATATATATATATTATATATATATATATATATATATATATATATATATATAATAGAAGCCTGCAAACAATAAGCTAGATCATATGAATATTTCTCATGTGGCCCTTTCTCAACTACCATTAATTCATACTAATCTTTGATAAATGTAGGATTCAAACCCAAGCCATTTAATTTAGGATTTGCACTCAATCATGAGCAACAACCAAATTTTTATTTATTTATAATCATAAAATCGTCCCATTAATTACCATATAATCATTTCTCACCAATACAGTGTAACAAAATAAACTTTACACTTCATTCAAATATTTTTAGAGTTTGGTCATACTCAGTATAACAATATTATGCGTTTAATTAATATTGAACATATTATGTTACCACATTAGCCATGCCCCTTGAGTTGCCTTTAAACCTTCTAATTTCATGTAGATATATATATATATATATATATATATATATATATACATTGAGCTTTAAATCTTACACTAGGATCAATGATAGCTGTGACCATTCTCACCAAAACTAACTTCACCTTTAATTAAAATTATATAATATAACTGGTGTCAGCAGGGCCTATTGAATCTGCTTCTTGTTTAACATCCTGAGACATCATAACATTCAATTTTGCAGTAGCAGGCTCTTATCAGTCCAAGCTTAACTCATTGCTGCTGAAATAAAAAACTTGAACAATATTATTTTTTTAAAAAATTGGATTTGAACTCGACCAAATCTATCAATGATGTCCTACTATTTTGCAGCAAATTTTATATTTCGATCTATCTGGATTGATTCGTACTAGACTAGTGTAACGATCTGCTTGTACCAAAAAAATAAAAAATAAAAATAAAAAAAAATAAATGATGGTGGCTACCATTTAGCAATAACAGTGAATACTCTATTCATTGCTCAATTACCATGTCATATCTCCCTTTCAAAATTTCAATGTCCCAAAATTCCAACGTCCCCTGATTTATATATATCGAAGTACTAGACACAACAAGCTTGACCAGATCCATTTGTACCAAGGCTTTGAAAACTAGAAAGCAATTTAAGGAACGATATATTTTATTTTAACTATAGACGAACGGCTGCTGTGGGACCCGCATGAAATCAGCGAGGTGACGGTGCCGGCCGGAGCTCTTATTTGGCTCGAATGCCAACACCGCCGCCTCCGCGAGGTCAGCGGCGAGTACTCCGTCGCGCAATCTCGCGGGCGGAGTTGGTCTTCAGTGAGGCTGTCGTACCCCCAAGAAACATAAATAATAAAAAATATTTAGGTAGAGTTTCCAAGGGGTCAAAAAAAAAAAAAAAAAAAAAAATTGAATCTAGATCCGATCTGGATAATGGCACGCCCATCTTTCTTGATCAACGGTCAGACGTTGACTGAGCCCTTACCACTTGACGGACTGGACCCAGATCAATTATTGCTGGCAAGTTGAATTAAATTAAATAGCTAATAAAGACCATGCCAATGCCGCTAGGCTCGCGTGGGCACGTGGTTCGGCGACTCCGGTCTGGTTCGTGAGAAGCATCCGTTTAGTTTAGCTTCGGCAGCAAGCACCCAGTCTTCGCTTTCGTGCGTTAGTACTTAGTACTTGGTATATTCCCCGATCTGACCACCCGCCAATCGTAGAATAACTTTTAAAAAGAGGAGAAAAAGAAGCCTAACCAAATTTTATCCCAAAGAAAGAAGAAAAAGAGCCACCAAAAGCTAAACTAGCGTACATTCGAATTTCTATTGCCATTCCTAGTTGTCATATAAGTTTGGATGGATATAATTAAATTTTAAAAAATAAAAAAAGAAAGAATTGTTTGTGTTTAATAAGGCATAAATTGTGGATGAACTATAAACATATGAGTTGAAGATGAAATATGTATCAATATTTAAGTATGTATATTATATGATACAAAACTTATATCACTAATAATTTGAATTTTACATTCCTTCGTCTACCACCTATCATTTTACTTTGTGTAACTTATATCCTCTAAAGAATAGGGACTTGTACTAAATTATTCTTTCTAAAACTTTTAGCTGGATTTTAATGCTTGAAATAATGTTAAGAAAAAGCCGAATGAGATTAGAAATGAAGAATTATTCATCTCACTAACAATAGAAAGTAAGATCAAGAGCATAATTTATGGTTGTAAGACCGATAATTTATATTAAAGTTAAAAAATAAACTTATAACTTAAATAATAACCAGTGTCCTACACATGCATGACATGTGGCACCTTGCATGTGCTAGACCAAGGTTATAGAACTTGAGAAATATAAATTGTCAAAGTATCCTAACATTTAATGATTGATGTTGATGGATTTGCATGTGAATATGCCCAAAGTCGTTCTCTAGGTAGCAAAAAATTTAATTTATGGGTCTTATTGGAGTTTTTTTTTTTGAAAAAAGAGAATAACTTTGGAAAGATTTTTGGAAAAAAAAAAGTTGGAAAGAAAGGGGATCAAACAAAAGACGGAACCGTACAAAAAGAAGATGCATCCAAATATTGGTGGGAGAAAAAAAGGTTACGATTAGAGATTGGTGGACCCCGGCAGTTGCCAACCGTTGGTGTTATAAACAATGATGAATTTATTTTACACTGATATCCGGCAAGAGCTTGTATGCGATTTTAGATAAAAACTGGAAGCTGTTTGGAAACTGATGGAAAGAAGAAATTTCAATATGCTGAGGATGGTGTGGAGATGAAAGTGAAGTGCAGGCATGGGGATCTCATGTGGCAAATTAAGTTGATGTCAGACAACAACGGAAAAGATAGAAAATTTTCCAGTTCTTGTTATCAAATCTTGCTCATATTCTTGTTTAATTTTTCTCCCATGTGACATTTAGGTAGTGTTTGATAGAAAAAATATTATCCATATATAAGTGTACGGGATAGAGTTTGTCCCCTAACTATCCCTAGGGATATCCCTTGGCTATCCCATTGATCATATCAAATGTAAAAAGATAAATCCATATGATAACTTTTTTTTACTCTTATTTAGAGGGATAACCAGCTATTCCTACATTCTCTAGGGAATAAATTGAGGGATACACATGGTTAGCCATGTTAATCATGGATTATCCCTTTGGTTAACTTTATTCCCAACTATCCCTTTATAGTTATGGCTTTTGGGATAAGAGGATATCCTTTTATCCCATATTTTAAACACTACCTTAAAGCTTGGTGGTGTGGATCAAGCTACTTATCATCAGGTCTTTAGATTGATCGGAGGTGGATATAGCGAGGGAGAAAGGCGATGATCTACGCTCGTCATTCTGCGATGAAGAGTTTATATGGTAAAAAAATTTCATATAATGTGATTGTGTAACCATGTGCGCGTGGATATATTAGCATTGTAAGATTTTTCTTTTTAATTTTTTTTAAAGCTTTATTGCTAAACTAAGTTGAGGCATTAAATGCCACTTTGAAAACCTCTTTTCTTTCTTATTTTTTTATCAAAAGTTGGATTAAAAAAGGTATTAATACTCTTCCTATTAGGCCTGTATGGTACTATCAAGGTTTAAAGGGACTAACGAACTGGGTATGGATTGAAGGGTTGATATTAAATTAAATTATGGGTGTACATAGGCTTGAAGATTAGGTTAATTTTATTGGATTAGTTCATAAAATTTTTTGTTGAGTCTCGATCTGGCCCATTTGTTGGTTGTATTTAAACTTTAATTTCTAGAATTTAAAGAAATAGAGAATAGATTATTTCCTTCCAAATAAAAGATCTTCTCATCCTTCTTCTTTCCTTTTTTTTCTTTTTTTTTTTTACCATTTGTGATACAAAGATCGATGAAAATCATATCTTCATAGAATATAAAGAAGGTGAAAGGGGGGTTGCCTCTTAAAATTTCACTAGGACGCAAGAAATCGTGGGCTTGTGTGAGGACGTGAAGGGACTCGTAGGCCACACGCGCGTGGAGGAGTCCAGGAGCTCACGGTTTCTGGTGAGGGATGTTCCAGGTTTCACTTGGGACTCAGTCGGGAGTGCTAACGTTCGGCCGTTTAGAAATCCCAAATGCCGACCGTTTAATTAAAAAAAAAAAATCAAACGTTCGGCCGTTTGAAAACCAAACGACCGACCGTTTTAAAATTAATTGGCATTTTAAAAATTAAAACGTTCGTTCATTTTGTTTAAATTAAAAAAAATTATAAATAGAGTTTTAAAGGTTGGAAATTTTAGAAAAAAAAAAGGAACAACAACAATTCTACATTTTATTTTTATTTTAATCGCGTCCGTTGAGATCGTGATGTAAGAATACCTTGGAGGAGAGTTGAGGTTCTATTTTCTTTATTGATCGCGTCCGTAGGAATCACTGGAGGAGAGTTGAGGTTCTATTTTCTTTACTGATCGCGTCCGTTGAATCTGGGGTTGTACCTTGGAGGAGAGTTGAGGTTCTATTTTTTGACCGGTTCTCCTATTTTCTTCGCACGAGAAGGGGACCAGTTCTCCTTTAGGTAGTTGTAGGAATCTGACTTCTGGGTTGTACCTTGAAGGAGAGTTGAGATTCTATTTTCTTCGCACGAGAAGAGGACTAGTTCTCCTTTAGGGCAGTGGTGTAAATCGCCTCCCAGACCTGATTCTTGACTTATTTTTATTTTGAGATATTTTTTGGACATAATCTGCCTCACATTTTTTTAATATACATATATGTATTCATATATATTTATATATGAAACTAATATATTCCTAGTTGCAAGCATGAAGAAATCAACTTGAATAATAATCTAAAGGAGAACTGTTGCAAATTAATTATAATTTATTTGCATTGTATATTTATATATTTAATTTTCTTTCACTTGTAGCAAAATATCTTGTTCTCTTGTTGTGGAAAAAAAAAGAAAAAAATGTTTAAATTATTCAAACAATTTTGTAACAAAATCATTTTCATTTTTTAGATCATCCTCTCTGAATCTAGCTTGGACTGTATGGCAACCCTTAGGGATGACATCGTTAGTCTTAGACCGAAAAATTTGATGGATCCCATTTTAGGAGGTGGCAAAGCTAAATGAAGTTTTGGCTAACTACCTTAGGTCTTTGGTCAGTGATTGACAAATCATCTACCAGTTCCTCTAGCACAATGTCAACCACTACCCCTGAAGAGGATTATCTATGTAAAGGTAGAATCCTTAGTGCCCTATCCGACTCACTCTATGACATTTATCTATCGGCTAAAAATTCAAAGGAATTATGGGATAACCTTGAGTCTGAATATGGACTTGATGATGCTAGAGTAGAACGATTCAATACCGCATCATTCCTTAGATTCAATATGGTAGATGACATGCCTATCAATGACCAAATTCATAAATTTCAAGAATACCTTAGGAAACTTTAGGCCAATGAAGGCAAATTCTCTGAAGGTTTTAAAGTTTCCAGCCTCCTAGATAAAATGCCTCCTTCTTGGAATGGCTTTGTCAAAAGTCAGCTTCAAAAACAAGGAGAGCTAACCTTGGCTCAACTTCTAAACTCAATCAGGATAGAAGACCAACATAGGTCTAAAACCCTTCAAAATAAAACTCCAAGTGTCCAAGCCAATCTAACCGAACAACACCAGACCAACAACAATTCTAAACGAAGGTCAAAGCCTAAATTTCGATCGAACCTCCAAAAACAATAAAACCAACCCTACCATCCTAAACCAAACAAGTTCAAACCCAAGGGTGAAACCTTTAAAACCCACAATACTAGACCTAGCCAACCAACCCAAGGTCCAAGTAAAAGATTTTGTTTCGTGTGTGGGAGGACAAATCATCTTGCGAGAGACTGCTTTTATCAGAAAAGGGAGCCCTTTCACAAACCTTCTGTTTCCTCCGGACCCCAAGCTCACGTAGTTGAAGGTCAAGATGATTCCATCCTTAGGTTAGTAAACTTGAACCCTAAATTAAATCTTACTTCTTCCAACCTTGACTGGTGGTTGGATTCAGGAGCTAATGTTAATATTTGTGTTGATGCTCCTGGTTCACTACTTTTCAGGACTCAAGGGGAGGAAGTGTGACTCTAGGGAACAACATAGCCGCCAGGGTCGAGGGACAAGGTCGAGTGAACCTAAAATATCATCAGGAAAAGTTCTCACCTTGATGGATGTGCTTTATGTTCCTGATCTTAGGAAGAACCTTGTCAGCGGATCTCAGCTAGTTCAGAGAGGATACAAAATTGTTCTTGATTGTAATAAAGTTGTAATAACTAAGAATAATGCCTTCATAGGAAAAGGATATGTAAGTGAAGGCTTATTTAAATTGAATGTAATAAATCTTTTATTAATAAAGCTGAGAATCAAACCTATCTTGTGAATAAGTCTAATCAAAATCTGTGGCATGCCAGGTTGGGTCATGTGCACCTAAGAAAGGTCGAACATATGATGAATTTAAAACTAATTCCTAAATCGAATCTAGATATGTCTAAATGTGAAATATGTGCTGAATCTAAACAACCAAGAAAGCCATTCAAATCAGTTAAAAGAAATTTATCAATTTTGGAGTTAATACATAGTGATGTTTGTGACTCAACTAAGACTGCAACTCGTGGTGGCAATAGGTACTTAGTGACCTTCATAGATGATTTTTCTAGATATTGTTACTGTTATCTAATTAAATCTAAAGATGAAACCTTCAATAAATTTAAAATTTATAAGAGTGAGGTAGAAAATCAACAAGAAAGAAAATTAAAATTCTTAGATCTGATAGAGGAGGGAGTATACCTCGAATGAATTTTCTCAATTCTGTCAAGAACATGGGATAATTCATCAACTGACTGCTCCTTACTCTTTATAGTCCAACGGTGTAGCTGAGCGTAAGAACCGTACCCTTATGGATATGGTAAATTCTATGCTCATTAGTTCTAGCTTATCTGAGAACTTATGGGGGAAGCTCTTCTATCTTTTTGTTTCATCCTAAATAGAATACCTACTAAGGATAGTGGTAAGACTCCCTATGAACTTTGGAAAGGAAGAACACCTAACCTAGACTTTCTCAAAGTGTAGGGGTGTCTAGCTAAGGTTAATATTCCTGAACCCAAAAAGAGAAAATTTGGATCCAAAACCTTAGATGCTGTATTTATAGGCTATGCCCAAAATACCAATGCCTACAGATTTTTAGTAATAAAATCAGAGATTAATGACATATCTGATAATACAATCTTAGAAGCTAGAGATGCCTCCTTCTTTGAAGAGATAATTCCATTCAAGACTAAAATCTCTAGACCCCTGGAATTTGAACCATCATCCTCTAAAGCCATAGAACCAGAACTAGAAACTGAACCAGAATTAAGAAGAAGCAAAAGAAAAGAATTGAAAAAGATTTTGGTGAAGATTTTTTTCACATTCTTAATAGAAGGTGATCCTTCCACATACGATGAGGCAATGACATCATCAGAATCATCATATTGGAAGGAAGCTATAGATAGTGAAATTAAATCAATCATAGAAAATAAAACTTGGATTTTAACTGATTTACCTCCTGGAAACAAACCTATAGGAACAAAATGGATTTTTAAAAGAAAATTAAGACCAGATGGATCAATAGAAAGATATAAAGCTAGGTTAGTAGTAAAGGGATTTAATCAAAAGAAGGACATAGATTATTTTGATACTTATGCTCCTGTAGCAAGAATAACAACCTTGAGAACTCTAATTGCCTTAGCCTCAATTCATAAATTAATAATTAATCAAATGGACGTAAAACTACATTTTTAAATGGAGAATTGGAAGAAGAAATTTACATAGATCAACCTCAAGGATTTGAAGTAAAAGGACAAGAAATAAAGTATATAAATTAATCAAATCTCTTTATGGTTTAAAATAAGCTCCTAGACAGTGGCACATTAAGTTTGATGAAATTATTTTGAAAATAACTTTAAAATAAATGAATATGACAAATGTGTATATTATAAAGACAGGATACTGATTTTATAATACTATGCTTATATATAGATGATATATTACTCCTACGAACATCATTAAAATTAATTCAAGAAACTAAAAGCTACTTATCAAATAAGTTTGATATGAAAGACCTAGGAGAAGCCGATGTAATTCTAGAAATGAAACTTAACAGAGTAGATAATGGAATAAGTCTGGCACACTCAATAAAGAAAATGCTTCAAAAGTTTGAATATTATGATTTAAATCCTATTTCTACCCCCTATGATCATAACTCTCATTTAACTAAAAATTTAGGAGAACCTATTAATCAATTAGGATATTCTCAAAGAATAGGATCCCTATTATATATTTCAAATAGAACTCGTCCAGACATAGCTTATGCAGTAGGCAGATTGAGTAGGTATACTAGCAATCCTAGTGAAGAACATTGGAAAGCCCTAGAAAGAATTTTTAGATATCTTAAGGGAACCATAAATTATTCTCTAGTGTATTCTGGTTATCCTGAAGTGATTGAGGGGTATAGTATGCTAATTAGGTAACAGATAAATTCGATGTTAAGTCCACCACTGGGTATCTCTTCCTATTAGGAGGAGCTGCAGTATCTTGGGGCTCATGTAAACAAACTATAATCACTAGAAGTACTCTAGAGTCTGAGCTAACAGCTCTTGACACTACTTGCACTGAAGTACAATGGCTGAAAGACTTAATAAATGATATAGATATTCTTTCACCAAATATTTCTTGAATTTGTTTAAATTGTGATTGTAGAGCTCTGATTGATCTGTTAAATCAACAGACAACAAATAAAAAGATGAATAATCATATCTGATCAGGTATAAATCTATAAGAAATAAAATGAAAGAATCAATATCACTGCAGTTTGTAAGATCTAAACATAATTTGGTAGATCTTTTAACCAAAGGCCTTTCGAAGGCTGCAGTATTTGAGACATCGAGGGGGATGGGGCTTAAACCATATATTAGTCGCCAGAGTGGACCCCTACCGTCATGGCAACCCCATGGTTAAGGTTCAAAGGGAAACGATCTCTGAGGTGATATCTGGAATCACCGCTTTAGGAGTCTGTCTCCATCCCATCCCTATGGTGTGGTGCTTTATTATGACGATTAGGTTGAGCAGAGCTCTTAATAGATCCAAGGTTGTAAATTCAATGAGGTCATGTACCCTTGGAGGATCTACCTTATTGAGCATAGCTCTTAATAGATCCAAGGCTATAAATTCAGCGAGGTATGGTTCCGTTGCACATACCCTTGGAGGATTTACCTTAGTGAGAGTAGTCGTGAGGCCGCGACTATGGGACCGGCGCGAATCCCTAGTAACTCATGAAAATCAAAGCAAGCACATGGCCTAGATAGCGCTAACCCGCATTATGATCAGCTTATCTTCATACTGTGTGTATTTATACTAAATACAAGTTTAAACCTAGAAGGTACTTGCACTAAGCACAGTAAATTTTAAAGTTTTGAAATTGCTTATTGAATTTAATTTATTTGGTAATTATTCCTTTGTTGTTATTTTTTTTGGAGGATTGCTAACGTTCGGCCGTTTGGAAATCCCAAATGCCGACCGTTTAATTAAAAAAAAACCAAAGTTCGGCCGTTTGAACCAAACGACCGAACGGTTTTAAAATCAATTGCTTGGCATTTTAAAAATTAAACATCCGACCGTTTTGTTTAAATTTAAAAAAAATCTATAAATAGGGTTTCAAAGGTTGAAAATTTTAGGGAAAAAAAAGAACAACAACAATTCTACATTTTATTATTTTTTTTCTTTGAAGATTGCGTTGAAGATCGCTGATCGCGTCCGTTGAGATCGTGCCGACAACGGATGTAGGAATCTGGCTTCCGGGTTATACCTTGGAGGAGAGTTGAGGTTCTATTTTCTTCGCACGAGAAGGGAACCATTCTCCTTTAGGGTAGTGATATAAACCGTTTTCCAGGCCTGATTCTTGACTTATTTTTATTTTGAGATATTTTTTTTGAGACATAATCTGCCTCATACACATCACAGATTTTTTTATATATATATATTTTATATATAATTAATATTTTTTAATTGTAAGCATGAAGAAATCAACTTGAATAACAGGAGAACGTGCCTTGCATTTGGTTCTTGGACGAAGCCTCACGAGGAGAGGCTTCCGTGAGGAGAAAAGTCAACGCGTGAAGAAGCTTCGGTCCTTGGAGCTAAGAAGAAAGTATCTTGGAGAAAGAGAACGCACGTTCTTTTGAGCACTACGGAAGAGGGAAAAATTAGTCGGGAAAAAGGATTAAAAAATAAAATTTTAGAATAAAGGGTGAACTAGAATCAAGGGATTAAAAAAATAGACAGATTATCTTTTGTATCAATTTGATTGTTAGCAACAAAGGATAAAAGTTTAGAGTATTTCTCTAGCGAGGTTGATTTTATTGCCATTTATCAAGGACTAAACACCAACAACAGGCTCAGAAAGAAGTTGGCTAGAGATTTTCAAGGGCTGAAATATTTCATCGTATAGAGGATCTTTTGTACAATAGGATTTAGATATGGCTTTGAAGGAAAGGTTAGATGGAATGACAGATAAGCAGTGGATGTTGTTAGAGAAGAAAGTATTTTAGCGATCAAATGATGTCTGAAAGATTCAGCCCTTTTATTCAGTGCTGGAAGAGAAGATCCCAAAGGGATTCTAGTCGAAGTTGCAAGCCCTCTACATGAGGAAGAACTTATGCACCAAGTTGATGTTGAAGAAGCATCTCTACAGCCTTCAGATGGTAGAAGGTGAAGATGTGCTGGACCACATCCAGGTGTTCGACTAGATGAGCAATGAATTGCTGAATGTCGAGGTCAAGATGGAAGAGGAAGATAATGTACTTTTGTTATTGTGTTTGCTACTCACATCACATGACTCATTGGTCATGACGCTGCTCTACGGGAAGGAGATATTGTTCTATGAAGATATTGTCTTGGTATTTCGGACGAATGAGCTATTCCCCAGGAGGGCTATCAATTAGAAAAGGGTCAGGCAGAGGCAGGGACAGGAGCAGGCCTTGGAAATGGTTAAAGTCCAGGAAGGCTAAGTGCTATAAGTATGGTAAGGTAGAACATTTTAAAATGGTCTGTCCTAAGTGAAAAAAGAAGAAAATGGAGGATCTGAATCTGTGAGTACAATTGCAGGACAGGAGGTGGAGGATGATCTCTTGGTGGTATCAGATGGTCATAGGTACATGTTGATCTATTTATTGATTTTGATGATTAATAAAGGAATTGAGTATATTTATTTGATTACTAATGGATTTTATGAGTGTTTCAGGACTTAAATTTATTTGATCAATTTAAAGGAATTAAGAAATGAATTTTGAATCAAATACAAAATCAGAGATTTCAAAGTTTCAGAGCTTGGAGTCGACACCTAGAAAATCTGGAGCCGACCCCATGGCCAATTCAATTTTAATCTGATTTTTGATACAATCCGGAGCCGACACCTAGAGTTTCGGAGCCGACACCTAGAGTTTCGGAGTCGACACTTATAGTGTCTGTCTGGAGCCGACTCCGATGCGGGGATAGAATGCTTATTTTTTGAGCATCCTGGAGCCGATACCTACAGTATTCGAGAGCCGACACCTGACGATGGCGAGCCGACACTTACTTTTTGGAGCCAACTCCTCAACGAACTCGAAAATTTTTATTTTTGGTAAAACGATCTCGAGCCGACACCTGAAAAGTTGGAGCCGACTCCAACCTGACTGGGACGAAAATTTAAAATGCCAGATCAGCTCTAACGGTAATATTTCCTTTTTACCTAATTTCTAATGGATATATTTTATTTCTAGGTACACTCCAACTGCTAGTTTCCTTCCCAAAATGGATTAAAAGAAATCTATAAAAAGGGGCAAAAAAAACCCGTTTGAAACAAGAATCAGAGAGGAAAAAGAGAACAGAAAGAGAAAAATTTCAAATCAAAAATTCAAGAAACCTGAGCCTGAAATCCAGAGAAAAGCATTCAAATTCAAATCCTTCCACTCCTAAAAGCTCAAAGAGGAATCCAAGGTGCCCCAAATCAAAAATCGGTGGATTTCCCAAATTGAAGTAAAGCTCTGTTTCTTCCATTTCCAATCTTCTCAACTGCAATGACTGTAAGAGATTAAAGCTGAGGCTTGATTCATCATTCCAAAGGGAGAAGAGGAAGAAGAAAAAGCTCAAAGCCAAACAACTTCAAATTAGGCTTTTCTAAACTTGTTTACTTATTTTTGAATATTTGCTTATTGAGGAGCTGTGTATCTTTGAAAAACTATATTCTTTTTATTTGTGCCTAGTTCAATCAAAAGGATTGAACTAGTGGAGGTTGTATACCTCGGGTCAAGCTAGATTAGCTTGAGTTTAGGGTTGTGTGCTGGTGAGCCCGAAAAACCGGCTGGGTTCATTGTGATCCTGGGTAAAACAACAAGTTTGGGTTGTGAGCTTGTAAAACAACTCAGCTGTAATCGAGGAGATTATAGTGTAGACCCAAGTGGATCTTGGGAGTGGACGTAGGTGTTGGATACACCGAACCACTATAAAATCTTTGTGTTTGCCATGCTTCTATTGTCTCTATCTATATCTCTATCTCATGATTGTGCTTTATATTTGCATTGCATTTACTTTCATTCATCTTAAGCAAACAATTTTATTTTGAGGTTAATTTTTTTTTAAAGAACCCAATTCACCCCCCCTCTTGGGTTGTCATCTAGGCCAACAATTGGTATCAGAGCGAGTGCTCATTAGATTTTGATCACACGATCAAGAGCTAAAGATCCAAATGGCAGCTCATGTTGGATCATTTGCCGAAGGTCATTCTACGAATAGACCTCCCTTGTTTAATGGTTCCAACTATTCATATTGGAAAGCAAGAATGAGGATATTCATTCAAGCTTCTGATTATGAATTGTGGGGTGTTATAACTAATGGACCTAGTACACCCACACACATTGTTGATGGCACTATTGTTCCTAAACCCGAAAGGGATTGAAATGATAATGATA
>UESW01004823.1:557575-600192 GCA_900491605.1 Calamus simplicifolius | reverse complement strand
AGCAACATTTATTTGTTAAAAAATATTGATCACAGAAAAATGATTGGTCTCTAATTAACAAACAAAACAAGGGCAATATCGTAGGATTGTATGGTTGTCTATGCTATACCACTTATGGCATGACATCTCTTTTAAAGCATGATGATTATTGATCATAATTTATAATTTATTTTAATATATATATATATATATCATATTTGTTGCCATGAAAATCCACTCTCTGAATCGGATGCAGCTCGGCTTCGGATCTGGACGCTGATCTCTCATTCAGATGGAACCTACAAGACAGTTCTCACGCAGAGAGTGTCTAGAGTTTCTCAAGATGAATGGCCTTTCGAGAACCTCGAGCTCTGCTCAAGCTTCGATGGAGTTTTTTAGTTAGAGTATCAGTGGAAGCCTGAAAGACTTCAGGACTAAGGTATTTATAGGCGATCATCTGATTCTTTGGGCACATCATACGGGTCCGAAAACCATTCAGATTTGAATCGGATTTGAACCAAGTTTGTTGCGAGGCCGGTGGGATCCGTATCTAGTTAGTTAGAGGATCGACAACCAGAGAGTTAGTTGATGCTTTGAGATTTAGTAATTCTGTAGGCCTAAGGCCATTTCTGTAGGGGCATTATTTGCATAATTTTTCGTTTGAGGTCTTGTTCAACTATTATGACTTTGAACTCTTCCGTGTTTGGTTCAGCAAAGGTGCTTAAACGCCTTGATCTAGCCAGGACGAGAAATAATTTAGCTTGCCGAGGCATAAGAATAGCTCGATTCATCGAGATGACTTGACTCCGCTGAAAGTGACTCGATCAACGAAATATTGAGATTGGTCTCGATTCGTTATCTTGAATCTAAGAACATTAATGCAATAATTATTTTACCCTTTATTAATATTAAATTTATAATTCTTATATTTATTTTATCTATTTAAGTAAATAAATGCAGGATAAAAATAGAGTTTCTTTACGGACTTGTAGGATTTCAACCTTTCTTTTATTTTTTTTAACTTTTTTTTTTATTTTAAAAATCCTTCCTATCGTTTTCCCCGTAATTCCCAAACGCTGAGTTGGTTTCCATGGCGGAGATCTCGAAAGAAGGGCGGCGCGTCCGCTATGCGCGGAAGCGAAAGCTGGGTTGATCCTCCAACCATCGTTTATCGTGTCCCACGCTATTTCCCAAGAACTTTGCTTTGCCGCCCAGGCTGCCGTTCCTTATTCCAACGCCATATTGGGGTGAGAATAGCAGAAAAATTTCCTAATTCGGTTCATATCATTTCGTGGAAACTTTCGCCGTCAAAAGGACGCCGACGCAAACCTGACATGCCGGAGGAACGGGAAGGACAGCAGACTAATGCCACGTGGCGATGACAGGGTACTTGGGTTGCTCATGTGACATGGGTCCCACCGATCTTCGTCGCGTTTCGGAATCGATAAAGCCGGGCCGTCGTGGGTCAAAATCCATCGCCACGTTGCAAAAGCCAGCCGCCCCCCCTCTTAATTATTAATTTTTTTAAAAAAAATTACTGAGTTTCGCTAATAATATATTCCCTCCCGGTTAATATTTTTCAATTAAATACTCTAAATTCATTAAATGGTCTAGTACGATCCGGCCATATATCTTTGTTTATCTCACTGAATTAAATTATATATTGATTAGAGTCAACTTTACATCTAGAAATAGAATCGTTTTTAAACCGGTGCCAAAAGGCACCGGTTTAGAAAAAAAAAAAAAAGTGTGGGAATCAACTTTATTACAAAATGGGGTTAAAGCGGAAAATACCACTTCAATGGTATTTTTCACTTTCATCTTCTCACTCTCGCTGCGTCATGTCAGCAAAAATCTTTCGCTGGCATGGAAGAAGGACGATAAGAAATCATCACTTCATATGGCGATTTCAAAATAGAAATCTCCATTTTTTCATGAGACTGAAATCGTCACTTGAAGTGAAAGAAATCGTCAGATTTCGCAAATCACTTATATCTCCCATGCGGGGAAAAAAAAAATAGAGATGAGAATAATTAATAAGAGAGAAGAGATGAAAATTACCGTTTCAAATCAAGTAAGAGAGTAATTAAATGATATATTTTATTTATTTTATTGTTATTTTAAATTAAATAATATCTATATAGTTTCAAATCGAGGAGAGAAATGGTACGGTTCACCAAGCGTTCAGAAACTTGGAACGTGATCCCTTCATGGCGTACGTAGAGACAGATCAATTAATTAAAAGTGATAAAAGAGTTATTTAAAATTTAAAGATTTAAAACTGTATAGATATTACTTAATTCAAAATAACAATACATATTATTCTAATTTTTATTTTGGTTTATGTTTCTATTTTAAAATTCTTTATTTTTAGAAATTATTTCATTTATTTTTAATCTATAGTTTCAAATCTTTGAATTTGATTTGAAATTTAAAAAATAATCAATACATATATTTTATTTATCTAATTTTTATTTTTAATTTAGAATAATAATTCTAAATTTTAAATTTAATAATATGAAATTAAATAATATATTTTATTTATCTTATTGTTATTTTGAATTAAATAATAACTATACAGTTTCAAATCAAGGAGGAGAGAAACGGTACGGTTCACGAAACGTTACGTGAGCCAGGTCAATTAATTAAAGGTGATAAAAGAGAAATTTAAAATTCAAAATTTGAAACTATATATATTATTTAATTTAAAATAATAATAGATATATAAAATATATTATTTAATTTTATATTATTAAATTTAAAATTTAGAATTATTATTCTAAATTAAAAATAAAAATTAGACAAATAAAATATATGTATTGATTATTTTTAAAATTTCAAATCAAATTCAAAGATTTGAAACTATAGATTAAAAATAAATGAAATAATTTCTAAAATTAGATTTTTAAAATAGTAACATAAACCAAAATGAAATTAGAATATTATTGTTATTTGAATTAAATAATATCTATAGTTTCAAATCTTTGAATTTCATATCACTCTTTTATCACCTTTAATTAATTTACCTGGCTCTACGTAAGCCATAATCACGTTCCAAGTTTCTGAACGCTTCATGAACCGTACCGTTTCTCTCCTTGATTTGAAACTGTATAGATATTATTTAATTCAAATAACAATAAGATAAATAAAAATATATTTAATTTCATATTATTAAATTTAGAAATTTGATAATATGTATTATTATTTTGAATTAATAATATCTATATAGTTTCAATCTTTGAATTTCAAATCACTCTTTTATCACCTTTAATTAATTGACCTGCTCTACATAATTACGTTCTAAGTTTCCAAACGCTTCGTGAAGCGTACCGTTTCTCTCCTCCTTGATTGAAACTTATAGATATTATTTAATCAAAATAAATAAGATAAATAAAAATATATTTAATTCCATATTATTAAATTTAAAATTTAGAATTATTTTTCTAAATTAAAAATAAAATTAGATAAATAAAATATATGTATTGATTATTTTTTAAATTTCAAATCAAATTCAAAGATTTGAAACTATAGATTAAAAATAAATGAAATAATTTCTAAAAATAAAGAATTTTTAAAATAGAAACATAAACCAAAATAAAAATTAGAATAATATGCATTATTATTTTGAATTAAATAATATCTATACAGTTTCAAATCTTTAAATTTCAAATCACTCTTTTATCACTTTAATTAATTGACCTGTCTCTACGTACGCCATAAAGGGATCACGTTCCAAGTTTCTGAACGCTTATGAACCGTACCATTTCTTTCCTCGATTTGAAACTATATAGATATTATTTAATTTAAAATAATAATAAGATAAATAAAAATATATTATTTAATTACTCTCTTACTTAATTTGAAACCGTAAGTTTTCATCTCTTCTTCTCTTATTAATTACTCTCATCTTCATTTTTTTTGAAACCGTAAGTTTTCATCTCTTCTTCTCTTATTAATTACTCTCATCTTCATTTTTTTTAAATGAAAGATACGAATGAAATGATTATTTCTTTCATAAAATCGCCGCTGGCGATCTCAGTTCTAAATCACCACTTTATCGTCCTTCTTCACTAACGTGGCGCAGCAAGGATAAGGAGATAAAAATAAAAATACTATTTAAAGTGGCGTTTCCGCTTTAACCCCCCTTTTGCACTCCTTTTTTCTAAAACCGGTTTAAAAACCGACTCTCTAAAAATGCCCTCCATTTGACAGCAGACCCTTTTTTTTTTTTTTAATTTGTTCCCTGACACCGCTGCTAACCTCCACCGCCGGATCAAATGAATTACTCCTACTTCGGGTATCCTCAAATCGCCAAACTAGTGCGTGTTTGGTACAAAAATATTCCATCAATTACGTGTTGAAATTCTTATGAAAATATGTTTCTATTTTCGGCTACAAGATGTTGAGCTAGGCCAGGCTTTACCTAAAGGCTAATACAATTTACTTCGACTGTAGCCCGACCTGGATTTTAGGCCTACCTTCCAGGCTTAAGCCTAGTGTTTACTCCGTTTTGGACTTTGAGCTGGGCCTCAATCATTCGGACCATATTTTTTTCTTAACAATATAAAAAAATAAAATACAAATAATTAATATATTATCCATAATTTACAACATATCAATTATCCTATTAAGTTTTACATCAACAATAATTATTCATTAAATCTATAAATACATTGAATGTGATATTTCAATTTTAATCATACATTGGATGAAAAAGTAAATATTATATGCTTATAACTCAAGTTCATCGATGTGATTTCGTTCCGCTAATGAGTTAATTGAAGCAGAAGATGGGCTTCGGGCATGATATCAAAATCGATCCAAGTATGCGAAAGTTGATGAGTACGAGGAAAGAGTTACTTAAGGAATGATGGTAGAATTTTGATGTAGAGCCTCAGTTGCAGCACAAGCCATCCTTTTAGTACTAACGACCCCGCTTGAAGATAAATTCTTACTAGCTTGCGATGTGCAACGAGAATCTCTCACATTATAAGAAGGAGAGATTATAATATCCCATATTTAATTCTATATTTGATGAAAAAGAAAGTGTTATACTTATAATTCAAGTTTACTTGCTACCAATTATTTCTCGCTTAAGTTTTTGGATCACATAGTTTTGACCCATTAACAAGTTCTACATTTGATGAGAAAGAAAGTCTTACATACTTACAACTTAAGTTCACTTACTACCAATTAATTTTTGCTTAAGTTTTTGGATCACGTAGTTTTGGTTCACTAACAAGTTAAATAAATCAATAAGTAGGCTTATGGTATTGCATCGAATGTAAAGAAATAATATAAAAAAATTCAACAAAAACAAATAAAAAAAAACAAAAGGCATGGCTAGATGCAGGCCAAAATTTAATCTCTAGATCCAAGTCCATTTTGTAAGTGGTCTAGTCGAAGGGAAAAGTCTTGTTGCACCGGGGTGATGCAATAAGCGCGCATTAATTTCGATAATTGGGGCACATTATATGCACATGCATATTAAAAATAATTTTTTTTTTACTTTAATATGCGTGCATACAAGCAGTGCATGCCAATCGTCATCGGGTGCAGCAAGATTTTTTCCTGATCGAAGACCTTTTAGAGTCTCTGACCTTGAACGGGCCGGATGCCCGACAGGCCCATGAACAATCTATTCCCCTTCGACCGCTGCGCCACCATCTCCAACCCATCCCCGGCGCTAGGTGGCTCTTCCTCTGCCTCCCCCTCTGTCTCCATCTCACCGGATAATCCCGCTCCGAGCCGAGCGAAAATTGCCACCTCCACCTCGTCGAAGGCTATCCTCATGGAAACGAACCGAAAACGCTCACTCTGGCCAAAAGGCCCCTCCTTCCCCCTCATTCCGCACCGCCACAGCGTACAACGCCCTCCGGGCGGCGGAGATCATCCCCCATGGCAGCTCCCCTGGTGCCAGTTGCCGGATTAGATGAACGGCGAGTCCTCCAATTTCGTGCCTCACACAGCGTCTCCTATTTGGCGATCTGCCTCTCGGCCGCTCCAAACGCTGGTGGGCGGCCGTTACCGGGGAAAATGCGGAGGAGGCTGCCATTGAGGAGGCACTCGATCTCACGGAGACGGGGTTGCAGACGTCGGCAAGAGGCACCGAGGTGGGTATTGGACAGCGAGCTCCATACTGGAGATGATGGGGCCAGAGGTGAGGTTGGCGACACTCAAAGAAATGAGGGCCAGCGCTGTAAAGCTAAGGAAAAGGAAGTCTGTGTAATAGCTCTCTAATGATTTATCCTCGTTCAGCTGATCGAACTTCAAAAAACCAACCAATTTATCTTTAAAGATCAAACATGTTGTCGTCGGATCACCCCTCGAACGTTCATGAGCATCCCTCCTTTAGCAAGTTCAAGATTTTTCGACGAGCTTCTCGCATCTGGAAGCCTGCAAAAAGTCACGAGGGCCAGAGATTCCAGCGGGGACCCTCAGACGCTCAACTCAGTGCTATGAGCAACAGCCGTAAGCTTAAGGAAGTTCGAAAGAAAGAAGCTTAAAGCCATGCTCTATGTGAGCAAGAATGAGCATTAAGAGTATAATGAGTTCATTACCTGATCAGGAGTCCCTCTTATCCAATTTATAGACGCTTAGAGACTTTCTGGCTTGAGTGGTTGAGGCTCCGTAATAATGAATTTTATGGGTGAAGTGCTAGACCTGATGCTTGTGAGACTTGAGGTACTGCTATTTGTCAGAAGCATTTAAGGTGATGGCAGCGGTGGCAGAGCTTGCTTCTTTCTTTAATATGTCAGGGCTGTAGGTTAAATTCCGTCAAAGTGGGTGGCTGCAACTGGTTGGTGGGTCAAGTTCCGTCAAAATGGATGGCCTTTTGATTTTGACCGCTTCAGAAAATAGAGATAAAAGGTAGTGGAGTCTCATCACTATCACGAGCCATACATCCGTTTGGGATGGAAGAGTTAGGAGTTGATTGAGACGGCTAGGAGCAGGCTGGGACAGGATCGGAAGGTCAGGACGGATCCGAGGTCCCTCGCATGGGAGCGGCTGGGCTGAAGCTGGAGGTCGGGACGAGACGTCTGTGGCCGAGCTGAAGTGCCGGGCCGAAGCTGGAGGCCGGGACAGGACATCTGTGGCCGAGCTGGGGTGCCGAGGCGAGATGTTCGTGGCCATAAAGGAGCTAGAAGCCGGGACGAATCTTGGGAACAGTCGGAGGAAGACTGAAGCCGACTTGGGAGGCCGACTCGGATGACAGCGGAAGGAGGCTCTTATGTGAGGCATGGAGTCAAGAACTCCTCGTCTAGGCTTCATGACGTGGAGTCAGAACTCCTCGTATAGGCTTCATGACGCTATCCTTTCTCATGCAAGGGTGCCAATGGGGTCAACGTTACAAGGGAGAGATAACATGACCCTTTTTCCTCTTATTCTCTTTGCCGTGGATGGAATTAAATACCCATTGCCTCCTTCAACAAGAAAGTTGAGTAGACCAGTAAGGCCGCCTAGGAATTAAGTACTTAGGAAGGCCGCCTAGTAATTAAGCCACTTAGGAATGGCCGCCTAGGAAAATCGTTTGGAAATTGCTCTCTTGAGAGGGAGGCATCTAAAAATTTTGTCTTTATTGCCCATGGGGTTAACTGGCCCATCAAACCAATATTTTAAAAAATAGAATAAAGCTATCTTTTAACTAACTCAAAGTAAACTATCCCATCCTAAAAGGTGATATAGTTAATTTAGAACAAAGGGTGGTAATATAAGTTAACTTATTTATTCTAAGCTAACTTATTCTCCCACCAGATACAACCTAATAAAGCATGAACATGTTCAACTCTATAATTAAATTAAAAAAAAAACATGTAGCATAGAATAATACTTTATCTTTGAAATTTCTGTACGTGTACCCAGTAGCTGTTGAAAAATATTTTTTAATTTTATAAAAAAAATTTCTAGAAATTACTAAAAATATATTATAGAATTAATATAGAAATTTAAATACAAAATAAAGTAAAAAACAAAAGTAAGATATGGATCAAACCATAACCGAGGTGTGTTAGACACTACCTAAGGATCAGATTTTTGTCTTTTCGTGCAGGTTATTGGCAATCTGTCCCCGAGGTACAATGACCCGGCTCGATCCATCCTTCTACCACGAGCATGATCGCATGGAGGTGCAATCTAATGATTACCTTCAGATGCCCATGAAAGATCAATATAAAATAGAAATAAAATGAGATGGAGGGCTACTCAAAACTATTATAGTATCATACTACTATTGATACATCCCTCAATCCCTCAATTTGAATCCCTAGCCTATTTATAGGCTCGGCCCATAAAAGCTCCAACGGCTTGGCCCATAATGGCCTTAAAGGCCTAATAGCCATCCCAAATAACATTAAAAATGGCTTAAAATTAAATTATTTAAGTCGTTTTTGGATGTTTGCATTCCCAACGCAAAACACTAGTTGGTAGCGAGCGTTTTGAGCCCAGGTCCCACGCTCGCGTAGGCCCCTTTTTTATTTTATTATTTTTTAAAAAAACTTTTTCAATAATCCCCCATAAAAGTTTTAAATAAAAAAATATAACAAAAATTTTAGGGCATCTTATACTGCGCAATAGATAAGGTGTCCTGTGGACTTAACCTCACTTAGTGTTGAATATATAATGTATACACATAAAGGAATCATAGTGGATTAGACTTTGAACTAAGTCCTTTGACTCAGGCTTCTACTAATCACACACACAGTATGGATCAATTGGGTTTACGCGGTCAGCGTATATTAAATGCCTTGCGCTTAGTACCTTATTTTTCATGAGAATTCTTTAAGGTTAGCCCAAACCTTTAATCATGGCCTAATATGACGATTCTCATATAGGTGAACCTTCAGGGTATTTGTGACAATACCCTGCAGATAACTTACCTCGGATCCATTAAGAGTATGACTCAACCTTACACAAATTTACTTTGTCACTTTATAAGAGCACTCATCATAGGGATGTGATGAATTTTTTTTCAAAATTTATGCTCTAACACGATCACTTAATCAGCTTCGTTTCTACTACATTGAACCTCATTCATGGGATCTCCAATCACAGAGGTTGGGTATCCACGGCTGGTGACCAAATAATGGGCTTAAGCCCTATCCCTCTCGATGAATTTAGGACTCCACTCCTAAATAATTCTTGGTTAATTGATTTACCAAATTCTTCTTAGATTTGGTAAATTCCAAGGAGATAACATTATTTTTGGACTAGACCTCAAATAAGAGAATCAAACAAAGATATATTAGAATTTAATATCCAAATACAAGATAAACAATCAGTTGGATATTCCAACGGTCATGAGATTATTTAGTAAATTATAAAATTTTTATTAAATCTCATGGCAATAGATTTCAAGAGGCTCAAAAAAGAGCATTTATATACATACCTTGTCACAACATCTAAGTTCATCCATTCTTATAAATATTTGTTAAATGCTTTATCTAGAAGATATTAAATATTGACCACTATACCAGGAAACACTTGTCTAGAATAAAAAACTTTTACATTTATGTAAGAATGTAAATATATGCTAGTAGCTGCATTTGAAAATTAAATAATAAAATGATATAAAAATACATCTACATAGAAATACACATATATCATGTGCAAGCATGTGTGTACACATATATAATTCATATATACATATATATATCATAGAAATTTTTTAAGTTTTGTAGCTGTATGGTAAGTGATGTATAAAGCAAGACTACATTACTGATATAAGCATACATGCTACTACCATCCCAATTTTATGCCAATAAAAATTGTTTTAGGTTCACTTACAAAACTCAAGACAAGCATAAAAAAGACACCTGCACTTTTTTTTTTCTCCTTCGCAGAAAAGAAAGACTCCAAAAACATATCTCTTGACCTATAATGGAATTAAACAAGATGTTCTTCAACCCAAAGAGATTCCCATATTTTGGAGTCATTAGCAACATTTTTGATCCAAAAAATCATGGTTAGAATGCATAGCATGTATCTACCCGCACGTCTCCACATGAATACACATTCATATATATATATATATATATATATATATATATATATAAAATTACATAAGG
This sequence comes from Calamus simplicifolius, assembly GCA_900491605.1. Classification (NCBI taxonomy): domain Eukaryota; kingdom Viridiplantae; phylum Streptophyta; class Magnoliopsida; order Arecales; family Arecaceae; genus Calamus; species Calamus simplicifolius. The sequence continues at coordinate 590,149 of UESW01004823.1, read as the reverse complement.
ATTCTTTTGCTTGAATATATATCTATGAATATATGTGTCGATACATGTATATATGTCTGTCTAGCATGCATATGTATATATCTATAAATGCACATTACATATTCATACAAAATATGCATACTCAAGAGAATAATTTTTTTTAATAACTTATAAAATAAAATCTAGCAATTTATAGAAAAGAAAAAATCTAATCCTTAGCTATTGAAAAATATTGTTTAATCTTATAAAAAAATCCTTCCTATAAATTGCTAGAAATATATTATAGAATTAATATAGAAATTTAAATACAAAATAAAGTAAAAAATAAAAATAAGATATGGATCAAACCAAAACTGAGGCGTGTTAGTGATCCAAGGTACAACGATCCGGCTCGATCCGATCCTTCTACCACGAGCACGATCGCATGAGGTGTAACCCAATGATTACTTTAAGATGCCAAATAAAATGAGATAGAGGATTACTCAAAACTATTTTACTATTAATACTACTATTCATAGATCCCTCAATCTGAATTTCTCTCGGCCCATAAAAGCTCTAATGGCTCGGCCTATAATCACGTTAAAAATAATTTAAAAATTAAATTATTTAAGCTATTTTAACATTTGCGAATGTTAACATTCACAACGCAAAACACTAGCTGTAGCGAGCGTTTTGAGCCCAAGTCCCATGCTCGCGTAGGCCCCTTTTTTATTTTATTATTTATTTTAAAAAACCTTTTCCAATAGTACCCCATGGTCCCATACAAATATACCATTTTTTTTTTTGCAGCAATGCTTATTTGGTTAATGTTAATAAACAACTGTTTTAACTGTTAGGTGATGGTATTACCTTTTTTTCTGTATTAATACCTATAAAAAATTTAACATTTTTTTTATTTGTATTATAAGGGGCCATATCTTTACATAATTTATTAGGATATTAATATAAAAGAATAATATTATTATTTTTTATTAAAACAATTGCTCATCAACACCATCAAACAAAAATCTAAAGGAGGAAAATCATTGCAAGGGAAAAATAGTTTAAGAGACGTAAATACATCAATGATTTTTAAATAGTAAATATATTATAACCAAGCTTAGAAGAGTACATATTTGCATATAACTCAGCGTCCCATGGGAAAGAAATATTGGGGCCGCCGACTGGGATCAAACCGGCTCTTTTATCAAGCCGACCTTGGACCGGCCCAAGATCTGGGCCAGTAATAAATACCCGAGGGCTGAGCGGTTGGTCTCCAAGAGTGTCTTTGTCCGAGCTCAAGCAACGAGGGGAGGGCAGAGGAGGCGAGGGCGTTCTAGTTTCAATAATGGCGGACGACGACTACAACGACATGGACGTCGGGGGGTCTGTCCTTCGCCTCGTCTCTCCCCGTTCTTTAATTTATTTCTTTTATGTTCTATTCCCTGTATTGGTTCGAGCGAGGATTCTTTTGGGAACGATTGGTGTCTTAGATAGAAATTATTATATTTTGGATATAATTAATCGACATTCTTAATTTAACTTTTGGCATGCGATCGTTAGTTGATCTTTCTTGGATAATGTTTGTTCAAGTTTATGAATTAAAAGATTAATCGGCGTTATTGACTTCACTAATTGGTCGGCGACGTTTGGTTCATCTTTCTCATGATAAATTTTTTCATGTCTAGGGATCGATGCGTTCTTGATTTTACTCTGGCGCGGTGATCTTTGTTGATTCCGCTGATCTGTGTGGGATGGTGGAATATTGATTTCTGATTGTTTTGCTTTGTTTCTGGCATGGGATGGTTTTAGGGCATCGGGTAGTGTTCGGGCAAAATTTTATGCTTGGTTTAACATCAGGGTGTAGAGAGTAGGAAATTAATTGTTTGATGGTTGGCTCTGGTGACAGTACCGAAGAACTTGATAGTTATTTTGAGTACCATCAAGAATTTTCTCTTCCTTTTCTTTTTTTTTAATAAACAAACCTTCTTTTTGTGTTTGAATTCCACCTTTTGTAATAAAACATTTTGAGAATTGTTTTGAAAGGAAATATTTTTGACTTTTAGCATGCCTTTTCAGTGAACCCTGAGTCCAGGATGTGAAGTGATTTCGACTATAATGGTTAGAAAGGGAACACTTTGAGATGAGAAACGAACCCTATGTGACATATGTTGTATCCATCCTTACTGAGGCCATCTGATGGCAGTGACTGATTGGAATATTTAGGTATCTCTTTCAGCTATCATGAAGTGTTTCCATGCAACACATAAAGAACATGCTTTGAAAAGGATGTGCTTCATTTTGTAAAATTTGTCTTCATCTCAATCCAGCATCATGCTCTGCAACGAGTGTGGTATACTTAAGTCATTCTTGGTGTGCAGCTGGTTCATAAGGCTGTCTGTTTGTATCCTACCATTGTGACAAATTTTTGCTCTTCGAGTCTTTTTTAGAACTGATCCCAGGTTTTGCAGCAATTTTTCTACCACTAAATCTTGATAGTTTAATCTGTTTAGCTCATTTCTACATGTGATTGTGAAAGTACAAACTAATCTGGGGTCAAAAATTTTGGTAACGAACCCTTTACCCAATCTTAATAGATTCAAAAAAAAAAAAAAAAAAACCACTCCTATGAGTCACAAATTCTTCGTTATGAAGCACCCATATACATCAGCTGAACACCAAGTAAGAATTCTGTATTATTGTGGCATATTTGGAAGTTCAGGTCACCAAAACATACATGAAGGAGTTTATCCAACCTTTAAAGTTTGTTATTTTGGGATACGCGAGTCATGTTTGATATACTAAAAGGGCTTTCAGAGACCATATGACCTGATATTTGTGATAGATAAAATTGATTTTAGTTGTGCTCATTGCTGATGGCATGATATTAATTTAATGAGACAAGTTTAAGGTTAAATGCTCTGGTAGAATGATAAAGGTTTTGTTTATAAGGTCTGAATTTAACAGAATTAAAATATATATATGAAGGAAACATGTTTTCTGCCATGTTTTAATTTCTGTACTTCCAGTTTGCATGAATTTGTATTTGTTCATAAATATACATAGATGCAAAATTCTCCTACAAGCAAAATAACTCGATTTTCTGCACTTGCTTCCATCTGTTGCATATCAATGGATGTCCTCCATGCTTCTTTTTTGTGTGGCACTTCTATTTAGACAAATTTGAAGAGCTAAATGTATAGTATTCTAATAGCATTTATTCATTTGCACATGGAAACTTTTAATTAGATAAGTTTGTTGTTGAATATGTAGCTAAACATACCATATTTTATAGTATTAATTACTATATTTGCTAAAAAGGACTGCTGCAAAATGGAAGGAAACAGAAAGGTTTGTGAGGCATAAGACAAGTTCTGTAAATAGATATCAATCTCTCCATATAAATCTTCTCTATGAGAAGCATTGACAACTCCTACTCATTTGGCTGAATAGAAGAAATTTGAGCTGATCTTCATCAACGTATTCAGCCCACAGTGCATCAGTAGCATCACTGTTCCTTACATCGACCCAAACATGTGGATTCAAATCAAGGCTCTTAGAGGCCTTGAGACAAATCAGAAATGCACATAGCGCTCAGCAATAATGAGAAATGGGAGGGATGAGTAAGATAGGGTAGGGGCACAGCTTCGGTTTGTCAATCTTGCATGTTGGACTGAGGGCATTCTATCTTTTATCAAACTATGGCAAGATCCAAGATTTGATCCTCAATTTAGAGGAGGGAGATGATGAGGGCTCCCCTCTATAGGGTTTTGTCCCTCATGCAAACCAAGATTCCTATTGGAATTAAGAATTTTGTCAATATTCAGGTCTTTTGTGTCAGCTTCCTTTTTGAAAGCATAACTTGAGTCATACATTTCTATTTGAGATGTAAGAGTACTCACTTTGAAACTAACTTTGAATCCGGAAAGTTTATTATTATGAGCATTAGCTAGTTTGGTCATCATAACTTATGAGGGTCAAATACTGGTTTGAAATCATAGAACAAGATTAGTATCAAGTCATTGTAGGGAAGTCTTTATGTGACTTTTGGTTGAATTAGGAGTCCTAGGTTGTACAATATTGGGTGGGAAGTGTTTTACAGAAATCTTAGTTGGAGTTGTTTTGATGGCTTTATATATCTGGGAAGCCATAAATATGAACAAACAATTTTTGTAAGGGTTGTTTTTATGGCCATACCTATCAATAAAGATTTTTTTTCTTGATTTTTGTGTAAAGTTTCTTTCTTGTGCAGATTCATTGTAGCATTAAGGATTAGACAGGTAGGCAGGCTTTTGAATATGTTGCACTCTATTCCCTATAAGAAAACTTTGGATGCAAATGACATGGCATTTGTTTATTTTAAAGAAGTTATGTCTACATGGAATTACTGTGGCCAGATGTTCTGGGATGCTAGAAGTTGGAGTTACAGAGACTAGATGCTATTGGTAAAATTCCTATGGTGATATACTTCACTGTGAGGGATCGTATGTATTGGAAACATGATTTTCATATGCTTCACATGAGATGTTTTTTTTTCAGATTGTTGATTGTGCAAGATGATCATTGATGCGCAAAGTTCCACAAATTTCACATTGCAAGATATGGTCAACAAGCTGAACTTATGAGTCTCCAAAGCTCTTTTGAACAACAATAATAGAAGAAGATTGAAAGATTGATGATACAAATTGTTGCAATGTTTCTTTTTCTTTAGGCAAATATTCTAAAGAAATCTTGTGCTACATTGTGGATGGCTTCTTGATATGAATTTTTGTGGCAACCATGGCTATTTGAAAGGAGGGCAAAATCAATAACACCATGAAGGTAGCTGTTTTCTACAGAATAAGAGTTATCTGGAGAGCCACTGATTGATGAAGTTTTTCCAGAAGAATAAAAAGAAAGAGAAAAAGAACATAAATCAAAATTTCAATTTAAATAGATTTAATATGCGAGAAAGGTTAATATCGGCTAGCTTCTACTGTACATGATAATAAAAAAATAAAAGAGGACAATCAAATGGATCATTCTTGACTATTTGAGCAGAATCTCTTAAGTTGAAATTTGTAAATAGAAGACAAGACTTATAATGTTGCTCATGAGTTACTACATCACCAATGGGTACATCTCATTGATGGATCTCCTTAATTAAACAACGTGAATATAAGAATCCCTACTCAATGTTTGACATGAAGAACTCATTGACTGCAATATAACAAGTATGTGGTCTTTGAACAAGAGATTTTGTCATGCAACATATCTGAAGTCTCGAAGCTTAAGGCTGTTTGTTTTTTTTTCCCTCCATGATGATTCATATGCATGATCAGCAAAAAGCTATGTGTGATTGAGGTGCATCAAGATATTCTTACCAAATCTTGTAATCATGGGTAAAAGACAGATCAACATAAAGTGGAGTAAGATTAGGTTCTTGATTTGATGAATGTAATTTTTAATTTTGTCAAAGTATAAATTTTAAGAAGTGTGAAAAGATCTTGACCTCCAGGGTGAATTCTTTTTGAGGGATTGAAACAACCAAAATATCATACGGGAATTAAGAATTTTGTCAATATTTGGGTCTTTTTAGCTAGCTGCCTTTGTGACAGCATAAGTTGATTTATACATGTCATTTTAGGATGTAAGTTTGGTGTTGCTTTTGCTTCTTAAAATGCTTTTGTCATGAAGGGAGAAGCTAGAAGCTACTTTTTCTAGCTTCTTCTAAAACACTTTTTTTTTATCTCTCTTGTAGAAGCAGTTTTGTATAAAGACTTTTTTCTGGAAAGCACTTTCATGCTTTAAAAGTTATCAAAGTAGTTTTTTTAAGCAACAACAAACATCTTCTAAGATTACATGTTTCAAAGTTGGGTCTAATCCTTACAAGTTTCTTATCATGAGTTTTTGCTTGTTCTATTATGAGGGTTAAAATTTGGTTTGAAGTTTTAGCACGGGATTAGTGTTGAATTTTAGTCATTTTAATAATGCTTTATTATTTGCTTTTGGGTTGGATTAAAAGTCCTGGATGGTATGGTATTGGTTGGTAAGTATTTAACAGGTGCCCTGGTTGGTTTTGGATTTATTTTGGTGCTTTATAAACAGGTAAAGACTTGCATATGAATAAACAGTGTACTCTTTGAGTTTTAAATAAAGTTTCTTTCTCATGGTGGGTTCCATAAAGTCTCCGGGGTGATCCTTTAGCCTAGTGCTGCATTTACATAGACACGAGGAGTGGATGTTTACGCATGTCTGGGTGTTTGACTCAACAAGAGGAAAGAAATGAACACACAAGGATAACTAGAAAATACAATTTTAAGTAATATGTATTATTGACAAAAGAAAACATTAAAACATACTATCTATGAAGGTCTTCTCAAAAAGCACAAGGATTCTGAAAAAAGGGCAAAGTTATTTTAGTACCTCATTCTTGACCAGCCATTAAAAGGAACAAAATCTCACTTTTGACATTATTATATTGGGTTAAACTCGTTATCGGAGGAGTCCAACATTCTACTAATTTCTGAAAGTTGCACAAGAAACAATAAGATTTCTTGTTGTGTCCTTGGAATCATGTGTTTAAAACATAGCTTCTTCACACGCAGGAGTAAGGCTACATACATTTGAGCCTCATCAAACCCTACAATGGTAAGAGCCTCATGATTGGGTGTCCTATCAAAGCGTTTGATGCATATCTGATTAGAAAATATATTTGACTTGTATTCTCGGAGCTAGAAATGTTCAAGTCAAACAATGATGATTTTAACATCACACCTATGGTCTATGATTGAAACGAGGAATCATATAGAATGTATAAATATTTCATTAGCGAATTTGATGAATTGCATGACACTTGTCCTCCTGAAAGCAAACTTGAAGAGTCTTTTTTTTGTCAATCATTAATTAGTAACCGAATGCCTTATTTCACAAATTATGTTCATTCTAGCTAGCAGTCACTCTAGCGACATTTTCTTTTAGGCTGTAGTTGCTTTGAAAATCATTTAAATGCTGGTTTCATAATCTTGTTGTTAGCTGGCACCATGTTTTTCTGAAGTTTTAATTTGAGGAGTTCTTTCTTGATCTATTATTTGATTATTATACTGGTTTACTTTTTATTTCAGACTACTTTAATTCTGATCATATGTTCCTGGTTGTTGTCCTCTAATTATTATTATTATTATTATTATTGGTTTTTGGGGAGTGTTTACTGTTTTGTGTAGGCTCTGTCTATACTGGTTAGGAACGCCCGGATTCAGTCCTCCTCTTTCTGTTTCAACAAGTTATGGAGCTGATTTAAACTTGTCGATAAGTTAGTCTGTTACTAAAATTCCAGAAGGTTGTTATATGACAACATGGTATGGTTTTATGGTAAAGGCTGATTATTAGATGCCAGGAGTTGATTATATTCACTGGATGTGAGTTGAAGTCTGTCTATCCATGCGATGGTAGAATGACATATTCTGATCCATACAGGAAATCATATCTCATCCAATTATTAGCCAACATCTGTACAACTGTGTCTATGTACACCCTTCTAGTAGTGTTGCTCATGCTTCTGTGATACCTAATGACTTGACCCAAATCAGAATATTCTTCAGTAATATCACAGTTATCGCCATCATGCTGGCATCATTTTGTTTTCCCTAAATTTTCTGATTATTCTTGTTCAATGTAGTCTTAAGTTTATTAAAATCTTAACTCGTTTCATTTGAAGCTGTTATGGACTTTTTGTTTACAGGTTATTCCATATTGACATCTAAACTGTTTTGTGCAGGTATGAAGATGAACCACCAGAACCTGAGATTGAGGTGGAGGCTAAATATTTCTCAAATTAATTTAGGCAATTCTACCACATCAAATAGAATTTATGTAGTATTGATTCGGTTTTGGGCAGGAAGGAGCAGAGGTGGAGCAAGAAAACAACAATGAAGATGTTCCAGATGATGTTGTGGGTGCAGAAGCTGAAGAAAAAGAGCAAGAACCAGTTGAACGGCCTCGCAAAACAACAAAATACATGACAAAATATGAACGTGCTAGAATCCTGGGTACACGAGCTTTGCAAATTAGGTTTGTGTTCTGCATTTGAGATTTCAAAAGATTTCCTGCAATTTCATTGTTCTATTAGCTCTTTTCTAATGTTTGATTCTGATTGAACAGTATGAATGCACCAGTGATGGTTGAGCTAGAGGGTGAGACTGATCCTTTGGAGGTAAGATCCTGTCAGACATGTAAGACGTTCTCAGATTGTTGATTAAGAACAGAAACTCTGTGTTTTCCCCAACAAATGTTATTTGGAGAGTTCAGAATGTTGATAAATATAATTTGAAGGGTAGCTCAGGATTATTTTTTGGCAATGTCAGTGGCTATGTTAATGGTTGTAAAATTGGTTGCGCAAGTTTAATGAAAGTTGGTCAATAGCTTTAGAGGAATATGCTAGTCTTTAATGTATATCTTGTTTGAGCAAGTATGGAAAATTGTTGGTGAGCTAAGACTAGTTTATTAACCAATTCTTCCATGAGATGAAGATGCTAAACTATTGAAGAACTGTTGTGATTCTGCTTTGGAAAATATAGGCCAAAATTTAACTAGATGTTGATGAATCGAAGTGATGAGTCAGCCATAGGATTGTATAGGAGATAATGGTGGGTAATTGATTTAGACAGGTGACTGGTATATCGAGTCCAACTTGGTTTTTGTGCATGAGAGATAAAATGAGGAAGCAAACTTTTTCTTCACTTGTATAGTTGCTAGAAAGATTTCAGGTGGCACAATCCAAGGTTACTGACAGCAACTAATGAAGTTTGTCACTAGCATAAGAATGCTTTGTCAAATGGTTATCATATTGCATGTGAAGATAAGACTAGAATGATTGGATGACTTATTTTTCTTGCATGTGAATTTGCACAAGGACCTGTTTGGTTGGAGGTAAGGGGAAAACAGTTTAAAAGAAGCACAAAGAAGTGGTTGATCAAGAAACTGTAGACCATCTAAATGGTTCCTGTGCGGATAAAAGTCTACTTTTTTATACTTTCAACATTTGTTTTGTAGTAAGTTATGTGGTCCTATTGAATTATTAATGAGGCATTTTGAAACATTAATGAGGCACAAGTAATTGGAAACGCAACTTCTGTGCTAGAAGTGGCCCATTTCAATTAATCTTGACTTCTCCAATGCTCACCAACAAGCAAATGGGCCCTAGGAGGAACTTGGGGCAAGCCCATGGGATCACATGACAACAGAATATTTTTTGGTGCTGGTGTTACCAATAGTTGCATTAACATGGAACAGATGCGGGCTTTCCGATCTAACTAGCTAAATTGGCTCTAGACGCTTTGTTTTTATTGAAGAAGTATCCAACTTTTGGTGTGACTGTAGTATGGGTTGGTAATGTGCCTTGGCTACTCTTGGGTTTTTCTGGAGTCAGTTGAGATGGGGATGGATGATAAACTAGTTCATGGGCTTATATCTGTTGATTGGTATGCAAGGAGCATAGTGGTTGTGATATTAAATTTTATGGAAGATTTTTTGGTGGATTTTTCTGGTATATCAAATATGATATAAAAAAGGAGTTCTACATATTCTCTCCCCCCCTCCCTCCCTCCCTCCTGCCCCCTTTTTCTCTATTCTACTTCCAACCATCTTTCTCTCCTTCACTGCTTAACTCTTTTTAGAATTTTTTCCTTGGATGCCAAATTAGAGTTGTGGTGGAAACAGTTAGAGCACAAGAGTTTTGAGTGAAAAGCAGATTATGTAGAATGCTGATATAATGGAAAATAAAATAAAAAATGAAGTATCTATGTTGATCAATGGGCAAGATATGCTGCAAAGTGACTATTTTGATTATGGTCATCTGTGATATAAATGGTTGGTTAATAGATTTATATTTTGTTATAGAGTGATGAAAAGCTGAATGGAGTTACTATGGTGTATTCTCATGTACATTTTGTAGAGACTTGAGGGGAAGAGGTTCAAAGAAATAATCAAGTTGGACATGTAGGGGGTTTCGGGATTTGGACAAAGTAAATGGATAAACAAGTATTAAGAGAGATATATAGGTGGCATGTTTTGAACTGGGGAAGATGAGGTTTTGCCTAAGGTATCAAAGAAAGTCTAAAATTTGTATGGGCAGAAGATTGTCTATGATGGATATAGGTGGAGCCATCGTTGTGGAGGAACATCAGTAGTGGTAGGAGCAAAAGGGGCAGACCTGAGATTACATGGACAAAAGGTAAAGTTGCTTAACCTTAGTAGCAGGCTTAGCCTTTGATAGGAATGGATGACTCAGAAGGATCTAGATATCTGATCCCAACTAGTTGGCATCAGAGATGCAAGTTGAGTAACCTACATCTCCAGTACTTTATTTGGATGTACATCCATCACCTATGGATTGTGGATAAATCTGAAAATCGAACTTGAATTTCCATAGGGTTGGATATGGGTATTGAAGATCTGATCTGTAATTGACTACAATAAAAGGAATTGTTTAGTCTAGCCCTTCAAATTAAGACCTGATCTGAGACTAACCTAAAGGGACTGGATGTGTGCTGGTGTCCAGCATGCCAATGTTGTTTAGGTCCACATTCTTGACATGAAGCTTATTGAAAGGTTGATTTAAGGTACATAGTATCCAGATTCAACCTAATTCACTTGCACCCCTATTTCTTCCACACCTGCTAGCTGCTAGAATCATTGGAATTACCAGCAGGTGGGTTGATATTAGGTTGACAAGCATCATCTGTGCCTGGGTCCTATAGATCCTCCTGTGTTTTCCATTGAATTCCATTGTTTGGTGTTCCAGGTTGATGACAAAGATGATGATGCATGCTCATGTCATGAGAATATATGCCATGTTGATACATAGAAGTACAGTCTTTTCTTTTTTAATAATTTTGATGGTCTATATTAGAGATTATCTCTAACCGCTCATGAAAAATCGGTTCGACATATTTCAATCAGATTTCTAATAATTTGTGCATCAGATTTTGCTTGCTCAGAGCTGGCCTGATTTTATGATTCCTTGTGCCATTTAGATTGCAATGAAGGAACTTCGAGAACGTAAGATACCATTTACAATACGCCGGTATCTGCCAGATGGCAGGTGAGCAAATCAGTAACTTCACATAGTAATTTTTTTTGCAAGTAATTTTATCACCATGCATGATGATGTTGATTTCATTCTAACAGTTATGAGGACTGGGGAGTTGATGAACTTATAGTGGAGGACTCTTGGAAAAGGCAAGTTGGTGGGGACTGAGTTATTGCCTACAGCATTTTCGTCGCTTAGATGCTATGAAATTTGGACCCTTGTTTTTCTCCATGTTCTAGAAACTTCACGCCATCTAGTTTCGAGTGATGCTTGATATGTAGAACTGTTGCATAAGCTTCCTGTGCGCATGAGTATTTGACCTGTCGTTTTATGGTTAAAATTAGCTGCAGTTGACTTGCTATTAACCGTTGTTTCTGGGGCAGCATGTTATAATGATACCAAAGTGTTTGCTTGGAAACTTGTGGAGGTAAATTTTCAGCTTATTTGCTTGTAAACGGTGCTTGCACATCGGAAGCATGGTTATCTATCGTTCAGAGAAACTAAACTGAGTTTGCGTTAAGGGCTTTCCAGTAGCAAACCGTGTTTCAAACTTGCATCAGCAGTCTTTTTGAGTTTACTACCCAACCATATCCATGACGCTGTCCCCATTTCTGGATATTTCAACTGAGATCACTATTTCCCAAACCATTGAAGAGCCACTTTACTTTTTTCTTCTTCTTATTTTTTTTATAAAAAAAATCGAATTCTCGTTGGTATTCTTTTGCATTTATCAGGAAATTCAATTGTTCCATGAAACCTATATATGCTTCCCTGGTATGTGTTACATCATTGGTGTGGCCTGGAGTGGAATCCAAGCAAGTTTGTTGTTGTTAGGGAATAGTCCGATAGGGGCCCATTGTGCTTGTAACTTTTCTTAGGGTTCCTATCATGGCATCACGGTGTTATTTGGCGTTTCTAAAGCATGCTGGTAATACTTTGTTAGGCGGCATATGGTATAAGTTAGCGTGCATGCCAACAATATGCAAAAGGCCAGACTCGCTTGTGTCGCAGGAAGACCGTGCTCCGCATCCTGTCGGCGACAGCCAGCTGTTCCTTTTGTGATTTGATGAAAGATGTCAGCCATAACGCGCGGCTCCTTCATGCCTTTTAGGTATCACGGGTTCGAGGAATGAGACTCATGCTGACTTAAATAATTTTAAGATAAATCTTTAGGGCCTGAAACTGAATAATTTAAAACTTTAAAGTTTCGAATCTACTCCATTGTTTTTCATCGACCTTCTTTTCTTGATTTTTTGTTTAGATGTATCAATATCAACGAACTGGCAAACGGGTATCCTGCAGGTATCCATTTTTTCGGTTGGATATCTTGGTCTTCGTTTGTTAACTATAACGGCTTAATGGGATGGGGAACGGGGATATTTTTTCTAACGGGATAGGTACTGGTATAGACTATCCTGGTCCATCCTTAGACCGTTATCATGCTGCATGAGGCCTAGCTATGGGTCGGTAAAGCTCTTCTTCCTTTTTTTTCCCAAAAAAATGTTAGCTATGATAGTGCCCTTGGTATATTCTATCACATCAGCAGATATAATATGAATAAATAAGTTGATTTTTTTTAAAAAACTTTCTTTTAAATTATTATTCCTATGAGTTTTTAAATACTAAAAGAAAGAATATGGAGATGATGTTGATTTCAGTAATCAAAGCTATGCATTTTTATACCAGCAAAAATATGATCATATTGCTCATAATAAAAAAATGTTATCATCAGTATTTATAGTTTGAGATCAAAGTCAAATTTCATAAAAAAATTGAAACTTCGCAAAATTAGGTAGGTATAAAAATTAGCAATGATAAGGTAAGATTTAAAGATTTGAGAAGTTCTGCACATTTTATTCTTCTACTAGGACTATCATTTCTCATATAGGTATAAAAATTAGGTAAGTAGATCGGCAAAATTAGGTAGGTATAAAAATTAGCAATGATAAGGTAAGATTTAAAAATTTGAGAAGTTCTGGACATTTTATTCTTCTGCTAGGACTATCATTTCTCATGTAGGTATAAAAATTAGGTAGGTAGATCCGCAAATTAGGTAGGTATAAAATTAGGTAGGTATAAAAATTAGTAATGATAAGGCAAGATTTAAAAATTTGAGAAGTTCTAGACATTTTATTCTTTTGTTAAACTATCATTTCTCAGGGGTGGTGATTATCTGTTAGAGGGAGTGCCATCTATAGATTATCTAGGCATCTGGTTCTCGCTAGACACAGACTCTCTCGATGGAATCGTAGGGAGGTGGGGGATATTGTGAGGCAGGTTGAGCGAACGAAGTCCATTATATCTTCTTTACAACCAAAGGGATCAGGAGGGAGTCCTTCATGATTCTAATCTTTCGACTCTCAGGTCCAGTTGGCTATCCACTATTCTCTCTTGTTGTAGCAGGAGACTTTCTGGTGGTAAGGTCCCGTATTTAGTGGATTAAGAAAGGGGATTGCAATACTCGATTCTTTTATCAGCACTTTAAAATGCCGAGCGGCGAACCGCATCAAGCGTTTAATTGATGAGGAGGGCGACTATCATGAGAATATCGAGGTGATCAGGGATCTACTTTTCCATTTCTTTCAGAAATGGACTGAGCATTCTAGGGATGGATTCCCTATTTTTCCTGTTCTGCCCCCCTACAGGGTCTCTACTACGAAGAATGATATCCTTATCAGACGATTTCTTCGGAGGACATTCGGATGGCTCTATGGGATCTAGGAGCTGATAAGGCCCCTGGGCCTGATAGGTACCCACCTTTATTCTTTCGACAGTATTGAGATATTGTGGGCCAGGATGTCTTGCAGGCTATCCAACTTGTCTTTCAGTCTAACACCATTCCCTCTGATTGGAATCTCTTATTACTATGGTGCCTAAACGCCCTAATGCTTCCACTCCTCAGCACTACCAATCTATCAGTCTTTGCACTACCTTATATAAGGTTTGTGCTCGTCTCCTGGTTTCCCGAATGAGCTCGATGATCCCTTGTCTTATCTCTCTGGAGCAGGGGACTTTCCTCAAGGGGGCATAGTATCACTGATAATGCTTTGTTAGTCCAGGAATTCATGCATGACCTTCAGAGGGCCTCTGGTAGTCAGTGCCTTATGGCTGTGAAGTTGATATGGAGCGAGCTTATGATAGATTGAGCTAGGACTTTTTGTGCTGTACTCTTCAGGAGTTTGGCTTTCATGAGGTTTTTGTAGATTGGATTATGGCGTGTGTTCATCGGCCGTCTTTCTCTCTCCCTATTAATGGAGGTTAGACTGATTATTTTCACTTTAAGATCGGCATCAGGCAGAGATGTCCTCTCTTCCCATTCCTATTTATTCTCTCTGCTGATGCTCTGTCCCAGACCCTCTCTCAGGCCCAGTTGGGCTCGCTTCTGGCCCCTTATTTTGCGGTCCTCTTGGGCCCTCGCTTTTCCACCTTCTATTTGCTGATGACTGCATTCTTCTGGGCAAGGTGACTATCAGTAATGCTACCACGTTTGCATCCATCCTGCACTCTTATTGTCGGGCTTCTGGTCAGAAGGTCAATCTGAGTAAATCTATGATTTGTTTCAGTCCGAAGACGACACCTACTTTGAGGGGGTCCATCTCGCACATCATGAGTATTCCTGTTCAGACTGATCGGCTATCCTATCTTGGGATCCCTATTACGGGGAGAAGGCCAAGGAGATCGGATTTCAGTGACCTTGTGCGGTGAGTCCATGATCGCCTGGATGGGTGGCAGGCCATTGGGCTATCTATGATGGCGAGGATTACTCTGTTACGCTTGATGTTGTCTTCTCTTTCTCTCTATCTCTTATCTAATACTACCATCTCTCTGACTTGTTTGAGGAAGATTTAGAGATATTTTCAGGATTTCCTCTAGGCCTCTATACAGGATGGTCATGGTATTCATCTTTTGGCTTGGGACATTGTATGTCTGCCGATTACTGAGGGAGGCTTGGGATTCAGTCTCTCATTGTTAGAAGGAGACTTTGACTGCTAGGCATGCCACGCGGTTTTTGTTTGATCCGCATTATTTGTGGAGCTATTTCATGCGTGCCAGGTATGGAGACTAGAATTCTTCCTCTTTTCCTCAGGCTACTCATGGGCACTCCTATTTCTGGAAAGAGGTATGTTGGCACGCTCTAGCTATTCTGAACTACATCTCATGGATGATTGGAGATGGAGCCTCTGTGGATGTTGTTCAGGATACATGGATTGTAGACCTTATATTATCTCGATGGCCGACCTTTGTTTGCACTGACATTCCTATTGGAATGAGAGTCAGTGATCTCATCTCCCAGGATTACACTGCTTGGTCCTCTTCCTTGGTGTCCAGTTTCTTTGGGGACGAGCTTACCGTCGTATTCTTTCTATTCCTCTCATTTCGGGTCCCACTGCGGATATCAGGGTATGGAGGAGATCTTGTTGTCTCGTGCCTCTATTAGGGACCTCCAAAATATTTACAGGCCACAACCGCAGCTATCGATGGAGTTGGCATGGATTTGGCATCTTCCCATTCATCCGAGGGTGAGGCTTTTTATTGAAAGCTTGCATGGAATGTTCTTCCTACATGTTTCCTACTCTTTAGGAGAGGTATGAGTATCCTGCCTACGTGCCCGTTATGTGGTCTCGAGGAGGAGACGATTGACCATGCTATATTCACATGCACTAGAGTGAGATAGATATGGCAGATTGTGTGTGATTGCCCTTGGGTGTATGGAATTGCTTCCTTGCGTATCTCTTTTCTGAGTCTGATCAGGCAGAATATGGGGAGAGGTAACCATTAGCTTGGACCTATGTGGGCTTACACTGCTTACCAAATTTGGTTATCCCGAAATCAGCTAGTGTTCACTGATGAGATGGCTCCTTCCCTCAGGGTTGTCAGGGCTGTTGTCTCCTTATCAACTGAGTATATATTCCATTAGAGTTCTCTTGCTTTTGCTAGCCCTGGCCACTAGGTCTTCCCTACTGCTTCAGTAGTGCACCGATGCATGATCTTCATATCTTGAGAGCCCCCACCTCTAGGGTTTATTAAAATCAACTTTGATAGGAGTGTTCATGGTAGATGTGTTGGATCGGCTTTTATGATTCGGGGTTCGGATGGTGCAATGTTGGCGGCTAGTGGATTTGGCCTTCTTGACTCCTCGGTGCCTCTTGCTGAGTTGTATGCGGCATGGGCTGATATTTTCTATGCCATTCGGAGCCTGGGCACTCGTTGTCTTTTTATTGAGGGAGGCTCTATTACTGTTATCCGTTGGCTCCGTCAGGAATCCAGCGATCATTTGCCATCCCTCCCCTTGATGTGCGACATCCGATCTATACTTCAGGAAGCTGATAGTGCTCAAATTCGGCACATCTACCGGAAAGCCAATTCTGCAGTTGATTGGATTGCCACCAGGGTGGCCTACCATATTGGATTTTGGAGCTGGAAGCAAGGTGACCCCTGCCCTATTGTCTTTTCCTAAATATTATATTATGATATATCGGGTTTGACTCACCTTAGAATGGTGTGATCATTCGCCTGTACCAACAATAAAAAAAGGACCTTCCCCTGAATTGGATAACCAAGATTTTATTTTACTTTTTGGATTAAATAACGAGATGGCAGCTCCAACCATAATCAAGATACTAGATGCCACGCTCCAATTCTAATCTGCCTCTGATATAAGATGTCTAAGCCTACGACTAGGGTATGAGGTTCGTTCAAAATATTAAAGAGCTGTAGATACCATATCGCCTTCGAATGCTTGAATGGAAATACCGCAAGCCTTGAAAGAGAGCGTAGGTCTCTTATATGAGTCATTACAAATCTTGAAGAGACTCTTGAAGGGAGCTAAGTGTTGGTGCCAAATTATCTTTCTCTGCGAATGTTCGATTACCTTCTTTGGTAAAGCAGGGATCTTCTAGCAAGCTTCTCTCGATCGAGAGCCTGTAAAAAGTTTCGAGGATCAAAGATTTCGATGGAGACCTTTCGACCCTTAAATTATTACTATGTGCAGCAGCTTTGAGTTTGAAAGAAAGCTCAAGAGACTTGGAAGGAAGTGCTTTGTGTGAGTGTATGTATTTTTCTGGCTTACTTGGTCAGGGGTTCCTCTTACCTATTTTATGGATGTTTGTGAAACTTGATATGTAACTACCTGTCAGAGCATGCTTGGTAAGAGCAGTGACAACAGGGTTAGGTTCCCTCATGGCATGTCAGAGTTGGTATGCCAGGTCTCGTCAGATGTGGATGGCTTAGCAAAGTTGATGGGCCAGGTCCCGTCATATGTGAATGGCTGCAGCAAAGTTGGTGGGCCAGATTCCGTCAGATATGATTGGTCGTACCAAAGTTGGTATGCTAGATCTCGTCAGATATGAGTGGCCGCTGCGGGCTGCTGCAGGGCATAGGCGGCCCTTATGACGTTTGCTAGGCATGTCCTCTATGTCGTACGTTCGTTGTCCTATTCTGGATCATGGAGAGATGTGCGGACAGTGATGAGTGGTGGAGTGATGGAGCCAGGCACATGGGCCCCATAATGAGTCCTATCCAAGTGGTTGCTTAGATCGATTTGAAGCTACGGAAGGTAGCTGGGGGCACAGCGTGGATGGCCGAATTGGATCATATCTGGAAGGCTGACTGGGGGTGTAGTCTGAATGACCGACTCGGGTTCTACCCAGAAGGTCGAAGGCATTTTGAAAGATTGATCATTATCATTGATCGGGTGTGATCTCATAAGCTCCATCAGCTAGGGAACATTGCCATGATTTGATTCTTGGAAATTCATCACGTTAGCACAAACTGCTCTCACCCTCGAGTCACAATGAGAAGAAGGAACCTTCACCTTCTTCAGATTTATACCCACCACCACTCTTTTCCAGTGGACCCAAGCTCTGGCAGGCCACCTGGAGCCAAGCACCAGGAGCACATCCAAGATCGAGGACTGACGCCCCCAGAGTTATCAGTTCGTACTGCTTCTGCATCTAGAGAAGTTTGAATGTGAAACAGGCGACATACCCGAGGCACTGAGCCTCCCTATAGAAGAAATTCAGCTCTCCGATGCCGCTCATGTCTTTCGATTCCTTAGTTCTCCGACTCCAACTCCCAGCCTATTGCAGCCAAGAGGTTGCAGCGCAAAGCGGCCGGTTGAAGATGGCCGACCCGAATGGCTGACTAAAAATAGTCGATCTGAATGGTTGAGTGGAGGCAGCTAAACAAAAATGGCTAAGTAAAGTATATCAAAATGGAGATGGCTGATCCGAATGGCTGAGTAAAGTTGGTCGAGTAGAGTAGCGAACCCGGATGAAGATGGTCGAGTAGAGTTTGTAACGTTCGGCCGTTTTAAATTCAATTGCTTGGCATTTAAAAATTAAAACGTCCGACCATTTTGTTTAAATTAAAAAAATCTATAAATAGGGTTTCAAAGGTTGAAAATTTTAGGAAAAAAAAGGAACAACAATTCTATATATATATTTTTTTCTTTGAAGATTGCGTTGAAGATCGCTGATCGCGCCCGTTAAGATCGTGCCGCCAACGGATGTAGGAATCTGGCTTCCGGGTTGTACCTTGGAGGAGAGTTGAGGTTCTATTTTCTTCACACGATAAGGGGGACCAGTTCTCTTTTAGGGCAGTGGTGTAAACCGCCTCCCAGGCCTAATTCTTGACTTATTTTTATTTTAAGATATTTTTTTTGGGACATAATCTACCTCACACACTATAGATTTTTTTAATATACATATATGTATTCATATATATATTTATATATGAAACTAATATATTCCTAGTTGCAAGCATGAAGAAATCAAGTTCAATAACAATCTAAAGGAGAACTGGAAATTAATTATAATTTATTTGCATTGCATATTTAATATATATTTAATTTTCTTTCACTTGTAGCAAAATATCTTGTTCTCTTGTTGTAAAAAAAATGTTTGAATTATTCAAACAATTTTGTAACAAAATTATTTTATTTTTCAGAGAGGATACAAAATTGTTCTTGATTGTAATAAAGTTGTAATAACTAAGAATAATGCCTTCATAAAAAGGATACGTAAGTGAAGGCTTATTTAAATTGAATGTAATAAATCCTTTTATTAATAAAGCTGAGAATCAAACCTATCTTGTGAATAAGTCTAATCAAAATCTGTGGCATGCCAGGTTGGGTCATGTGCACCTAAGAAAGGTCGAACACATGATGAATTTAAAACTAATTCCTAAATCGAATCTAGATATGTCTAAATGTGAAATATGTGCTGAATCTAAACAACCAAGAAAGCCATTAAAATCAGTTAAAAGAAATTCATCAATTTTGGAGTTAATACATAGTGATGTTTGTGACTTAACTAAGACTGCAACTCGTGGGGCAATAGGTATTTTTCTAGATATTGTTACTGTTATCTAATTAAATCTAAAAATGAAACCTTCAATAAATTTAAAATTTATAAGAGTGAGGTAGAAAATCAACAAGAAAGGAAAATTAAAATTCTTAGATCTGATAGAGGATGGGAGTATACCTCGAATGAATTTTCTCAATTCTGTCAAGAACATGGGATAATTCATCAACGATTGCTCCTTACTCTCCACAGTCCAACGGTGTAGCTGAGCGTAAGAACCGTACCCTTATGGATATGGTAAATTCTATGTTCATTAGTTCTGGCTTACCTGAGAACTTGTGGGGGGAAGCTCTTCTATCTTCTTGTTTTATCCTAAATAGAATACCTACTAAGGATAGTGGTAAGACTCCCTATGAACTTTGGAAAGGAAGAACACCTAACCTAGACTTTCTCAAAGTGTGGGGGTGTCTAGCTAAGGTTAATATTCCTGAACCCAAAAAGAGAAAACTTGGATCCAAAACCTTAGATGCTGTATTTATAGGCTATGCCCAAAATAGCAATGCCTACAGATTTTTAGTAATAAAATCAGAAATTAATGGCATATCTGATAATACAATCTTAGAAGCTAGAGATGCCTCCTTCTTTGAAGATATAATTCCATTCAAGACTAAAATCTCTAGACCCCTGAAATTTGAAACATCATCCTCTAAAGCCATAGAACCAGAACTAGAAACTGAACCAGAATTAAGAAGAAGCAAAAGAAAAAGAATTGAAAAAGATTTTGGTGAAGATTTTTTCACATTCTTAATAGAAGGTGATCCTTCCACATACGATGAGGCAATGACATCATCAGAATCATCATATTGGAAGGAAGCTATAGATAGTAAAATTAAATCAATCATAGAAAATAAAACTTGGATTTTAACTGATTTACCTCCTAGAAACAAACCTATAGGAACAAAATGGATTTTTAAAAGAAAATTAAGACCAGATGGATCAATAGAAAGATATAAAGCTAGGTTAGTAGTAAAGGGATTTAATTAAAAGAAGGACATAGATTATTTTGATACTTATGCTCCTGTAGCAAGAATAACAACCTTGAGAACTCTAATTGCTTTAGCCTCAATTCATAAATTAATAATTCATCAAATGGATGTAAAAACTGCATTTTTAAATGAAAATTGGAAGAAGAAATTTACATAGATCAACCTCAAGGATTTGAAGTAAAAGGACAAGAAAATAAAGTATATAAATTAATCAAATCTCTTTATGGTTTAAAACAAGCTCCTAGACAGTGGCACATTAAGTTTGATGAAATCATTTTGAAAAATAACTTTAAAATAAATGAATATGACAAATGTGTATATTATAAAAGACAGATATTGATTTTATAATACTGTGCTTATATGTAGATGATATATTACTCCTAGGAACATCATTAAAATTAATTCAAGAAACTAAAAGCTACTTATCAAATAAGTTTGATATGAAAAACCTAGGAGAAGCCGATGTAATTCTAGGAATGAAACTTAACAGAGTAGATAATGGAATAGCAATAGTCTGGCATACTCAATAAAGAAAATGCTTCAAAAGTTTGAATATTATGATTTAAATCCTATTTCTACCCCCTATGATCATAACTCTCATTTAACTAAAAATTTAGGAGAACCTATTAATCAATTAGGATATTCTCAAAGAATAGGATCCATATTATATATTTCAAATAGAACTCGTCCAGACATAGCTTATGCAGTAGGCAGATTAGTAGGTATACTAGCAATCCTATTGAAGAACATTGGAAAGCCCTAGAAAGAATTTTTAGATATCTTAAGGAAACCATAAATTATTCTCTAGTGTATTTTGGTTATCCTGAAGTGATTGAGGGGTATAGTGATGCTAATTGGGTAACAGATAAATTCGATGTTAAGTCCACCACTGGGTATCTCTTCCTATTAGGAGGAGCTGTAGTATCTTGGGGCTCATGTAAACAAACTATAATCACTAGAA
Organism: Calamus simplicifolius; assembly: GCA_900491605.1. Taxonomy (NCBI): domain Eukaryota; kingdom Viridiplantae; phylum Streptophyta; class Magnoliopsida; order Arecales; family Arecaceae; genus Calamus; species Calamus simplicifolius. The sequence goes on along the minus strand of UESW01004823.1, from coordinate 568,813 downwards.
GTACTCTAGAGTCTGAGCTAACAGCTCTTGACACTACTTGCACCGAAGCACAATGGCTGAAAGACTTAATAAATGATATAGATATTCTTTCACCAAATATTTTTGAATTTGTTTAAATTGTGATTGTAGAGCTTGATTGATCTGTTAAATCAACAACAACAAATAAAAAGATGAATAATCATATCCTAATCAGGTATAAATCTATAAGAAATAAAATGAAAGAATCAATATCACTGTAGTTTGTTAGATATAAACATAATTTGGCAGATCTTTTAACCAAAGGCCTTTCGAAGGCTGCAGTTTTGAGACATCGAGGGGGATGGGGCTTAAGCCCATATATTAGTCACCATAGTGGACCCCTATCGTCATGGCAACCCCATGGTTAAGGTTCAAAGGAAACGATCTTTGAGGTGATATCTGGAAGCACCGCTTTAGGAGTCTGTCTCCATCCCATCCCTATAGTGTGGTGCTTTATTGTGACGGTTAGGTTGAGCATAGCTCTTAATAGATCCAAGGCTGCAAATTTAGTGAGGTCATGTACCCTTGGAGGATCTACCTTATTGAATATAGCTCTTAATAGATCAAAGGCTGTAAATTCAGCGAGGTATGGTTCCGTTGCACATACCCTTGGAGGATTTACCTTAGTGAGAGTAGTCGTGAGGCCGCGACTATGGGACCGGGCGAATCCCTAGTAACTCTTATGAAAATCAAGGCAAGCGCATGGCCTAGATAGCGCTAACCCGCATTATGATCAGCTCATCTTCATACTGTGTGTATTTTATACTAAATGCAAGTTCAAACCTAGAAGGTACTTGTACTAAGCATAGTAAATTTTAAAGTTTTAAAATTGCTTATTGAATTTAATTTATTTGGTACTTATTCCTTTCTTTTTATTTTTTTATGGGGGATTGTTAACGTTCGGCCGTTTGGAAATCCAAATGCCGACCGTTTAATAAAAAAAACCAAACGTTCGGCCGTTTGAAAACCAAACGACCGAACATTCAGCCATTTTAAAATTCAATTGCTTGGCATTTAAAAATTAAAACGTCCGACCGTTTTGTTTAAATTAAAAAAAATTATAAATAGGGTTTCAAAGGTTGAAATTTTAGGAAAAAAAGGAACAACAACAATTCAACATTTTATTTTTTTTTCTTTGAAGATTGCATTAAAGATCGCTGATCGCGTCCGTTGAGATCGTGCCACCAACGGATGCAGGAATCTGGCTTCTGGGTTGTACCTTGAAGGAGAGTTGAGGTTCTATTTTCTTTGCACGAGAAGGGGGACAGTTCTCTTTAGGGCAGTGGTGTAAACTGCCTTCCAGGCCTGATTCTTGACTTATTTTTATTTTAAGATATTTTTTTTGGGACATAATCTGCCTTACACACACCACATATTTTTTTAAATATACATATATGTATTCATATATATATTTATATATGAACTAATATATTCCTAGTTGCAAGCATGAAGAAATCAACTTGAATAACAGAGTTGGCCGAGTAAAGATGGCTGAGTGGGAGAGACCGACTTCAATGGCCGAGTAGAAAGGGCCAACTTTGATGGCTGAGTAGAAGTGGCCAAGTAAAGATGGCCGAGCCGAATACGGTCACTATTACCTATGGGGTTTATTGCCTCATCAGATGCCCCCCATATTCCTAAGCTTGTGTGGCCACGTGCCTTGCATTCGCTAAGCGAAAGGAGTGTAGCACTCTTTGCCTTTGTACTTATCTTTGCATGCTAGCTTTGGCTCTGATTCCTTCCTCGTGGGGGAATCCTTTTCTTTTTTCAATATTTTCGATTTTTGTCTATCTTGTGTGGACTAGTGACCGAACTTGCATGCTTTATGAAGCTATGCACTTACTTGCTCGAAAGACTTTAAGTAAGGTTGGAGGCAGGTTGGTCGTGAGAGCGGCTAGCAATCTTCTCCCGGCTTGGAGTTGAGAGATAGGCATCCATCAACTGTAAGCTGGGGAGTTGATCTCTCCCAACTATGAGTTGGTTGGATCTTCATGGCCGGCTGAGAGCGGCCAGCACCGTCAACTGTGAGCCAGGAAGTTAATCTCTCCCAACTATGAGTTGGCTTATGACCATTTTCCTTTGATGAGGAGTTTGGAAGTGAGTGTATATCAACTGTGAGCTGGGAAGTTGATCTCTCCCAACTTTGAGCTGATTAGGTCTTCTTGGCCTGTTGAGGGCGATTTGTTGCCATTTGCCGACTTGAAGTCAGGAGGTCTTTTCGTTGTCATTTGCTGACTTGTAGTCAACAGGTCTGTTTTGGGGGCCGCTGAGACTGGCTCAGAGGCTGTTGAGACCAGCTCGGAGGTTGCTGAGCCCAATTTGGAGGCTGTTGAGACCGATCCGAGGGTAACTGAGGGCGCAGCTTGGCTGGCCAAGTCGGATCCTACCCGTAAGGCTAGAGGCATTTTGAAAGATTGATCACCATCGTTGATCGAGCGTGATCTCATAACTCCATTAGCTAGGGAGACATTGCTGTGATTTGATCCTTGGAAAGATTTACCACGTCAGCACAAACTGTTCTCACCCTCAAGTCACAATAAGAAGAAGGAACCTTCACCTTCTTCATATTGATATACCCACCACGACCCTTTTCCAGTGGACCCATGCTCCGGCAGGCCACCTGGAGCCAAGCACCAGGAGCACATCCAAGATAGAGGACCGATGCCCCCAGAGTTATAAGTTTGTACTGCTTCTGCATCTAGAGAAGTTTGATTGTGGGACAAGTGACGTATCCAAGGCGCTGAGCCTCCCTGTAGAAGAAATCTAGTGCTCCGACGCCGCTCATGTTTTTCGATTCCTTAGTTGTCTGACTCCGATTCTATCTCCGACTCCCAGCCTATTGTAGCCAGGAGTATTGGAAACAAGATAGGCACATAAGGAGCTTTGATACCAGATTGATGGAAGTGGAGAATACTTTCAATAAGAAAAATAACACTCTCTTATTATGGAGATGTTAGAGGAAATACATCTTTTGGGTCTCTCTCTATTTTTCATCATCATCATCTTCTTCTACTTCTACATTTCATGGGCAAACACCTCCCATATTTATAAACATCTAGATGTCCTTTCATATACCACTATTTAATACATGCATAGAAAAACTAAAAGACATTTGCAGAAAATTAAGAGTCAATTACAAAATACTAAGAGTCAATTTTAAATTTCTGAACCATCTTATCTTTTTAAAATGACTCTTCCTTTCTCCCATAAAGCCTTTGGTCTTTTCAAGAGTGACTCATCCTTTCTCCCATGAAGCCTTTGGTCTTTTCAAGAGTGACTCTTCCTTTCTCCCATGAAGCCTTTAGTCTTTTAAGAGTACATTAAAACAAGTTTAATATTCCAACATTTCCTTCCGTAAACTTGTTTTTTCTTGGTGCCATGACTCCAAGCATCTTTCTTAGCTTTTGAAAATCTTCACTTTTGAGTGATTTTGTAAATATATCAGCAATTTGCTCATTTGATTTACAGTACACAACCTTCACAATACCTTTCTTAACTTGATCACGAAGAAAATGAAATATTATGTCAATGTGTTTGCTTCTTCCATGTTGAACTGGATTCTTAGCTAGTTCAATAGCAACTTATTATCAACATATATCTTCACATGCTCCTTTTGTGAATGACTCAATTCTTTCAATAAGTTGCGCAACCATATGGCCTCACAAGCACATGATGCTGCTGCAACATACTCTGCTTCACATGTAGATAATGCAACAATGGATTGTTTCTTTGAGCTCCAAGAAAAAGCATTAGTACCAAAATAAAAGATATAACCAGAAGTGCTTTTCCGTTCATCAAGATCTCCTCCCCAATCACTATCAGAAAAATCAATTAAACTTGCATCATTAGAATGAGTATAAAACATACCATGATCAAGAGTTCCTTTGAGGTATCTTAGAATCCTTTTTGCTGCCATCCAGTGTGACTCCTTTGGATGTTCCATATATCTACTAATCAAACCAACTCCATAGACAATATCAGGTCGGCTTATAGTAAGATAACGAAGACTTCCAACAAGGCTTTTGAAGAGAGATGAGTTCACCTCCTTTCCTTCTCCTTCTTTACTAAGCTTGGCTCCATAAGCAACTGGGGTGTTTACTTCTTTGCAGCACTCCATTTTGAATTTTTGTAGAATGTTTCTAACATAACTTTCTTGAGAAATGAAGATGCCATCTTCACTTTGCCTTACTTCAATGCCAAGAAAATAAGACATCAAGTCTCCTCCCGTTATTTCGAACTCCTTGCTCATGGTTGCTTTGAACCCATATATCATTTCCATGCAATTACCTATTACAAGTAAGTCATCCACATATAGACATATAATTAAAATATCATCTTCTTTTTTCTTTACATAAATAGCATGTTCATAGGAGCATTTGTTGAAACCACAATCTTGAAGATAGTGATCAATTCGAGCATTCCAAGCTCTCGGTGCTTGCTTTAATCCATACAAAGCTTTGTGTAACTTGTACACTTTATCTTCCATGCCTTTATGGATATAGCCCTCAGGTTGCTCAATATAGACTTCTTCTTCAAGGTAGCCATTGAGAAATGCCGACTTTACATCCATTTGATATATTTTCCAATTGTGATGAGATGCAAGTGAGAAAATGAGCTTTATTGAATCAAAATGGGCTACAGGCGCGAAAACTTCATCATAATCGAGCCCTTTCTTTTGCTTGTAGCCTTTGGCAACCAAACGAGCTTTGTATTTTTTACCTCTCCATTAGCAGTGCGCTTCACTTTATACACCCATTTGACGCCTATCGCTTTTTATCCTTTTGGAAGTGAAGTCAACTCCCAAGTATTATTCTTTTCTATGGCAAGAATCTCCTCCTTCATTGCTTTTCTCCATTCAACTTTCTGCATAGCTTCATCAAATTAGAGGTTCAATATCAGCAAATAAACAATATAAATCAACTTGTTCAACTTCTTCTGTTTCATCATAAAGATCACTAATACTTCTAAACTTTCTTGTTGACTCTTCAGGGCTTATAGAACTTCTTGAGGAAGTCGGTGTAACTTGTGGTGATGAAGATGATCTTGCTGGTGACAAGATTGGTTGAGTAGCTTCCTCATTTGTATTCTCCTCAGCTTCATTATAAGGTGTTATATATTTGATATGAGAATCTTTTCCATTCCAATCCCATACTCCATCTTCATTGAAAATCACATCCCGACTGATGATGACCTTATTTGTCATTGGATTATACAATTTGTAGGCTTTGGATTGCTCACTATATCCTATGAAGATGCATTTTTGGCTTCGATCATCAAGCTTCTTCCTCTTCTCTTGTGGCACTTGGGCATAGGCAATACACCCAAAAATCTTCATATGGCTTACTCCTGGTTTGTAGCCACTCCAAGCTTCTTTGGTGTCATACCTTTGATGGCTTTTGTTGGGCTTCGGTTGATAAGATATGTTGCACATGCCACCCCTTCAGCCCAAAAATGCTCGGAAAGGTTCTTCTCTTTCAACATGCTTCTAGTCATATCAAGAATGGTCTGGTTCTTCCTCTCGGCCACTCCATTTTGTTGTGGAGAATACGGAGCGGTGAATTGATGTCGAACTCCTTCATCACAATAGCTTCTAAAAGCATTTGACATATATTTTCCGCCTCTATCGGATCTCAAAATCTGCACTTTATTGTTACTTTCTTTTTCAACTAAAGATTTAAAATATTTAAACATAAAGAGTGCAGCCGACTTTTCTTTAAGAAAATAAACCCACAACTTTCTACTAAAGTCATCAACAAATGTTATAAAATATTTGTTACCATCACAAGATTCTGGAAGAGGTCCACATATATCAGTATGCACTAGTTGTAATAGTCTTGTTGCTTTCCAAGATTTTCTACTTTTGAAGGGAGCTTTTGCATGCTTAGCTAGTGTGCACTTCTCACAAACTTCATTTGGATAATTTATGTGTGGAAGTCCTTTCACCATTTCTTTATTAGATAATAATTTCAAACTTCCAAAATTTAAATGTCCAAACCTGAGATGCCAAAGCCAGGAAGGGTCCTTGATATCCACTTGCAAGCAATTTTGTGCTTCCGTCTTTAAGATAAGAGGAAACATCCTGTTCTTCGCCATCTGGACACGAGTAATCAACTTTCCATTCCAATATTTTAGAGTTAGAGATAGTCCTTCCATATAAATTGCATAACCCTTCTCTAACAGTTGGCCAATACTTAGAATATTACTCTTCAAACTTGGCACATAATAAACATTGAAAATGAAATCAGGTTTACCATTCTTTTGCCAAATCATGATTTTACCTCTTCCTTGATAGGAGCTTTGGAGAGATCCCCAAACTTCACATCACAAAACTCCCTTCTTGCAATTCCATAAATAGCTCTTTTCTTCCACACATATGGTTTGAGGCTCCTGAGTCAAGAAACCATATATTCTTCAAATCTCCATCTTCTTGGCATGACAAAAGAAGTGTCGGTTCTCCTTCTTGGTTGTTGGATTCAATGTTGTTGCTTTGCTTATTGTTCCAACACTCATAGCTATAGTGTCCATATTTTTGACAATTATAGCATTGAACATTGGATCTTGATTGGTTACGACCTCCAATTGATCTTCTACCTCGTCCACGTCCACCTCTTCTGCCACCTCTTTCATTGTTGAAATTTGAGCTTTGGCCTCGTCCATCATTATAGCTTCTTTGACCACGGTCATGGCCTTGACCACGACCACGGTAGTTGCTTCTGCCACCACGGCCACCATGATAGTTGTTGCCGTCATCTCTTTTGTTACTATAGGCCAATTGAAGCCCTTGATCTTTCTCTTTTTGGTCTTTTGCCTCCACCTTGGATTGAAGTATTTGCTCCGTATTATGTGCTTCATTTTTCTTTTGCATCTTTTGTTCATGAATTTGAAGTTTGCCCATCAACGCATTGATGGAGAGTGTATCAACATCATTAGCTTCTTCAATGGCGACAACAACATGCTTAAACCTCGGTGTCAAAGACCGAAGTATCTTCTCCACCACTCGAACATCTTCTACCTTCTCTCCATTTCTCTTCAATTGGTTTACAATAACCAATATCCGAGAGAAGTAGTCAAATATGTTTTCCGTCTCCTTCATGGTGGTGACTTCAAATTCTCCTCGCAATTGTTGAAGCCGGATTCGCTTCACCTTTTCTTCTCCTTTAAAGATAGTAGAGAGAGTATCCCAAGCTTGATTTGCAGAGGTTGCTTCAGCAATTCTCTCAAATGTTACCTCATCTAAAGCTTGATATAATTGGAACAAAGCTTTTTGTCTTTTCTCCTTAAGCCCCTTAAAGTATCTTTTTGTGCTTGATTGTACCCTCTTTCTTGCTCTGCTGTAGGCTCGGTGTAGCCATCTTGAACAATTTCCCATAGATCTTGTGAGCCAAATAAGGACTTCATTTGGATACACCAATTCCCATAGTTCTCCTTAGTAAGCTTGGGAACTTGAATATGCACACCATCGTTGGCCATCTCCCTCAAGATTGGTCCTCTCAAAAAAATAAGGCTCTGATACCACTTGTTGGAAACAAGGTGGGCACACAGTAGAGGAAATACATCTTTTGGGTCTCTCTCTATTTTTCATCATCTTCTTCTTCTACTTCTACATTTCATGGACAAACACCTCCCATATTTATAAACATCTAGATGTCCTTTCATATACCACTATTTAATACATGCATAGAAAAACTAAAAGATATTTGCAGAAAATTAAGAGTCAATTACAAAATACTAAGAGTCAATTTTAAATTTCTGAACCATCTTATCTTTTTAAAATGACTCTTCCTTTCTCCCATGAAGCCTTTGGTCTTTTCAAGAGTGACTCTTCCTTTCTCTCATGAAGCCTTTAGTCTTTTAAGAGTGCATTAAAACAAGTTTAATATTCCAACAAGGAGAAGGTTGCAGCGCAGAGAGGCCAACTGAAAATGGCCGACCCGAATGGCTGAGTAAAAATGATCAATCTGGGCAGCCAGGTGGAGACGGTCGAATAGAGATGATCGAGTAGAGTAACTGACCCAAATAAAGATGGCCGATCCGGATGGCCGAGTAGAGATGGACGAGTAGAGTAGTCGATCCAGATGAAGATGGCTGATCTGAATGGCCGAGTAAAGTTGGCCGAGTAGAAATGGCCGAGTGGGAGAGGCCGACTCTAATGGCCGAGTGGGAGAGGCCGACTTCAATGGTCGAGTAAAAATGGCCGAATAGAGATGACAGAGTCAAATGCGATCACTGTTGCCTACTGGGTTTATTGCCCCCATCTCTGGGTATTTGATATTTCTAAAATTCTTATCCCAAGACTTGGCATTAAAGAAAGCTGGCTTTGATGGCCGTTTCAAACCAAATACAGAATGCAAATGCTTGTTGACAGAAAAAAAACTATTCTTGCTTTCATCATGCTCTTTGAAATGTCATTCAACTTACTTTAGTTTGCTTCTCTATCACTTTAATCACTAAGACCTTGTTGCCGCCGGGATCCATCCTCCGACTTGAGCGCGGTCGATCTCTAAAAAGGGGGGACCTGCACAGAAGTCCTCGTGCGAGAGGCATTGGGGGTGGCCCTCCGCGGAAGACCCTCCGACGCTCAAGTCAGTGGAGAAGAAATCGACGATCAACCAGATAGTGGGGAGGTGGATCTCTCCGGGAGGCCTCTCCAGGGGCGGCCAATCGGGAGCTCTAGAGGGCAAGAGCATTGACGAGCTGCCGGCGAGAGAGCGGGAGAGTGAGGAGTGAGGGTGTGAGCGCGCGCGAATATGCGTACCTGAGGGAATCTGGGAGTGTCCTATTTATAGACTGTCACCTGGATCTTGAGCACCTTTTGGAAGGTTCAGAGGTTGTTAGGATACGGGAGTGGATCGAATCAGGCCGTTATGGGGCTGTTGGGATCCGTATCTTGTCTGTTAGGGGTCGACGGCTGGGAGAGCCCCTTGATGGCTTGAGATCTGGTAGATATGTAGGTCTCAGGTGGCCTTGATAGGTTCTAGACCACTTCTCAGTATGATTCCTTGTCTAGGGTGCCGTTACAGTAGGCTGAGGCTCTCCCGCGTCAGGTTCTGCGGAGGTGGGTATTGGATCGTGGGGCATTCAGTGAAGCCGGGTCATGGAAGCTCGGGGGAGGCCGAGGGAAGCCCGGGAAGGCCGAGCTATACGGAAGCCGAGCTACGGAAGAAGGCCGAGCTACGGAAGCCCGCCCGAGGAGGCCGATGGAAGCTAGGCCGAGCTACGGAAGCCCGGGGAGGCCGAAGGCTATGGAAGCCCGGGGAGGCCGAGCTAGCGGAAGCCTGGGAAGGCCGAATATCGGCCTTAGCCGCCTCGCACGGATATTGATGCAATGATGATTTTACCCCCCAACACATGCCCTCCACTCCCTAGTTCGAAGCGTAGGTTCGGGCATAGGGAGTATAAGTCCAAGCGGCGTGTTCCGGATGGGATGTTTTGGTTTAGACAGCCCATGCAATGATGCCCTAATTAATGCGTCAGGGTCATCGTGCCTTCGGGGGTAAGGCTCTCTCAAAAGTGACGGTTGGGAATGCGCCACGTCGCGAATCCCAATCGATCGAGCGTTTGTCGAGGCGGTTCCGAACGCCTCGGGCGGGACGCCTTGTCTTCTCAAGGTGGCTTCCTTAGTGGGGAAGCAAGGCGATAGCCGCACTATATATGTGCATGTTGCAGCATCCTTTCGTCTTGTTCTTGAAGAGTTTCGTCTTTCGCCCTTTGCGACATCCGTTGTTTCGCCTAGAGTTTTTCTTAGTTAAGATGACGATGAGCCCCGACGACGTGGTTTCGGAGATTGTCGCTGAGGATTTGGGAAGGATTCACCAATGGTATGGCATGCCTTCAGATGTCGTTCTGCGGGCGCCGGAGTCTGGAGATAGGGTCTCGCGAGATCTGGAGTCTGGGGTCTTTATTTATGAAGACAGTTTGAAGGCAGGCTTTTGTTTCCCTCTCCATCCCTTGGTGAAGGAAATAATGACCCACTATAACATCTGCCCGGTGATGGTGGCCCCGAACAGTTGGCGGAGCATTATCGGATTTATTTCAATGTGCCATCAGATTCAAATTGTCGCTACGCTTCCCCTTTTCCGCGCCTGTTACCATCTGATACCTGGGAGGAAATCAAAGTGGCCCTACATTGGACCCCGGAGGTCCTTCAACGTTATTGTGGACAAACCGTCCTCTATTAAGGGATGGAAGAGCCGGTTTGTTATAGCAAGGGGAACATTGGTTCGACTTCCCTCGAAAATGGGGGAACTTTGTTAGGGATGCGGAAACGCATCCAACTTTGTCAGCGCAGGAGGAGAGGGATTTGGACGTTCTTCGCAATGGCCAAGTGTTTTCGGCCAACGACCTGTTATCGGAGGGAGCCCTTTTCGTAGCCGGGCTCAGCTCCCAGGACCCGCAGGGTGAGTTCTCCCTGTTACCTTTTTTCGCTGTGTGTTTTCCTGATGAATGTGTTTGGATCTGATCGTGCGTGTTTCATTCTTTCATCCAAGAGGTCGGCACTGTCGAGCCTTGCCAAGAGGAAGAGAGGAAAGCGCCCAGGGGAGAGCAGCGGCGCGGATAGCGGCAGGCCCGAGAAAAGGGCCCATACCTCCGCAAGAAGCCCGCCGGACACCGGAGCGGTTACGACAGGAGCGCCGGGGGCGAAGGAGGGTTTGGGGAGAGAAGCCATGATCCCTTGTCCTCCCGTGTTAGAGATATCGGATAGCTCAGACGAGGCTCCGTTGGTTCGTTTGACCGCGTCCCCCATGAAAGAGGAACCAGCAACGGATCTGGCGAAGGCGGTCGTTTCTGTGGGGCCTTCCGTCCCCGCGGGATCACCACCGGCTCCAGCAGGAGAGGGGGAAGGGACAGATGCAGCCAAGGAGGTTCAGGGAGAGCTCCCTCTTGGTCTCTCTGCAGGGGAGTTCGGTAGTAGTGAAGCCGGGTCGCTCACGGTAGTTCAGGAAGCGGGCCAGATAGAGGCTTCGGCGGAGCCTGCAGGGGAGGCGCAAGTGGTAGGCCGGGCCGAGGCCTCGGGGGGTCCTATGGCGGAGACGCAGATGGTGGTAACCGGGAAAGGTGCGTCGGAAGAGGGGATGCAGCAAGGTGGGAGTCCCGCATTGGGAGCTCCCTCGAAAAGATTTTGGGGAGGCTGGCGCTTGGGCTAGCCGAATTATCCGAAGAAGTCCAAGCCAGGGCCTTGATAGAAGAGGCTGGGAAGTTGGGGGCCTCTCAGACGGAGGT
>UESW01004823.1:404476-544842 GCA_900491605.1 Calamus simplicifolius | reverse complement strand
CTTCTTGCTGTCCATAGCAAATACCAACCCCAACTGTACCTACCAAGTACCTGAAGATTCCCTTCAGTGCTCGCCAGTGCTCCCTACCAGGCTGCGCCATGAACCTGCTCACCTGGCTCACTGCATGGGCTATGTCTGGCCTACAACATACCATGGCATACATAAGGCTCCCAACACCAGAAGCATATGGTACCTTCTCCATCTCCTGAGCCTCCACCTCAGTCTGTGGTGACATGGTCTTCGATAAGGAAAAATGTGCTGCCAAAGGTAGTGCTGTCGGTTTGGCATCCTTCATCCCATATCGCTCCAGAATCCTTTTAATGTAGCCACCCTGACTCAGATGCAGCACACCCTTGGATCTATCTCTGATGATTTCCATCCCTAGGATCTTCCTGGCTGGCCCCAGATTCTTCATCTCAAACTCCGGAGACAAAGCTATCTTCAGTTCCTGTACAGCCTTCTTACTCTTGCATGCTATCAGCATGTCATCTACATACAAGAGTAAGTACATCCTAGACCCATCATCCAGAGATTTAACATACACACAAGAATCATACTCACACCTGAAAAGTCCAATGCTCCTAACATAAGTGTCAAATCTCTTGTACCACTGCCTCGGCGACTGCTTCAGCCCATACAGAGATTTCTTCAGCAAACAGACTTTCCCATCTGATCTTGGTTCTCTAAACCCTGGTGGCTGCTCCATGTAGATGCTCTCCTCCAAATGACCATGGAGGAATGCTGTCTTCACATCCATCTGCTCCAGCTTCAAGTCCTGAGCTGCTACAATACTCAATAATAGTCTGATGGAAGTGTGCCTGACAACTGGAGAAAATATCTCACCATAATCGATGCCTTCTTTCTGAGAGTATCCTTTGGCCACTAGTCTTGCCTTATACCTGATACCCTCTTGTTCTGAAGCTCCTTCCTTGCGCTGATAAACCCATTTACAACCAATGGGTTTCTTTCCTTGTGGCAGCTGGACCACCTGCCACGTATTATTGCTGTGAAGAGACTGCATTTCCTCTGCCATAGCATGGATCCACCTATCTCTATCCTGACTTTCCATAGCCTCCTCATAGGTGAAAGGGTCTCCATTCACTATCACCAGGGCATATGACAACGAATCCTCGAAGCCGTATCGAACTGGTGGTCGCACGTTCCTCCTGGGCCTTTGCTGTGCGATCCCAGTATCAGTCCCCTGTTCAGCTGCATCCTGCTGAACTCCCTGGCTTCTACCCCCTCTGTCAGTCCTCTCCACCTGAATCTCAAATCCTCCTGGTCCACTAGCAAATGCACAACTGTATAGGAGGTTGTCTGACTAGTGTTACCGTGTTCTACCTCCTGTAGTACCTGCTGTGCATCCATGCCACTTCTGTTCTGGAGGATTGAGCTCTCATCAAAGGTTACATCTCTGCTGATGACAACCTTCTTCTCCAAGGGGTCCCATAGCCGATACCCCTTGACTCCTCGCGGGTAGCCTAGGAACACCATCTTCTTAGACCTGGCATCCAACTTACTCCGCTCCCCAGCTCCAACATGCATATGCTGTGCATCCTAACACCCTTAGATGGTTTAGGCTTGTCTTCCTTCCAGACCATATCTCCTCTGGAATGTCTCCATCTAACCTGGTGTGCGGTGACCGATTGACCAAGTAGCTAGCTGCATCTACTGCGTCAACCCAGAACATCTTTGGAAGCCCTGCCTGCAGCCTTAAGCATCTTGCCTTTTCCAATAGTATTCTGTTCATCCTCTCAGCCACCCCATTCTGTTGAGGAGTTCCCATCACCGAGAAGTGCCTTCTGATGCCCCACTCCTCACAAAAAATCTGGAACTCCCTGCTGGTGTATTTCCCGCCATTATCAGACCTCAGACACTTCACACTTTTACCCTGCTCCTTCTCCACCTCAGCCTTCCAGATTTTGAACTTGGTGAAGACCTCTGATTTCTCCTTCATAAAGTAGATCCACAGCTTCCTTGAGAAATCATCTATCAGGGTCATAAAGTATCTGGCCCCATTCCTTGCAGAAACTGGGGCTGGTCCCCAGACATCTGTGTGTACTAACTCCAGGGGTTCAGCACTCCTAGCTGTGCTGACTGAGAACTTACTCTCCTCTGCTTTCCCATCTGACAAGGCTCACAGATCTCCATATCTCCGCTACTCAAGTCTGGAAGCAGACCTCTCTTGCTCAGTTCTTTCATCCCTTGTCTCCCATGTGGCCCAGGCGGTAATGCCACATCCTGTACACATCCCGGGGATCTTGCTCCACAGCTGCCACCTCAGATTTCACAGTCATCACAGAGCCCTCCATCTTGTATAGATTATTTTCCAGCCTCCTCCCTCTCATCACCACCATGGCTCCATTGGAGATGTTCAGAACTCCACTCCTGGCACGACTGCTGAAGCTGTATCCAGTCCGCTCCAAGTACCCCAGTGATACCAGATTCTTCTTGAGTTCTGGAACATGCTTCACACTGGTAAGAGTGCGCACCATACCATCAAACATCCTCACCCTCACTGTGCCAATACCTGCCACCTTGCAAGGGTGATTATCTCCAAGAGTCACATTCCCCTCCTCAACCTCTGTGTAAGTACTGAACCACGACCGGTTGGGAGTGTAATGATGAGAACAGGCTGAATCCAAGGTCCACATCTCTGTGCTATGCCTGTGATCATCTGATACAACCAAGAGATCATCCTCCACCTCCTGATCTGCAACTGTACTCACAGACTCAGATCCTCCTTTTTCTCCCTTCTGATTTTTCCACTTAGGCCAATTCTTCTTAAAATGTTCTACCTCTCCACACTTATAGCACTTCAGCTCTCTCTTGCCTTTCCTGGACTTTGATCGTCCTCCAGACTTACTTCTGTCCCTGCCCCTACCTCTGCCTGTCCTTTCCCCAACTGATAGACCCTCCTGGGAACAGCTTCCTTGGTCATCTTCTCCCTCTGCTCATTCGTCCGAAGCACCGAGACAATATCTTCATAAATTAATGTCTCCTTCCCATAGAGCAGTGTTGTGACCAATGAGTCATAAGACGTGGGCATTGAACATAAAAGCAGAAGTGCTTTATCTTCTTCCTCCATCTTGACCCCGACATTCAGAAGTTCATTGCTCATCTGGTAGAATATTTGGATGTGACCCAGCACATCTCCACCTTCTGACATCCGAAGGCTGTAGAGGCGCTTCTTCAACATCAACTTGTTGCACATATTCTTCCCCATATAGAGGGTGTGCAACTTCGTCCAGAGTCCCTTCGGGGTCTTCTCCCCAGCACTGAATAGAGGACTGAATCCGCCAGACAGCCCCTGATCATTGAACATGTCTTCTTCTCCAATGAAATCCACTGCTTGTCTGTCATCCCATCTGGCCTTTCCTCCAAAGCCAAATCTAAACCCTGCTGCACAAGGAGGTCCTCTACCCGGACTTTCCACATGGAGAAACTTCCCTTCCCATCAAACTTCTCAACCTCTATTTTTATGCTACTCCCCATGGCCAATTTCAAAAATAGCACAAAAATAAATTTTATAAAATAGAGAAGTACCTTGACGAGATTCTGTTGAAATTATTTCAACTCCTTGAAGGCCTCCAGATTACTCCTTGAACCAGGCTCTGATACCACTTGTTAGGGTTTAGACCTTGATGAATAGCAATGGGATTCCCGTTGAACAAGAACTAGAACTAAGGATTTCTAATCCTGTTAGGTTTAGACCTTGATGAATAGCAATGGGATTCTCCGTTCAACAAGAACTAGAACTAAGGATTTCCAATCCTGTTAGGTTTAGACCTTCTTGAAAGGAGGAAGATGGGGAGGAGAAGAAAGGGCTGCCGCCCTATGATGAGAGAAGGGAATTTTTGGGAGAAAAGATATGTTCTCTATTCCATCCAAACCCTAAAACTAGAGTTTAAATACATCCACGAAGTGGGCCAGGCCCAGACTCAACAAAAAAACTCCCATGGACTATCCATGAGATTAAACTAATCCCCAAGCCCGGTACACCCGTGACTTGATTTAATCTCAACCCTTGGACTCAAACCCAGCCCAATACAAGTTAGCCCACCTGGGCCTTGATAGCACCACACCAGGCCCAACATAAACCGCCTCCCAGGCCTGATTCTTGACTTATTTTTATTTTAAGATATTTTTTTTGGGACATAATCTACCTCACACACATAGATTTTTTTAATATACATATATGTATTCATATATATTTATATATGAAACTAATATATTCCTAGTTGCAAGCATGAAGAAATCAAGTTCAATAACAATCTAGCAAATTAATTATAATTTATTTGCATTGCATATTTAATATATATTTAATTTTCTTTCACTTGTAGCAAAATAACTTGTTCTCTTGTTGTAAAAAAAATGTTTGAATTATTCAAACAATTTTGTAACAAAATTATTTTTTTTTCAGAGAGGATACAAAATTGTTCTTGATTGTAAAGTTGTAATAACTAAGAATAATGCCTTCATAGGAAAAGGATATGTAAGTGAAGGCTTATTTAAATTGAATGTAATAAATCCTTTTATTAATAAAGCTGAGAATCAAACCTATCTTGTGAATAAGTCTAATCAAAATCTGTGGCATGCCAGGTTGGGTCATGTGCACCTAAGAAAGGTCGAACACATGATGAATTTAAAACTAATTCCTAAATCGAATCTAGATATGTCTAAATGTGAAATATGTGCTGAATCTAAACAACCAAGAAAGCCATTAAAATCAGTTAAAAGAAATTCATCAATTTTGGAGTTAATACATAGTGATGTTTGTGACTTAACTAAGACTGCAACTCGTGGTGGCAATAGGTACTTAGTAACCTTCATAGGTGATTTTTCTAGATATTGTTACTGTTATCTAATTAAATCTAAAAATGAAACCTTCAATAAATTTAAAATTTATAAGAGTGAGGTAGAAAATCAACAAGAAAGGAAAATTAAAATTCTTAGATCTGATAGAGGATGGGAGTATACCTCGAATGAATTTTCTCAATTCTGTCAAGAACATGGGATAATTCATCAACTGATTGCTCCTTACTCTCCACAGTCCAACGGTGTAGCTGAGCGTAAGAACCGTACCCTTATGGATATGGTAAATTCTATGCTCATTAGTTCTGGCTTACCTGAGAACTTGTGGGGGGAAGCTCTTCTATCTTCTTTTTATCCTAAATAGAATACCTACTAAGGATAGTGGTAAGACTCCCTATGAACTTTGGAAAGGAAGAACACCTAACCTAGACTTTCTCAAAGTGTGGGGGTGTCTAGCTAAGGTTAATATTCCTGAACCCAAAAAGAGAAAACTTGGATCCAAAACCTTAGATGCTGTATTTATAGGCTATGCCCAAAATAGCAATGCCTACAGATTTTTAGTAATAAAATCAGAAATTAATGGCATATCTGATAATACAATCTTAGAAGCTAGAGATGCCTCCTTCTTTGAAGATATAATTCCATTCAAGACTAAAATCTCTAGACCCCTGGAATTTGAAACATCATCCTCTAAAGCCATAGAACCAGAACTAGAAACTGAACCAGAATTAAGAAGAAGCAAAAGAAAAAGAATTGAAAAAGATTTTGGTGAAGATTTTTTCACATTCTTAATAGAAGGTGATCCTTCCACATACGATGAGGCAATGACATCATCAGAATCATCATATTGGAAGGAAGCTATAGATAGTAAAATTAAATCAATCATAGAAAATAAAACTTGGATTTTAACTGATTTACCTCCTAGAAACAAACCTATAGGAACAAAATGGATTTTTAAAAGAAAATTAAGACCAGATGGATCAATAGAAAGATATAAAGCTAGGTTAGTAGTAAAGGGATTTAATTAAAAGAAGGACATAGATTATTTTGATACTTATGCTCCTGTAGCAAGAATAACAACCTTGAGAACTCTAATTGCTTTAGCCTCAATTCATAAATTAATAATTCATCAAATGGATGTAAAAACTGCATTTTTAAATGAAAATTGGAAGAAGAAATTTACATAGATCAACCTCAAGGATTTGAAGTAAAAGGACAAGAAAATAAAGTATATAAATTAATCAAATCTCTTTATGGTTTAAAACAAGCTCCTAGACAGTGGCACATTAAGTTTGATGAAATCATTTTGAAAAATAACTTTAAAATAAATGAATATGACAAATGTATATTATAAAAGACAGATATTGATTTTATAATACTGTGCTTATATGTAGATGATATATTACTCCTAGGAACATCATTAAAATTAATTCAAGAAACTAAAAGCTACTTATCAAATAAGTTTGATATGAAAAACCTAGGAGAAGCCGATGTAATTCTAGGAATGAAACTTAACAGAGTAGATAATGGAATAGCAATAGTCTGGCATACTCAATAAAGAAAATGCTTCAAAAGTTTGAATATTATGATTTAAATCCTATTTCTACCCCCTATGATCATAACTCTCATTTAACTAAAAATTTAGGAGAACCTATTAATCAATTAGGATATTCTCAAAGAATAGGATCCATATATATATTTCAAATAGAACTCGTCCAGACATAGCTTATGCAGTAGGCAGATTAAGTAGGTATACTAGCAATCCTAGTGAAGAACATTGGAAAGCCCTAGAAAGAATTTTTAGATATCTTAAGGAAACCATAAATTATTCTCTAGTGTATTTTGGTTATCCTGAAGTGATTGAGGGGTATAGTGATGCTAATTGGGTAACAGATAAATTCGATGTTAAGTCCACCACTGGGTATCTCTTCCTATTAGGAGGAGCTGTAGTATCTTGGGGCTCATGTAAACAAACTATAATCACTAGAAGTACTCTAGAGTCTGAGCTAACAGCTCTTGACACTACTTGCACCGAAGCACAATGGCTGAAAGACTTAATAAATGATATAGATATTCTTTCACCAAATATTTTTTGAATTTGTTTAAATTGTGATTGTAGAGCTTGATTGATCTGTTAAATCAACAACAACAAATAAAAAGATGAATAATCATATCCTAATCAGGTATAAATCTATAAGAAATAAAATGAAAGAATCAATATCACTGTAGTTTGTTAGATAAACATAATTTGGCAGATCTTTTAACCAAAGGCCTTTCGAAGGCTGCAGTTTTGAGACATCGAGGGGGATGGGGCTTAAGCCCATATATTAGTCACCATAGTGGACCCCTATCGTCATGGCAACCCCATGGTTAAGGTTCAAAGGAAACGATCTTTGAGGTGATATCTGGAAGCACCGCTTTAGGAGTCTGTCTCCATCCCATCCCTATAGTGTGGTGCTTTATTGTGACGGTTAGGTTGAGCATAGCTCTTAATAGATCCAAGGCTGCAAATTTAGTGAGGTCATGTACCCTTGGAGGATCTACCTTATTGAATATAGCTCTTAATAGATCAAAGGCTGTAAATTCAGCGAGGTATGGTTCCGTTGCACATACCCTTGGAGGATTTACCTTAGTGAGAGTAGTCGTGAGGCCGCGACTATGGGACCGGGCGAATCCCTAGTAACTCTTATGAAAATCAAGGCAAGCGCATGGCCTAGATAGCGCTAACCCGCATTATGATCAGCTCATCTTCATACTATGTGTATTTTATACTAAATGCAAGTTCAAACCTAGAAGGTACTTGTACTAAGCATAGTAAATTTTAAAGTTTTAAAATTGCTTATTGAATTTAATTTATTTGGTATTATTCCTTTTTTTTATTTTTTTATGGGGGATTGTTAACGTTCGGCCGTTTGGAAATCCAAATGCCGACCGTTTAATAAAAAAAACCAAACGTTCGGCCGTTTGAAAACCAAACGACCGAACATTCGGCCATTTTAAAATTCAATTGCTTGGCATTTAAAAATTAAAACGTCCGACCGTTTTGTTTAAATTAAAAAAAATTATAAATAGGGTTTCAAAGGTTGAAATTTTAGGAAAAAAAGGAACAACAACAATTCAATATTTTATTTTTTTTTTCTTTGAAGATTGCATTAAAGATCGCTGATCGCGTCCGTTGAGATCGTGCCACCAACGGATGCAGGAATCTGGCTTCTGGGTTGTACCTTGAAGGAGAGTTGAGGTTCTATTTTCTTTGCACGAGAAGGGGGACTAGTTCTCTTTAGGGCAGTGGTGTAAACTGCCTTCCAGGCCTGATTCTTGACTTATTTTTATTTTAAGATATTTTTTTTGGGACATAATCTGCCTTACACACACCACATATTTTTTTAAATATACATATATGTATTCATATATATATTTATATATGAACTAATATATTCCTAGTTGCAAGCATGAAGAAATCAACTTGAATAACAGAGTTGGCCGAGTAAAGATGGCTGAGTGGGAGAGACCGACTTCAATGGCCGAGTAGAAAGGGCCAACTTTGATGGCTGAGTAGAAGTGGCCAAGTAAAGATGGCCGAGCCGAATACGGTCACTATTACCTATGGGGTTTATTGCCTCATCAGATGCCCCCATATTCCTAAGCTTGTGTGGCCACGTGCCTTGCATTCGCTAAGCGAAAGGAGTGTAGCACTCTTTGCCTTTGTACTTATCTTTGCATGCTAGCTTTGGCTCTGATTCCTTCCTCGTGGGGGAATCCTTTTCTTTTTTCAATATTTTCGATTTTTGTCTATCTTGTGTGGACTAGTGACCGAACTTGCATGCTTTATGAAGCTATGCACTTACTTGCTCGAAAGACTTTAAGTAAGGTTGGAGGCAGGTTGGTCGTGAGAGCGGCTAGCAATCTTCTCCCGGCTTGGAGTTGAGAGATAGGCATCCATCAACTGTAAGCTGGGGAGTTGATCTCTCCCAACTATGAGTTGGTTGGATCTTCATGGCCGGCTGAGAGCGGCCAGCACCGTCAACTGTGAGCCAGGAAGTTAATCTCTCCCAACTATGAGTTGGCTTATGACCATTTTCCTTTGATGAGGAGTTTGGAAGTGAGTGTATATCAACTGTGAGCTGGGAAGTTGATCTCTCCCAACTTTGAGCTGATTAGGTCTTCTTGGCCTGTTGAGGGCGATTTGTTGCCATTTGCCGACTTGAAGTCAGGAGGTCTTTTCGTTGTCATTTGCTGACTTGTAGTCAACAGGTCTGTTTTGGGGGCCGCTGAGACTGGCTCAGAGGCTGTTGAGACCAGCTCGGAGGCTGCTGACCCAATTTGGAGGCTGTTGAGACCGATCCGAGGGTAACTGAGGGCGCAGCTTGGCTGGCCAAGTCGGATCCTACCCGTAAGGCTAGAGGCATTTTGAAAGATTGATCACCATCGTTATCGAGCGTGATCTCATAACTCCATTAGCTAGGGAGACATTGCTGTGATTTGATCCTTGGAAAGATTTACCACGTCAGCACAAACTGTTCTCACCCTCAAGTCACAATAAGAAGAAGGAACCTTCACCTTCTTCATATTGATATACCCACCACGACCCTTTTCCAGTGGACCCATGCTCCGGCAGGCCACCTGGAGCCAAGCACCAGGAGCACATCCAAGATAGAGGACCGATGCCCCCAGAGTTATAAGTTTGTACTGCTTCTGCATCTAGAGAAGTTTGATTGTGGGACAAGTGACGTATCCAAGGCGCTGAGCCTCCCTGTAGAAGAAATCTAGTGCTCCGACGCCGCTCATGTTTTTCGATTCCTTAGTTGTCTGACTCCGATTCTATCTCCGACTCCCAGCCTATTGTAGCCAGGAGTATTGGAAACAAGATAGGCACATAAGGAGCTTTGATACCAGATTGATGGAAGTGGAGAATACTTTCAATAAGAAAAATAACACTCTCTTATTATGGAGATGTTAGAGGAAATACATCTTTTGGGTCTCTCTCTATTTTTCATCATCATCATCTTCTTCTACTTCTACATTTCATGGGCAAACACCTCCCATATTTATAAACATCTAGATGTCCTTTCATATACCACTATTTAATACATGCATAGAAAAACTAAAAGACATTTGCAGAAAATTAAGAGTCAATTACAAAATACTAAGAGTCAATTTTAAATTTCTGAACCATCTTATCTTTTTAAAATGACTCTTCCTTTCTCCCATAAAGCCTTTGGTCTTTTCAAGAGTGACTCATCCTTTCTCCCATGAAGCCTTTGGTCTTTTCAAGAGTGACTCTTCCTTTCTCCCATGAAGCCTTTAGTCTTTTAAGAGTACATTAAAACAAGTTTAATATTCCAACATTTCCTTCCGTAAACTTGTTTTTTCTTGGTGCCATGACTCCAAGCATCTTTCTTAGCTTTTGAAAATCTTCACTTTTGAGTGATTTTGTAAATATATCAGCAATTTGCTCATTTGATTTACAGTACACAACCTTCACAATACCTTTCTTAACTTGATCACGAAGAAAATGAAATATTATGTCAATGTGTTTGCTTCTTCCATGTTGAACTGGATTCTTAGCTAGTTCAATAGCAGACTTATTATCAACATATATCTTCACATGCTCCTTTTGTGAATGACTCAATTCTTTCAATAAGTTGCAACCATATGGCCTCACAAGCACATGATGCTGCTGCAACATACTCTGCTTCACATGTAGATAATGCAACAATGGATTGTTTCTTTGAGCTCCAAGAAAAAGCATTAGTACCAAAATAAAAGATATAACCAGAAGTGCTTTTCCGTTCATCAAGATCTCCTCCCCAATCACTATCAGAAAAATCAATTAAACTTGCATCATTAGAATGAGTATAAAACATACCATGATCAAGAGTTCCTTTGAGGTATCTTAGAATCCTTTTTGCTGCCATCCAGTGTGACTCCTTTGGATGTTCCATATATCTACTAATCAAACCAACTCCATAGACAATATCAGGTCGGCTTATAGTAAGATAACGAAGACTTCCAACAAGGCTTTTGAAGAGAGATGAGTTCACCTCCTTTCCTTCTCCTTCTTTACTAAGCTTGGCTCCATAAGCAACTGGGGTGTTTACTTCTTTGCAGCACTCCATTTTGAATTTTTGTAGAATGTTTCTAACATAACTTTCTTGAGAAATGAAGATGCCATCTTCACTTTGCCTTACTTCAATGCCAAGAAAATAAGACATCAAGTCTCCTCCCGTTATTTCGAACTCCTTGCTCATGGTTGCTTTGAACCCATATATCATTTCCATGCAATTACCTATTACAAGTAAGTCATCCACATATAGACATATAATTAAAATATCATCTTCTTTTTTCTTTACATAAATAGCATGTTCATAGGAGCATTTGTTGAAACCACAATCTTGAAGATAGTGATCAATTCGAGCATTCCAAGCTCTCGGTGCTTGCTTTAATCCATACAAAGCTTTGTGTAACTTGTACACTTTATCTTCCATGCCTTTATGGATATAGCCCTCAGGTTGCTCAATATAGACTTCTTCTTCAAGGTAGCCATTGAGAAATGCCGACTTTACATCCATTTGATATATTTTCCACTTGTGATGAGATGCAAGTGAGAAAATGAGCTTTATTGAATCAAAATGGGCTACAGGCGCGAAAACTTCATCATAATCGAGCCCTTTCTTTTGCTTGTAGCCTTTGGCAACCAAACGAGCTTTGTATTTTTTACCTCTCCATTAGCAGTGCGCTTCACTTTATACACCCATTTGACGCCTATCGCTTTTATCCTTTTGGAAGTGAAGTCAACTCCCAAGTATTATTCTTTTCTATGGCAAGAATCTCCTCCTTCATTGCTTTTCTCCATTCAACTTTCTGCATAGCTTCATCAAATGTTAGAGGTTCAATATCAGCAAATAAACAATATAAATCAACTTGTTCAACTTCTTCTGTTTCATCATAAAGATCACTAATACTTCTAAACTTTCTTGTTGACTCTTCAGGGCTTATAGAACTTCTTGAGGAAGTCGGTGTAACTTGTGGTGATGAAGATGATCTTGCTGGTGACAAGATTGGTTGAGTAGCTTCCTCATTTGTATTCTCCTCAGCTTCATTATAAGGTGTTATATATTTGATATGAGAATCTTTTCCATTCCAATCCCATACTCCATCTTCATTGAAAATCACATCCCGACTGATGATGACCTTATTTGTCATTGGATTATACAATTTGTAGGCTTTGGATTGCTCACTATATCCTATGAAGATGCATTTTTGGCTTCGATCATCAAGCTTCTTCCTCTTCTCTTGTGGTACTTGGGCATAGGCAATACACCCAAAAATCTTCATATGGCTTACTCCTGGTTTGTAGCCACTCCAAGCTTCTTCTGGTGTCATACCTTTGATGGCTTTTGTTGGGCTTCGGTTGATAAGATATGCTGCACATGCCACCCCTTCAGCCCAAAAATGCTCGGAAAGGTTCTTCTCTTTCAACATGCTTCTAGTCATGTCAAGAATGGTCTGGTTCTTCCTCTCGGCCACTCCATTTTGTTGTGGAGAGTACGGAGCGGTGAATTGATGTCGAACTCCTTCATCACAATAGCTTCTAAAAGCATTTGACATATATTCTCCGCCTCTATCGGATCTCAAAATCTGCACTTTATTGTTACTTTCTTTTTCAACTAAAGATTTGAAATATTTAAACATAAAGAGTGCAGCCGACTTTTCTTTAAGAAAATAAACCCACAACTTTCTACTAAAGTCATCAACAAATGTTATAAAATATTTGTTACCACCACAAGATTCTGGAAGAGGTCCACATATATCAGTATGCACTAGTTGTAATGGTCTTGTTGCTTTCCAAGATTTTCTACTTTTGAAGGGAGCTTTTGCATGCTTAGCTAGTGTGCACTTCTCACAAACTTCATTTGGATAATTTATGTGTGGAAGTCCTTTCACCATTCCCTTATTAGATAGTAATTTCAAACTTCCAAAATTTAAATGTCCAAACCTGAGATGCCAAAGCCAGGAAGGGTCCTTGATATCCACTTGCAAGCAATTTTGTGCTTCCGTCTTTAAGATAAGAGGAAACATCCTGTTCTTCGCCATCTGGACACGAGTAATCAGCTTTCCATTCCAATCTTTTAGAGTTAGAGATAGTCCTTCCATATGAATTGCATAACCCTTCTCTAACAGTTGGCCAATACTTAGAATATTACTCTTCAAACTTGGCACATAATAAACATTGAAATGAAATCAGGTTTACCATTCTTTTGCCAAATCATGATTTTACCTCTTCCTTTGATAGGAGCTTTGGAGAGATCCCCAAACTTCACATCACAAAACTCCCCTTCTTGCAATTCCATAAATAGCTCTTTTCTTCCACACATATGGTTTGAGGCTCCTGAGTCAAGAAACCATATATTCTTCAAGTCTCCATCTTCTTGGCATGACAAAAGAAGTGTCGGTTCTCCTTCTTGGTTGTTGGATTCAATGTTG
This sequence comes from Calamus simplicifolius, assembly GCA_900491605.1. Classification (NCBI taxonomy): domain Eukaryota; kingdom Viridiplantae; phylum Streptophyta; class Magnoliopsida; order Arecales; family Arecaceae; genus Calamus; species Calamus simplicifolius. Next base: position 531,540 of record UESW01004823.1, on the reverse strand, counting down.
TTGCTTTGCTTATTGTTCCAACACTCATAGCTATAGTGTCCATATTTTTGACAATTATAGCATTGAACATTGGATCTTGATTGGTTACGACCTCCAATTGATCTTCTACCTCGTCCACGTCCACCTCTTCTGCCACCTCTTTCATTGTTGAAATTTGAGCTTTGGCCTCCTCCATCATTATAGCTTCTTTGACCACGGCCATGGCTTCGACCACGACCACGGTAGTTGCTTCTGCCACCACGGCCACCATGATAGTTGTTGCCGTCATCTCTTTTGTTACTATAGGCCAATTGAAGCCCTTGATCTTTCTCTTTTTGGTCTTTTGCCTCCACCTTGGATTGAAGTATTTGCTCCGTATTATGTGCTTCATTTTTCTTTTGCATCTTTTGTTCATGAATTTGAAGTTTGCCCATCAACGCATTGATGGAGAGTGTATCAACATCATTAGCTTCTTCAATGGCGACAACAACATGCTCAAACCTCGGTGTCAAAGACCGAAGTATCTTCTCCACCACTCGAACATCTTCTACCTTCTCTCCATTTCTCTTCAATTGGTTTACAATAACCAATATCCGAGAGAAGTAGTCAAATATGTTTTCCGTCTCCTTCATGGTGGTGACTTCAAATTCTCCTCGCAATTGTTGAAGCCGGATTCGCTTCACCTTTTCTTCTCCTTTAAAGATAGTAGAGAGAGTATCCCAAGCTTGATTTGCAGAGGTTGCTTCAGCAATTCTCTCAAATGTCACCTCATCTAAAGCTTGATATAATTGGAACAAAGCTTTTTTGTCTCTTCTCCTTAAGCCCCTTAAAGTATCTTTTTGTGCTTGATTGTACCCTCTTTCTTGCTCTGCTGTAGGCTCGTGTAGCCATCTTGAACAATTTCCATAGATCTTGTGAGCCAAATAAGGACTTCATTTGGATACACCAATTCCCATAGTTCTCCTTAGTAAGCTTGGGAACTTGAATATGCACACCATCGTTGGCCATCTCCCTCAAGATTGGTCCTCTCAAAAAAATAAGGCTCTGATACCACTTGTTGGAAACAAGGTGGGCACACAGTAGAGGAAATACATCTTTTGGGTCTCTCTCTATTTTTCATCATCTTCTTCTTCTACTTCTACATTTCATGGGACAAACACCTCCCATATTTATAAACATCTAGATGTCCTTTCATATACCACTATTTAATACATGCATAGAAAAACTAAAAGATATTTGCAGAAAATTAAGAGTCAATTACAAAATACTAAGAGTCAATTTTAAATTTCTGAACCATCTTATCTTTTTAAAATGACTCTTCCTTTCTCCCATGAAGCCTTTGGTCCTTTCAAGAGTGACTCTTCCTTTCTCTCATGAAGCCTTTAGTCTTTTAAGAGTGCATTAAAACAAGTTTAATATTCCAACAAGGAGAAGGTTGCAGCGCAGAGAGGCCAACTGAAAATGGCCGACCCGAATGGCTGAGTAAAAATGATCAATCTGGGCAGCCAGGTGGAGACGGTCGAATAGAGATGATCGAGTAGAGTAACTGACCCAAATAAAGATGGCCGATCCGGATGGCCGAGTAGAGATGGACGAGTAGAGTAGTCGATCCAGATGAAGATGGCTGATCTGAATGGCCGAGTAAAGTTGGCCGAGTAGAAATGGCCGAGTGGGAGAGGCCGACTCTAATGGCCGAGTGGGAGAGGCCGACTTCAATGGTCGAGTAAAAATGGCCGAATAGAGATGACAGAGTCAAATGCGATCACTGTTGCCTACTGGGTTTATTGCCCCCATCTCTGGGTATTTGATATTTCTAAAATTCTTATCCCAAGACTTGGCATTAAAGAAAGCTGGCTTTGATGGCCGTTTCAAACCAAATACAGAGAATGCAAATGCTTGTTGACAGAAAAAACTATTCTTGCTTTCATCATGCTCTTTGAAATGTCATTCAACTTACTTTAGTTTGCTTCTCTATCACTTTAATCACTAAGACCTTGTTGCCGCCGGGATCATCCTCCGACTTGAGCGCGGTCGATCTCTAAAAAGGGGGCGGACCTGCACAGAAGTCCTCGTGCGAGAGGCATTGGGGGTGGCCCTCCGCGGAAGACCCTCCGACGCTCAAGTCAGTGGAGAAGAAATCGACGATCAACCAGATAGTGGGGAGGTGGATCTCTCCGGGAGGCCTCTCCAGGGGCGGCCAATCGGGAGCTCTAGAGGGCAAGAGCATTGACGAGCTGCCGGCGAGAGAGCGGGAGAGTGAGGAGTGAGGGTGTGAGCGCGCGCGAATATGCGTACCTGAGGGAATCTGGGAGTGTCCTATTTATAGACTGTCACCTGGATCTTGAGCACCTTCTGGAAGGTTCAGAGGTTGTTAGGATACGGGAGTGGATCGAATCAGGCCGTTATGGGGCTGTTGGGATCCGTATCTTGTCTGTTAGGGGTCGACGGCTGGGAGAGCCCCTTGATGGCTTGAGATCTGGTAGATATGTAGGTCTCAGGTGGCCTTGATAGGTTCTAGACCACTTCTCAGTATGATTCCTTGTCTAGGGTGCCGTTACAGTAGGCTGAGGCTCTTCCGCGTCAGGTTCTGCGGAGGTAGGTATTGGATCGTGGGGCATTCAGTGAAGCCGGGTCATGGAAGCTCGAGGGAGGCCGAACTATGGAAGCCCGGGAAGGCCGAGCTACGGGAGCCCGAGGAGGCCGAGCTACGGAAGCCCGGGGAGGCCGAGCTATGGAAGCCCGGGGAGGCCGAGCTACGGAAGCCTGGGAAGGCCGAAGAGAGGAGGTCGGCCTTAGCCGCCTCGCACGGATATTGATGCAATGACGATTTTACCCCCCAACACATGCCCTCCACTCCCTAGTTCGAAGCGTAGGTTCGGGCATAGGGAGTATAAGTCCAAGCGGCGTGTTCCGGATGGGATGTTTTGGTTTAGACAGCCCATGCAATGATGCCCTAATTAATGCGTCAGGGTCATCGTGCCTTCGGGGGTAAGGCTCTCTCAAAAGTGACGGTTGGGAATGCGCCACGTCGCGAATCCCAATCGATCGGCGTTTGTCGAGGCGGTTCCGAACGCCTCGGGCGGGACGCCGTCTTCTCAAGGTGGCTTCCTTAGTGGGGAAGCAAGGCGATAGCCGCACTATATATGTGCATGTTGCAGCATCCTTTCGTCTTGTTCTTGAAGAGTTTCGTCTTTCGCCCTTTGCGACATCCGTTGTTTCGCCTAGAGTTTTTCTTAGTTAAGATGACGATGAGCCCCGACGACGTGGTTTTGGAGATTGTCGCTGAGGATTTGGGAAGGATTCACCAATGGTATGGCATGCCTCAGATGTCGTTCTGCGGGCGCCGGAGTCTGGAGATAGGGTCTCGCGAGATCTGGAGTCTGGGGTCTTTATTTATGAAGACAGTTTGAAGGCAGGCTTTCTTTCCCTCTCCATCCCTTGGTGAAGGAAATAATGACCCACTATAACATCTGCCCGGCGATGGTGGCCCCAAACAGTTGGCAGAGCATCATCGGATTTATTTCAATGTGCCATCAGATTCAAATTGTCGCACTCTTCCCCTTTTCCGCACCTGTTACCATCTGATACCTGGGAGGAAATCAGAGTGGCCCTACATTGGACCCCGGAGGTCCTTCAACGTTATTGTGGATAAACCGTCCTCTATTAAGGGATGGAAGAGCCGGTTTGTTATAGCAGAGGGGAACATTGGTTCGACTTCCCTCGAAATGGGGGAACTTTGTTAGGGATGCGGAAACGCATCCAATTTTGTCAGCGCAGGAGGAGAGGGATTTGGACGTCCTTCGCAATGGCCAAGTGTTTTCGGCCAACGACCTATTATCGGAGGGAGCCCTTTTCGCAGCCGGGCTCAGCTCCCAGGACCCGCAAGGTGAGTTCTCCCTTTACCTTTTTTCGCTGTGTTTTTCCTGATGAATGTGTTTGGATCTGATCGTGCGTGTTTCATTCTTTCAGCCAAGAGGTCGGCACTGTCGAGCCTTGCCAAGAGGAAGAGAGGAAAGCGCCCAGGGGAGAGCAGCGGCGCGGATAGCGGCAGGCCCGAGAAAAGGGCCCATACCTCCGCAAGAAGCCCGCCGGACACCGGAGCGGTTACGACAGGAGCGCCGGGGCGAAGGAGGGTTTGGGGAGAGAAGCCATGATCCCTTGTCCTCCGTGTTAGAGATATCGGATAGCTCAGACGAGGCTCCGTTGGTTCGTCTGACCGCGTCCCCCATGAAAGAGGAACCAGCGACGGATCTGGCGAAGGCGGTCATTTCTGTGGGGCCTTCCGTCCCCGCGGGATCACCACCGGCTCCAGCAGGAGAGGGGGAAGGGACAGCTGCAGCCAAGGAGGTTCAGGGAGAGCTCCCTCTTGGTCTCTCTGCAGGGGAGTCCGGTAGTAGTGAAGCGGGTCGCTCGCGGTAGTTCAGGAAGCGGGCCAGATAGAGGCTTCGGCGGAGCCTGCAGGGGAGGCGCAAGTGGTAGGCCGGACCGAGGCCTCGGGGGTCCTGTGGCGGAGACGCAGATGGTGGTGACCGGGAAAGGTGCGTCGGAAGAGGGGACGCAGCAAGGTGGGAGTCCCGCATTGGGAGCTCCCTCGAAAAAGATTTTGGGGAGGCTGGCGCTTGGGCTAGCCGAATTATCCGAAGAAGTCCAAGCCAGGGCCTTGATAGAAGAGGCTGGGAAGTTGGGGGCCTCTCAGACGGAGGTCGCCCAGGTTGGTCCCTCAGGCGGGGACGGTCAGCCCAGCAGTTCGAGCGCTGGTGTTGAGGAGGCGTTTTCCGCCTTAATGAGGTCGGCCTTGCATCCGGGTGCAGATCCTTCGGCGGACAAGTTTGCAGATTTGGAGCTGGTTGATGCTGCGTTCGGTCAGCAAGGCGTGGCTGAAAGTGTCCATCTCCTTCCCGATATCGACAATACGACCCTGATGAGGATGACTCGGGCCTATGCCTCGCGGGTGAGTTGCCATTCCTGGGTAGTGGATACATTCTGGCTGACTTAACTCTCATTCATTCACTTTTTATCCTGCAGAGTGTTTTGCTTTCTCGGGCGATATGCTGGCGTTTGAGTTTGGCGACGGGGGCCAGCATTCAGGCCAGGAGAGACAATGCCGAGCTCCAATCACGATTGAAGGTGTCTGAGAAGTTCGAAGAGCTTATGGCTATGAGTGATAGAAGTTTGAAGGGGATAAGGGCGGCACACCAGGTCGCCCTGGCCGAGGTGTCCAAGCAAAAGCGTAGAGTGGAGGAGTTACAGGAACTCCTGGCGAAGAACGACAACGCGTGCTTGGAGCTGGCTAGAATTGAGTCGAAACATTCCGGAGGTGGCGGCGATGCGGCGGGAACATAGTGAAAGCTTGGGTCGGCTGGGAAGGGAAGCTGCCGACGAAAGAAAGCGCCTGGCCAGAATGCTTGGCGAAGTGGAGGAGAAGCTGAAGCGGCGCGATGGCGAAATTGCTCACTTGAGGGAGGGCGCTAAATGGCACCAAGGGACAATAGCTCGGGTGAGCAACGAGTTATCCCAAGCCCGGGAGGAGGTTGAAGCCAAACAGTTGAGATCAATACTCTGCAGGAGAGAGTCGAGCTGGTCGGGGCTGACAGAACAAGAGCCAGGAGTGAGGCTGAGGAGCTGACCAAGAGGTTGGCCAGACGAGAGGAGGAGGTACGATCTTTTTCCCCTTTTAGTTTCTTCTACTGGTTTCTTGTGATGCCGATTGACTTTGGCTTTTTCAGATGGCGAAGTTAGAGTTGGAGATTCGGGCTCTCCAAGGTGAGCTCGTGTCCAACCGCAATAAGAGCTCAGAACTCGAGACGCGGGCCGGCGAGTTCTGAGGAGCAAAACATCATTTTGCGGGCTCAAGTTGCGGAGGCTGAGAAGCAGGCTGCTGAGGCTAAGATGCAGCTCGCCATACTCAAGGGGAAGCAGGATGCTATCGGCGTTGACGCCTTCCAACTTGGAATGGAAGAATGTAAAGATAAGATATCCAGTGAGCATCCAGAATGGGATCTCTCTTTTCTGGATACTGAAGCTCCCGATGACGGTGAGTCCGAAGGAGAAGAGGAGGATGAATATGTCGACGTCTCCGATACCGATCCTGGTGCCGCCCCGGGTCCCAGCGAAGCCGCAGCTTCTGAGGACGATCGCAAACTGCCGCTGGAGGGGCAAAGGTATTAGAGAAGGTGAATCTAGTCACACCTCTGCGGATGTAACTGAGGGCTCCTCCAAAACTGACGTGGCTCCTGGACCTTAGGAGCCACCCCTGTATTTTACTTTTTTAAAGTCTGACGATGTTTCTAATGAATGAAACCTCCATTTTCATTTAAGTGTTTTTCCTTGTATGGCCCTGTTGCCGCCCAGTCTTGCCTCAATCGTGAGCGACTTATGGCTCGTTGATGTTCCTTGGTCATTTTTGTTTCGGGATTGAGGGAATGCATTGGCTTAACCCAAGGCGGGGCGATAGCCTTGACTGGCGAACCGGCAGGCGATCTGGTTTGCTCATGTCTTAATTAAGACTCAGAAACGAAACTGGACGGTTAAGGCCGATTGGTAAGGTAGGTCGGTTTTAGGTCGGCTAGGGCCGACGAGCAAATAGATCGGCTAGGGCCGAGAGCAAAGTAGGTCGGCTAGGGCCGAAGCAAGATAGGTCGGCTAGGGCCGACAAGCAAAGTAGGTCGGCTAGGGCCGACGAGCAAGATAGGTCGGCTAGGGCCGACAAGCAAATAGGTCGGCTAGGGAGCAAAGTAGGTCGGCTAGGGCCGACGGTGGTTGCCGAAGTGTTTTTCGCTTCCTTGGTCATTTTATTTTTTTGAAAGAACAGTTTACGTAGCCTTCGTGCTCATTTGGTTTCTGCCAGCGCCCTGCCATTCTGCAGGCAAATCGGTTTTTATTTCACCAAAATTGATGATACGGCGCTGTGGGGAACATAAAGCTGCTCTAGAGCTTTCCGGAAGGTGCTCTTTTCCCATGCAGGTCGTTTGACGTACGGCGCACGCAGCCGTTTACCATTGGAGGACATTATTTTCGTAGGACGATCTCCTGAACCTGCCAGTTTCGTAATGCTAGCGGACGATCCTCTGCATTTAATGATCGCGATTCGGGATCAAGAGGAAATCTCCGCATATGTCATAACTCAGGCGGTGGGCTTGGCGCGCAGTAGGGCGCCGCTTTCATCCTGGGAGGCCACGTGGAGGTATGGGCCAGGTGTTTGAATCTCGGGGCTTATAGCCTTGGGATTGCTCCCGGTCATTCTTGGCCTATAAAAAGGGAAAGTGGGGTAGTGCTGGCCATCCCCAAAGTTTCTTTTCCATTAGAGCTTTCATCATGCTCGTTTCTCTGTTGTTGCGAGTGGGAGGACTGAGCTTTTCTCTTGCAAGCTTTTTGCCTCCGGATAGTTGGGGCGATGAAGGAGCTGCCGAAGGATGGCTCGCCCTTAGGGGATGAGTCCCGGAGATCATATGGAGAGCGCACATGGAGGGCGCAGAGATCACACGGAGAGCGCACATACACTCTTCCAGTGTGACCTTTGTGGTTCCCCTTCGGGGACGCACGGTAGGAAGTGCACGCGGGCTCCCCATGGTTTGAGTGAATTTCGCCTCCTCCCCTGGTTGGATTCCCGGGCTCGCCGCCTGGGGAATCTTTTGCCACATGGGGAGGGGGTGAAAGTGTGCCGCCCGCCGACCCTTGTCCTTGAGCCACGGCAAGGTGGGGGCGTGCATACTCGTTTGGGAGAGCGTTCCGACGCCAGGGTCCGCTGGCTCCCTCTGCTCGCCGGGGGTCCCTCGGTTGGGTGGTCTGGGATGGCCACCCAGATATCTCGGTTGGGTCACCGAGATATCATTATTTACTGAAGCTGGCCGCAACGATTGGTCCATGTCGCCCGGCTATTATCAGCTCGAGCTGACTGGATGCGGCTTAACTGGTTTCGGTCGGATGCCGGAGCACCACGTTGCCCAGGTCTGCTTTGGAGCAGTTGCCCGAGTTTTGTATTTGTCTTTATTTTATGCATTTCAATGCTCTTGTAACGCCTCTAAGGCATTTGTAACCGATCTTGATGGCAATAAAGAGAGTTTATTTGTTTCTCAATCTCTATTTCTTCTGTGCCAAGTTTATTGTTGTTGTTGGGCATGGGTGCCTCGCTCGTTCTTAGGCGAAGATCCCGCGCTATCCGAACTAATCGAGGTTCGCAAGCGACGGTTTAGGGATCATTCGGGGAAATACGCTCCTTACTTCGGTCCGAAGCTTGGTATTTTGTGCTTCGTCCTTATCGGAGCTCGAATTTTTGGGTCGGCCTTTGCCGAAGTTCAGAAAATTTGCGCTTGGCTTCCCAAGGTTCGGAGAACTTGTAGCTCGGCCCAGCCGAGGTTCGGAGATTTTACTTGGCCCTGCCAAGGTTCGGAGAATTGCTCGGCCCAGCCGAGGTTCGGAGAAGTTTTACTTGGCCCTGCCAAGGTTCGGAGAACCTCGGCCCAGCCGAGGTTCGGAGAAGTTTTACTTGGCCCTGCCAAGGTTCGGAGAAGCTCGGCCCAGCCGAGGTTCGGAGAAGTTTTACTTGGCCCTGCCAAGGTTCGGAGAAGCTCGGCCCAGCCGAGGTTCGGAGAATTTTACTTGGCCCCGCCAAGGTTCGAGATTCAGGGCTCGGAGAAATGACTTAGCTGCCACTATGAGCCATAGTGTAAGGTCTCTATGACGCTTGGTGAGGGGCGCCAGGGCGGAACGAGCGGTATGTTGTCACGCTCTTTATTTATGACGTTACCCTTCCCGAGGGGACAAGTCATTGGCCAGACGCCGGATTTCTTCCCTCTGCGCTTCCCGAAAAAGGAGCTTGGGGAAGTGCTGGAGCATTTATTACGGGGGCGGCAGATCGGAAAGTATTCTGTTCGGGGGATTCCCGATCAGTCAGTCCGCACTTACCGATCTCACTCGGGATGGGGTGCGGTACCTTCGGATTCTGCAGGCATTAAGTGACGACACGTGGCAAGTTCTCATAGGTCGGTAGCTACGGCGTGACCGATTGAGATACCTGCCTGCAAGTATAAATATGACCGAGGGGTGTGGTCTTAGTCATCCCTCGGTTCAGGTCTGAAATAGTGGACCATGGCCTCTCAAGGGCGATCCTCGGAAGAGTTGCGTGCATCTCTCAACGGTTTGCTTATTCGGAGAGGGGGCGCCCACCATCACTGTCGACGGGTTGGGTCTGGCGTCGACCCTTGCGAGCAATCAGCAGCTCGTAAGGGTCGTCGAGGAGTACATGGACGTGTCGACCAAGGAGGCGGAGGCCCTGCGCCGGTGGTAGACCGGCAGAGGGAGGAGGTCGAATCGCTTCGCCAGCAGGTTGCTGAGCGCCTGGAGGATCTGCTGGCTCTGGGAGCGACTCCGACCCCTGATTTAGGGCCTCCGTTACTTTTGTTTTGTGCTTTTGCTTTTCTTGTCTCTTTTTGTGTACTTCCCTTTTTCGATTAATGAAAAGAGGCTTTGTTCAGATAACCTTCCTTTTTCAAGAGTTTTTGCTTTGACATGTCATTCGCGTAATAGTTAGGGAGTCGGCGTGGCTCCACTGGTTCACGCGTCGAAATAGACGCTTTGATCGATGGGTTATAGGGGCGTTACCCAAAGATTTTAGTAGCAGAGGGGAATTCCTTGGCTCTGCTCGGGGCTTTTGGCCGATTACGCGGGGCTTAATGGGCCCTTTAAGGGTTTGCCGAAGGCGCCTTCTTTTGTGTGTCGACGGTTTTTGCTCAGCGTGCTTCTTTTAAACCGGACGAAGTTTCGGGGACTATTTGGAAGTCCTTTGGCTTTAATCGGGGCCTACGCACTTCGGCTTTCAGCCGGGTCTTAACCTGAAGAAGGTTGTTTTAAGGTTCGCTGCCGAGGTTCGGAGAATTTTTACTTGGGCCCTCCAGGTTCGGAGAATTTGTTGCTCGGCCCAGCCGAGGTTCGGAGAATTTTTACTTGGCCCTGCCAAGGTTCGGAGAATTGTTGCTCGGCCCAGCCGAGGTTCGGAGAATTTTTACTTGGCCCTGCCAAGGTTCGGAGAATTTGTTGCTCGGCCCAGCCGAGGTTCACTTGGCCCTGCCAAGGTTCGGAGAATTTGTTGCTCGGCCCAGCCGAGGTTCGGAGAATTTTTACTTGGCCCTGCCAAGGTTCGGAGAATTTGTTGCTCGGCCCAGCCGAGGTTCGGAGAATTTTACTTGGCCCTGCCAAGGTTCGGAGAATTTGTTGCTCGGCCCAGCCGAGGTTCGGAGAATATTTTACTTGGCCCTGCCAAGGTTCCTCGGCCCAGCCGAGGTTCGGAGTTTTACTTGGCCCTGCCAAGGTTCCCTCGGCCCAGCCGAGGTTCGGAGAATATTTTACTTGGCCCTGCCAAGGTTCGGAGTTGTTGCTCGCCCAGCCGAGGTTCACTTGGCCCTGCCAAGGGAGAATTTGTTGCTCGGCCCAGCCGAGGTTCGGAGAATATTTTACTTGGCCCTGCCAAGGTTCGGAGAATTTGTTGCTCGGCCCAGCCGAGGTTCGGAGAATATTTTACTTGGCCCTGCCAAGGTTCGGAGAATTTGTTGCTCGGCCCAGCCGAGGTTCGGAGAATTTTTACTTGGCCCTGCCAAGGTTCGGAGAATTTGTTGCTCGGCCCAGCCGAGGTTCGGAGAATATTTTACTTGGCCCTGCCAAGGTTCGGAGAATTTGTTGCTCGGCCCAGCCGAGGTTCGGAGAATATTTTACTTGGCCCTGCCAAGGTTCGGAGAATTTGTTGCTCGGCCCAGCCGAGGTTCGGAGAATATTTTACTTGGCCCTGCCAAGGTTCGGAGTTGCTCGGCCCAGCCGAGGTTCGGAGAATATTTTACTTGGCCCTGCCAAGGTTCGGAGAATTTGTTGCTCGGCCCAGCCGAGGTTCGGAGAATATTTTACTTGGCCCTGCCAAGGTTCGGAGAATTTGTTGCTCGGCCCAGCCGAGGTTTTTTACTTGGCCCTGCCAAGGTTTTTGCTCGGCCCAGCCGAGGTTCGGAGGTTTTACTTGGCCCTGCCAAGAGAATTCCTGGAGCTCGGTCGTGCCGAGGATTGGTAAGCAGCATCTATTTCTTTTTGCAATTTTGGCAATGTAGTGCATAATGATTTGCATTGAAAAATGTGCGACAGGAAGATATAATGAGGCATATGAAAATAAAGGAGAGGACGTACCCTATTGATAATATTTTCGGAGATTGTCCGAATTCCACGTCCGGGGAATGGATTTCCCATCCAGATCCTGTAGCTTGTAGGTTCCCGGTCCGATGATCTCCGCTACTTGGTACGGGCCCTCCCAGTTTGGCGCCAGCTTTCCTTGTTCCAGCGGTTTGGAAACAGAGGCCTTTCGGAGGACAAGGTCGCCGGGTAGGAAGGCTTTCCCTTTGACTCTGGAGGCGTGGTAACGGGCCACCCTTTGTTGATAAGCAGCCACTCTGATCCGGGCCTTCTCTCTGATTCCTCCACCAAGTCGAGGTTGGTGCGGAGTTGTTCGTTGCTAGCTTCCTCTGAGTAGCTTTCCACCCGCAATGATGGGAGGCCGACTTCCACAGGGATAACGGCCTCTGTACCGAAAGCCATTCGGAATGGGGTTTCGCCTGTCGGGATTCTCGGGGTGGTGCGGTAGGCCCATAAGACATGGTGCAGCTCCTCCGCCCACCTGCCTTGGGCTCTGGAGAGGCGAGCTTTGATTCCCTGAAGGAGGGTCCTGTTGGTCACTTCGGCCGCTCCGTTGGCTTGTGGGTGCCCGACCGAAGTGAGGTGGTGACGGATTCCATGCTCCTCACAGAACTGGCGGAATTTAGAGTTGTCAAACTGCTTACCGTTGTCGGTGATTATGGTATGCGGGAGGCCGAATCGGCAGATGATGGACCTCCAACAAAATCTCTGGCCCGTGCCTCGGTAATTTGTGCAACTGCTTCCGCTTCGACCCATTTGGTGAAGTAGTCGATGGCGACAAATAGAAATTTCCGCTGTCCTGTGGCAAGCGGGAATGGGCCGAGGATGTCCATCCCCCATTTGGCAAAGGGCCAAGCGGAGGATATGGAAACTAGCTCGGCGGAAGGGAGCCTTTGGATGCTTGAATGCCTCTGGCAGGGGTCGCAGGCTCGGACTAGATCGTCCGCGTCCTTTTGCATGGTCGGCCAGTAGTAGCCTTGTCGCAGCACCTTGTGGCATAGGGACCGGCTTCCCAGATGGTTGCCGCAAATCCCTTCATGTACCTCGCGCAGAGCATAATCTGCTTCGGATGGGCGAAGGCATCTGAGCAGCGGCATGGAAAAAGACCGTTTGTAAAGCTGGTTGTCAATCAATACGTAGTGAGTGGCCTGCAGCTTCAGCTTTCTAGCCTCTCTTCGGTCGGACGGAAGCGACCCTTCTTTGAGATATTTGAGGATAGGGTCGAACCAGGATGGTTCGGCCTCAACTTGCATTATTCGGTCGGCTTCCGCGATGCTGGGCTTTCCAGAGTCTCCAGGTGGAACTTTTGCTCGGCATCCATTGACTCCGCGGTCGCCAATCGGGAGAGTAGGTCGGCGCGGGCATTCTCGGATCTGGGAATCTGAATGATTTCAAATTCGGCAAAATGGGGAAGCAGGCTCCGTACCTCCTGGAGATATCGAATCATGTTCGGCTCCCGGGCTTCAAACTCTCCCGTACATGGCCGGCTACCAGCTGAGAGTCGGTGAAGGCATTAAGCTTTTCCACCTTCAGATTGCGGGCGATTCGGAGACCGGCTAACAGGGCTTCGTACTCGGCTTCGTTGTTGGAGGCCGGGAAGGAGAATCGGACGCCATATTCAAAGGTATTCCCTCCGGACTGGTAAGAACCAGACCCGCACCGGAGCGATGGGCATTAGATGACCCGTCGACATGGAGGAGCCACCGGGCTCCAGCTTTTGGTTCTTCGGGGAGTCTGGGGTAGAACCGTCCTCCGGGATGGTACACTCGAGGAGGAAGTCGGCTAGCACCTGGGCTTTGATGGCTGGACGAGGCTGAAATGTATGTCATGCTCACTTAGCTCGACGGCCCATTTGGTCATTCTCCCCGATGTCTCGGGACGGTGGACCACCGCCTTGATGGGTTGGTCGGTCAGGACCGTCACGGAATGTGCTTGGAAGTATGGCCGCAGCTTCCGAACTGAGGTGATTAAGGCCAACACCATCTTTTCAATTCTGCTGTACCTTGTCTCCGCATCGCGGAGTAGCCTGCTGACATAGTAGATCGGCTTTTGGACTTTGCCTTCTTCTTTGATCAGCACCGAGCAACCGCACCTTCCGAAACAGCCAGGTACAAGAATAGGGTCTCTCCTGGGGCCGGACTACTGAGGAGTGGGGGCGAGCCGAGGTACTTCTTGAGATCTTGAAATGACCTTTGGCATTCGGGAGTCCACTGGAAGTTTTTGGCCGATCGGAGAGTTTTGAAGAAGGGGAGGCATCTCTCGGCCGACCGCGCCACGAAGCGGTTTAGGGCCGCTATCTCCCGGTTAGGCGCTGGACCTCTTTGACAGATGCCGGGGGCGCCATTTGTTGGAGAGCTTGAATCTTCTGGGGGTTGGCTTCGATACCTCGCTGGGAGACCATGAAGCCGAGAAACTTCCCGGAGTTAACACCGAAGGCACATTTGGTCGGGTTGAGTCTCATCCCGTACTTGCGCAGCGTGGCAAAGCTCTCGCGAGGTCCTCGACATGCCGTGAGCCTCCTTGCTTTTGACCAGCATGTCGTCCACGTACACCTCCATATTCCGGCCGATTTGCTCCTTGAATACTTTGTTGACCAGCCTCTGGTAGGTGGCACCTGCATTTTTAAGACCAAAAGGCATAACGCGGTAACAGTAAGTACCTCGGTCGGTTATGAAGGCGGTCTTTTCTTCATCTTCAGGGGCCATTCGGATCTGATTGTAGCCTGAATAGGCATCCATGAATGACAGCATCTGGTGGCCTGAGGTGGCGTCCACGAGCTGGTCGATCCGAGGGAGGGGGAAGCTGTCCTTCGGGCAGGCTTTGTTGAGGTCGGTGAAGTCGATGCAGATTCTCCATTTGCCGTTCGACTTCTTCACCATGACGACGTTTGATAGCCAGCTCGGATAATTTACCTCTCGGACGAAATTGGCCTTGATGAGTTTGTCTACCTCTTCTTCAATGGCCTTTTGTCGTTCTGGGGCGAAGCTTCTCTTTTCTGCTTGACGGGCCTGTGCATCTCGTCCACATTGAGATGATGGACGAGAACCTCGGGGCTGATCCCTGGCATGTCGGAGGCGGACCAGGCGAAGATGTCAGCGTTGCTTCGGAGGAACCTGATCAATCTGTGCCGAGGCTCTCCTTTGAGCAGCGACCCGATTTTATGGTTCGGTCGGGACGAGCTCATCCAGCGGTACCTCCTCCAATTCCTCTGCCGGTTCTCCCCGCTGTTCGGCGAAGTCCTCGCGAGCATCTAGCCCATCAACCTCCGGCATTCTAGACTGAAGGCTTGTAACAAAGCACTGCCGAGCCATGGCCTGACTTCCCCGAACAACTCCAACTCCTCGCTCGGTGGGGAACTTCATGGAGATGCGGGATGGAGACAACTGCCTTGAGGGACATTAGACCGGGCCTGCCGAATATTGCGTTGTATGGGGATCTGAGGTCGGTTACTAGGAAGTCTGTCTGGACAATGGTCACAAGGGGCCAGGTTCCCGCGCGGACCGTCAGGGTGACGACCCCTTCGGGACGACGACGTCGCCTGTGAATCCCATCAAGGTGGAATCCACGGCTCGAAGGTTTTCCATGAGTAATTTCATCCTGGCAAACACACCGAGGTACAAAACATTTACCGAACTTCCACTATCAACTAGGATTCGGCTTACATCATAGTTATTCAAATTAAGGGATACAACTAGTGCGTCATCATGGGGGAGCTGTATCCCAAGAGATCATCATCGGAGAAGGAGAGCTCGCCCGTCCGTGCCTTCTTTGGCGCCGATCCATCACTGTCGCCCTGGGGCTCGATCCGCCGGCCTCTTCAATCATGTTAATGCGGCCGATCACGGGCGGATTCGGTGGAGGAGGAGGTTGTTGAAGTTCGGGCTGGCGGTCACCTCCTTGTTGTGGCTCGGGCGCCTCCTGAACTGATTCAGTCCCCGCTGGATCAGTCTCTCGATTTCGTTTTTCAGCTGCCAGCATTCTTCAGTGTCGTGACCGTGCTCCCTATGGTAGCGGCAGTACTTGGTGGGATCTCTTCGGGTCGGGTTCCCTCGGAGAGGTACTGGCCGGGGAGCTGGCGCTCTATCTCCATGAGGATTTGTGCCCGGGGCACGGTCAGCGGAGTGTAGTGATCGAATCGCCTGGGAGGGCTCCGGGAGCGATTCCTTGGCGGCAGCGGAGGGACTCTTGGCGGCGAGGCGGACTTGGTCGCCGGCGGGACGGTGCCTGTCGGGGACTTTGGGCTCCTTCTTCTTTGCCTGCTCAGCGCGGGCAACTCTCCGCGATTCTCGACCCTAGCGTACTTGTCCGCCAGGGCCATCATATCAGAGAGGCTGGGGGGTAGCTGACCTCCATAGCCAGGTAGAAGTCGCTCTCCTTCGAAACTCCCCCCGCAGGGCGGACATGGCCACCTCATGATTAAGGTGGTCCACCTCCAACATGGCCTTATTGAAACGGCCAAGATAATTCTCAAGGACTCCCCCTCTCTCTGCTTAACTTCGGAGAGGGAGTCGGATCTTCGTCGGTGGCGGCGGCTGCTGACGAACTGGCCAATAAAAAGGTGGCTCAGCTCGTCAAATGAATCGATGGAACCTGGCTTCAAAGCATTGAACCAGGTTCGGGCGGATCCTCTGAGGGTGGAGGGGAAGGCCGGCAGAGGACCGCATCAGATGCTCCGTGGAACATCATTATTGACCGGAAGCTGCTGAGATGGTCGTCCGGGTCAGAAGAGCCGTGATAGGGCTCGACGGCTGGTAACTTGACATGGGAGGGAATCACTTCCTCCATGATCCCTTAGAGAAAGGGATGCCCTGCTCCGCCTTGGGCTGGGGCGGATGGGCCTGCTTGGCGGCGTCCAGCTCCTGACGCATTTCCTGGATCTGACGACGGATCTCCTCTTCGCCAGCCAGAGGGGGAGCTGGGCGAGAGGATCGCAGAGACGGCATCGAATCATGTGGGAGGTCACCGGGAGAGGGACCGGGCTCGCCGAGATCTGGGAGGATCTCCTATGACCGCCTCGCGGGACCGGTTTGTCCCCTCTAGGTCGATGGGGGGTCCGCGGATTTGTGCGGACTGGAGGAGGAGGTGCCGGTGAAGAAGGAACCGCCGCTTCCTTCTGAAAGTGTGGAGCAGGAGGAGCCGTAAGACGCTCCTGGACCAGGTGGGTCAGAGCCTGGACTTGTTGGACCAGCGTAGCAAACTGGTCCTGGTCACCGGGATGGCAGGCGGTGACGGGGTTTCGACTGGTGGGGTTGCGGCGCTAACCGCCGTCGGATCAGGCCTCTGGGAAGCGACCTGATCTTGAGCTTCAGAGGTTGCTCTTCTCCGGTTGGCCATTAGAGAGGTTCTCTCCGGATTTAGATCCTTGTCTCCTTTTTCAAGTTTTAATGGGACTTGAGGCCCTTCCTCTAGCGCCAATCTGTTGCCGCCGGGATCCGTCCTCCGACTCGGGCGCGGTCGATCTCCAAAAAGGGGGCGGACCTGCACAGAAGTCCTCACGCGAGAGGCATTGGGGGTGGCCCTCCGCGGAAGACCCTCCGACGCTCAAGTCAGTGGAGAAGAAATCGGCGATCAACCAGATATGGGGAGGTGGATCTCTCCGGGAGGCCTCTCCGGGGGCGGCCAATCGGGAGCTCTAGAGGGCAAGAGCACCGACGAGCTGCCGGGAGAGAGAGGGGAGAGTGAGAGTGAGGGTGTGAAATGTGCGTACCTGAGGGAATCTGGGAGTGTCCTATTTATAGACTGTCACCTGGATCTTGAGCACCTTCTGGAAGGTTCAGAGGTTGTTAGGATACGGGAGTGGATCGAATCAGGCCGTTGTGGGGCTGTTGGGATCCGTATCTTGTCTGTTAGGGGATCGACGGCTGGGAGAGCCCCTTGATGGCTTGAGATCTGGTAGATATGTAGGTCTCAGGTAGCCTTGATAGGTTCTAGACACTTCTCAGTATGATTCCTTGTCTAGGGTGCCGTTACAGTAGGCTGAGGCTCTCCCGCGTTAGGTTCTGCGGAGGTGGGTATTGGATCGTGGGGCGTTCAGTGAAGCCGGGTCATGGAAGCTCAGGGGAGGCCGAGCTGCGGAAACTCGGGAGGCCGAGCTGCGGGAGCCCGGGAAGGCCGAGCTGCGGAAGCCCATGAAGGCCGAGCTACGGGAGCCCGGAGAGGCCGAAGGGAGGAGGTTGACCTTAGCCGTCTTGCACGAATATTGATGCAATAATGATTTTACCTCCCAACAGACCTAAATTCAGGCTTCTGTTCAATATGTTATCTTTAAAATATTTCTAGCAAGCATCTTAGTGTTCCGAGAAATTCAGAAGACATCCCGTGAATTTGCTAATCGTATTTTAGTGGATTTAGCATTAGCTTTGTTGGATGTGACGTCTTGGAGGCAGCATGCTCTCGTTAGATTCTGGTAACCTTCGAAAGCCTCTTAAAGGTAGTCGGACATAATAAATTTTTGTGAGAGCCATCGTGGTGATATCGAGCCCTTTAAAAAAAATAAAAATAAAAATAAAAATTTATTTTAGAAATTGATATTGCTTATTGAGAGAAATTATTTATCCTGTTATTGTATTTAAGATATATAGGAGAGATTTTTGATATTAAACATGATAAAATTGAAACTGCACAAAGGTAGATGAGCATAGCCTCTCTATAAGGATGACATATATAAATTAATGCCTCGATAGCTTGATCATTTAGAAAATTTTATACTTTCCATCTAGATAAAGATAAATTGAAATCTTGGCTCCACTTAGCAGCATACCCAATGCAACTATTGAGACGAATTTGTCATGCGACGCTGATGAATTAATGAAAGGCAACACCAGGTTAGGCTTCATGCACATTGCACGCATTTAGGAGTTTACCATTAGAAATGATTGGTTTTTTAAATTTTTAAGAACTAGAATTCGATGAAGTTTGGTTGAAATCGAGATAAGATAGAACCCAGGTTATCGGCATACAGTACATAATAATTTTACCAACTCAATTAGCTGGCATCTACGAAAAACTCATTGAGCTACAATCTTTGAAACACCCATAAGAATTAAGATGTCTTGAGTCTACCATTCCTTCCCAACAGAAACCCTCTGAAGCTGTTGTCTCATTTCACCAGCAGATTAGAAAAGGTTCCACGGATACCTCGTTTGAATTTTGTGCCTTTCCTCTTATCAAACAAATCTGGGATTATAACTACACACGAGTCGCAGGCTGGCTCTCTTCTACTGTCAATCCAACTCATTTGGTGATAAATAGTGAAGAACCCAGCTTCAAATCCAACAATAGTGCCATTCCAAATCCACCTTATGGAAGCCACTCTTCCCCCTGGTTGGCAGGAAAATGACCTGCAAACTGTTGCCAAGAAAGATCAAGGACTCTATCTAATTTAACAATATGACCCGAACTTCTCCTTTCCTTTGTCGTTTGCCATGCGTGATTAAAGCCACCATGGTATATTTATCAATTGGTCCACCTGACGACACTCTTCGCAGGCAGTCTCGGGCCGACAAAACAAGTGGTTGCATCTCTAAAGATACATGGCTCCACCAATTCTTGTCTAGTAGTAATAAAATGTGTTGTTGCTTCTAACAAGATGTCCCACTTCAAGCATACGGCCGCTATTATAATAATAATGAAAAGATTACACTGAAGCATCCTATGCCGTTTGTAGCGAACTAATCTTTCTCGAAAAGGACTTGCTGCATCGCTTTTTGATATAGTAAATCTAAATCGATTATGCAGGTTAGTCATTCATGCATATTAATGCACGTGTAATGCATGATAAAATTCATTAAACGAACGATCAATTCGTACGATCAATGCATGTTTACTATACCAAAGAACAGTGCAGCAAAATTTTTTCATCTCCCTTTTGGTTGGATTCAAATAATTCTTATGAAGAAATATAACCCTTCAATGAGCTTTTTTAAGTTTCAACTTCCATAATGAAGTTGACTCTCTTTGTAATGTAATTTTTCTTAAAGAAAGAAAAGCAAAAAATCTCCTCAGCCACTCTTCCCACTTCAGACCATGATATTATGAGAGAACATGCTGATGATCTTGCTTGATAAGTGCTTGCCAGTATTTTCTCTTCGTTTTTCTAATGTTCTTATGTGCTGTCATTTAATTAAGAAATTTTATAGTAAATTTAAATGCAAATCACATCAGCCA
The DNA here is from genome assembly GCA_900491605.1 of Calamus simplicifolius. NCBI lineage: Eukaryota > Viridiplantae > Streptophyta > Magnoliopsida > Arecales > Arecaceae > Calamus > Calamus simplicifolius. Next base: position 512,229 of record UESW01004823.1, on the reverse strand, counting down.
GTAGTTATCAATTATCATATCGATAATTTTTAATTTTGAATTCTAATAATTTACCATCTGGACTTTCAGCAGTTAAATTTTAACTTTAACAAAAGCTGTAACTTAGTGCGGTAAAAATTAGGGTTATGAGCTCATTTGATTGTCTTGATCGGCATCCAAGGTTTTTTTTTTTTTTTTCACTCAATCATCAATGGGTGACAATAAGAGCAAGAGAAAAAGGAAAGTAGAAATGCTTTTCAGGATTACCAAACGCTGTGACTGAAAAGCGACAACAGTAGAATGCAATCAAAACGAAACCTGCTCCCTTTGAACTTTCATGCATCTAATCATTTCCCATGAGCACCAAACAAAGAAACTCCAAAAAGGTTGATAATTTTTTCCCTCAACATGACAGACTACGGAATCCACCGCCCCTGAAGTCCAAGCATACCGACCCGTGCCAAATCGAAGCGGGAGCCCTTCCAGCGAATTAACGATGTGAAAGGAAAAGGCTTTCACCCGGGAGCAAAGGCAAGGGGGGAGGAGGGCGGGCCCCACCGGGGAACCCAGCCCCCGAGAAAAGCGCCACCACATTAGATCAGGTGCAGCGACTCGTAGACTACGATCTCCAAGGCGCCGCAGGACCACAGACTCCAAGGGTAGCGGGATAGGAGAGAGAAAGCCCCGCCGAAGGTGAGATGACTCCTCCCCCTCCTCCTCCTCCTTGTTTGGCTTCTATTAAATCGTTTTCTTGCGATCTTTTCGTTTATTTCTTCATAATGTGGTGCAAAGATGGTTTCTTGCGTCAGTGATGGACGAAATTTGTGAAAGGGTTGAGCTTTCAGCTTTTATTTGGATGGCTGCGACTGGATTCACAGCTTTAGCTGATGTCTTCTCATATTTTCGTACCAATTAAGGGAATTTACTACGTTTGCTGTAAGAAAAAAGGGATCTTGCTGCATGCTACAAGGATTTGTTGACCGAAATGGGGAAAATGAAGGATCTTTCGGTGTCTGATGGTTGTCACTGTTGGGATTTGTTTCTGGGACTTTGATTATGGTGCTGGACCTTGTTTCTTTCGTCGTTGTGTTGAGATATCTCCTCTATTATCAGAGAGGAGGTCGTCGATGATCAATTATTATGTCAGATTTATGATCTTTAAACATGTGGCCTGTGTTATGTTGGAACATGATTATTTCTCATAAAGAAAATTCTTTCCATAATTAAGTGTAGTTACTTCTGTTATGAAAACTATTGGACCAGACAAAGAAATAAATTGAATGGATCCATCTGAGAAGCAAAGAGAGACTAACTTGATAGAAGATCTTGATCCCTTTGTCAGCTGTGGGAAGTTGACTCAACAGGTTGTTTCTTAAGGCCTCAATGTCAAGGTTACTAATTCATCATTTGGGTTTGTCTAATGAGAAAAAAAAAGGTACAGAAATTGCAAAGATTTGTCAAATTTTGCTACGAATTTGGAAAGGATCTGCCAACATAAAAAACCAAAAGCAAAATGTATGTATGTTATATGACAATCCATACTTGATGAATTATGCCATGGTGCAAGAACGGATGGTATGTTCTCTACTACTTCACTTAGTTCACTATAACCATACAGCAGTCTTTAAGATTCATACCCAGTGACGCAAGAAAGCACTAAAAATGAATGTGTTATTGTTTGACATTGCGCTTGCTGTGTATATCTTATGCTGTGATATAACCATATTTATCTCATATAGTCCTTGTCATGTATTGAGTATTTGATTGGACATTTCTGTTGCTTTTTGAGAAGAATCGGACAGCACATAACAAGATTGTATTGATTTTCGAAGGAGAAAATAGTAAAAGTTTAGATTCGATTAGAAAAATGGAGCATTATTTGTAAATTTTGTTTTACTTCATTATTCTTTTTTTATATTTAGCTTTATGAATTTTCAAAATTTTGCATATGAGGTTGCACTTTGCCATTTCAATTGCTTAAAACTTTGTCATATTCTACTTTACTATTTACATTGTCTGGTCACAAGTATGCAATGATAATCATCTTTAGATTTCTTACAGCTCAACAACTAACATTCTGAATTTAAATTATATATATTGTAGTATTAAATTGTATACAATACCTGTGTCTGTATGTCTTTAGAATGATTTCCTGTGGTATTCAGCATTTCGAGTCTTTTTTTCCTGTTAGGTGGTGATCATGGGGATGGAATTTGAGACAAAGGGAAAGCAGCAAGGGAATGTTTATTATGTACATGCCCCTGTTCCTTGTGTGGTGGAAGAGAATTTTGGAGGATATTTTCATGATCATGATGTTTCTGCATTTGCAGAAGATCTTCAAGCTCAGGTGGGCTTTGCCTGGAAATTTTTTTATTTGTTGTTTCTTCAAAGAGATATTATGGTGATATAGTTGTAACTTAACAATTTTGAGCTTTCATAATGGGACAGGTATTTGAGACATCATGGTTTAACCATTTATATCAATTGTGATTCCAAGAATTGCTAAATCTCCAGATATTTCAATTTATGATAATTAAAAAAATATTGTTCTCAAACTGATAGTTATTTCGGTTACAAAGACTAGAAGATCTCCATGTTACGTGCGACTTCATTTCATTCTCTAACATGAGGCAAAATGGTAGACAATATTTGCAATTATTTTAGTTCAGCTACAACTCAGCTACTTTTTACTGTGGTGATCATTTGAGAAAGTGAACTCAAAGTGGCTGATAATGAGTTGCTTTTTGATGGGTAAGAGTGAGCCAGTTCTTTTGGTGAAGGAAAGGGAGCTGCAATCTCTTTGTGCTCTTAATTGTGGCGAATCCAGGCTCTCATGCGATAAGAACTGTGTACAAGGGAACAGGCACTGGAGTAAAAGAACAGTGAAGAGAATGTGAGGCATTTGTGCTTGTGCATGGATCACGGGGTAGCATATCATGAATTTTCTGAAGCTTTGGTTTATCACATAGGTTCGAACTTGATTTTGTATACAAAAACCTGTGGCTATAGACTCAATATAGAAGATGTTACCTCTGCAACCAAATCCCACTCCACTGAAACCTCTTCAATGGTTGTAAGGTATTTTTGAGAGCTTTCTTGAAGGTTTTCCTTGTGACAAGAGGAGTGAGAATTTACCGTGAAGTGCACTCAGCACTTTGTTCTCAATCAGTGAAAACTTTCCCTTATTCTTCTTCTGGGCATAACCTCCACCTTTCATTTTTCCCTTTATTTCTGTAGTGTGTTTCTCATGCTCCTCGAGAGATCCGTCTGGTATATTGCAAGGAGAAACACATTGGTTCCCTCATATTCCATCAAGACTGGTGCTGTATGTATGTTCCTTTGAAAATTATAACCCTCTTACACTTTCAATTATATTAAAACATGGAACTTATAAATAATTAAATGATGTTTTGATTCTCCAATTAAATAAGTTGGTGATATGAACTGCAGCACTAGTTCCTTCTAAAATTTGTATTTTTTCAAAGGTCCTATAATCTTGTATACAAAGGTCCTATAATCTTGTATTTCTTTTTTTGTTTTTTTCATGCAGAAACTCATCCAATAAGTTTGCCATCATGGTTCTGAAGGAACTGAATCTGATGATCCTACAATTTTAAATTCTTTGGTTCCAAAAAGATGCAACCGAATATTTTAAGCAGTCAATCATATGGATTCTCAAAATTAAACATGAATCATCAAAGCAAATCATAACTCTTCAGATAGATAAGTTCAGAGATTGATTTAAGTACAATTTAACTGATGGTATCATTTAGTTTGACTCTCATACAAGAATAACTGCTTGTGTCACCAAGAACGTTACTTCATCAGTCTTATTTGAGAACTAGATGCACGTCATCATGTTTTGATGTGTAATGATTGGACCATGACATAACTGCATGTTTGAAATATAGGTATTAAAAAAAATATTAGCACATCTTGCACTTCTTTTGAAAAAAATTAGGGCATGTTTGGTGCCACTGTTGTTTATGTGTTTGGTTTCCATATAAGTTAGCGAATACCATATGCAAATTGATTTTGAGGATAGCATGTCCACTCAACTGATGCTATTCTCTGCTTTTATTTTCACCTTTTTCTGAAAGCAATGTACCTTTGCTACCAAAAGCTTTAAAGATTTTACAAACAATTTAAGAAAACAAAGGGTTCCATCACATATGTTTTTCAGTCTAGTTCATTTTTATTCTTTGGTTTTTGAAAACAAAAACAGAAAAGAAAAGCAATACCAAATGGGCCTTAATCTAACCATCCAATTGGTACTCTGTTTTTATTGCTGTAAACTGACAATATTTGCAAAACTATTTTGTAATATTGTTTTATTATTTTGAGTACCTTCTGTGTAGGAAAGTCTATATGAATCCTTCCAAAGAAATGCTTGGAGTGATACGACTAGAGCTTCTTCAAGTAACAATTCTGGACACAATCATGATCATGTCCCAAGGGAAGCAGAAACAAATTCTTTGACAACTGCAAGTGTTGAGTCACAGCTAGCTAGAGATGAAGCTCTAGCTAGAGAATTGCAAGAGCTGGAGAATAAGATTGCTGGTACTTCCCTTGGTGGAATTACAGGAAAAGAAGCTGGTAACGACAGTTTACAAGCAACTTCGAGTTTTCTTGGGTTGAAGTAATTATTGGAATTGAGTTATTTGTCCGTTGTGCTTGTATCACAGTTATAATGTTCACTATATGGCTGCATGTTCATCATTTATTTCTTACATTTGGAGGATTAGGACTTGGGTTAGTACAAGTGGCAAAGGAACCCATCATACTGATTCCACTTTGATGCGATATTGCTTGTCTCAGTTCATGTTTTATACCCATTATTTAGCTTTATCATTCATTAGTCTCTTCTCTGTTAATGAGGTGAAGTTTGTACAATGTAGCTTATGAAGATCAACTCTAGCATGTGTGTGTGTGTAGCGTCTATTCTATAAATCTAGGCATCATTGTAAATTTAATCTTCCACCTTCTTTTGCTCTATCGATGTTGCAGCAGTTATATCAAATTATTAACTGTTGTGGTTTTCAAAAACAATGCTACTTCTTACCTGTTGAAGTCACTAAATTAGATAACATTCTAACTTCTCTTTTCAATTTACTGAAATTGAAATTGTAGTGGTTATAACACTTAGTCTGGTAATGACCATTTAATAATCTCGGCACTCCTGATATCTTTTCTTGGCATGGTTTTCTAGATACAAACCGCACAGAGCCTTCCACTGTCAATGCTGGACTCAATTCCGCAAGCTCTTCTGTTCAGGTAATTTGCATTGTGGTTTACTATTCTTTGGAAATGCATCATTTCATGCATCTGAATCTGAAGTTATTTATGAACACTGGTTGTGCAGGAAGATGGTGTAGACCCAGATAATATGTCTTATGAGGTGGGTTTGTCAATACCTTTTATTTCTTTTTTTAAATACACACATATGCATTCACACACACACACACACACACACACACACACACACACACACAAACATTCACACATCTATGTGTGTGCGCACATGCACATGCGTGTGAATAAACTGCAAGCTAAGCTATGCTTACAACTTCCAGGATGCTATTCCATCTCTTGGAAGAGCATGAAGCAAGAAGAAAGATGATTGGATGCTATCAATATAAATATAATTCATATTTTCACTTTTTATAATTGAGTGCCACACTGCCCACCACATCATCATACTCTTGCTTCCATATATGTTGTGCTTAATCTGGCGAGTGTCTTGTGCACTTGTGTGATGTCACAAACTACACCTTTACAATATGTATTGAGCAAACTTGGTCTTTAACTTATGCCAAGTTTATGGATTTTATACAATGCTACAAAGTAAGCACATCCATAATAATTCATAGTAGATATGTTCTCTCAAAAAAAAAAAATCATTGTAGACATGTTTATTGGAAGCGCATTGTACTGGTTTTTTGCCTTTTATTGGTAGATTCTTGCATGATTGGACCATTAAACAATTGAATCTTCATATTGGAAAGTTGGTTGTTTACTAAACTTTGATAGGTCTAGTGGTTCAATATTATGTAGCTTTCTGTTTTTCACACCGGTGTAGGGAGAACATGAGCTATTTATATGGAAAGGAATGAATGCTACAGTGTAGCTTGCAAATTCATATATTCCTGCTGCATGATCAAATGCTGAATAATAATTCAAACATTGGGATTCTGGTATCACATAACTAGGGGGTCTTATTGCATGCCCTAAAAGTGATTAAAAAAAAATCTTGTAGCAACCAATAGTCATGAGCTTTATATGCAAATCCTACTAAAAAGGATATATCGCAATTAAAGATATCCCTCTTTGATGCACAAAATGATGTAAAAGAGTAAGAAGACAAGGATGTTAAAAGGTTTTGACCGAGTTTAGTTTGCAAAGAATCAAAGATTATCTTAAAGTTCTTGTAAGTTGACTCAAGAAAGGAATCTCAATGCTAAATTGCTATGGAAAGTAGATGAATCTTGAGATTCAAGGATCTAGGTTGGAATTTGAAGGTCTGACAAAAGAAAAAATAAATCAGTTATAAAGATTCTAAATCTGTTATAAAGAATCTTTATAATCCCAACTCAATATTACTGGCAAAGGTCTGACAAAGCATTATAGCTAGATCTCTGGATTCTAACCCAAATACTGTTGTCGATATATTTGAGAATTTGAAGGTCTGACAAAATCTATCAGGATTATAAAGATTCTGCAACACTGATTTGCTGTTTCTGTGACAAAGCATTATTGAGTGAAATTTAAGCTTTCAATGTTCTCCAACAAGTTTACAATATATCTTAGAGCCAATAAGCAGGAGGAACTGATGGAATATTATGTCATGATTGTTCAAAGGGATTGGGAAGTGAGCAAAGGACATCACTTTTTCTGAAAAAAAGGAGACTCTGGGAACAGGACCAGCACCAGAGTTCAGTAGTCCCTGCTTCCCGGAATTCAACCGCAAAAGTGCATGAATCTTCATGTTAGAACTCCCAAACACCATAGATTGCATAATCTGTAAACTTTGATGCTCTTGGCTTCATTTGCATTGCATAAGTGGGTGCAATGCATTATGATGATAAATCATTGTTTCACCACTTGTTGAACTGATCATTCATATCCAGTTGTAACTAGCCAAGGGGATTATTTGAGTTTCTTGACTGACATCACCGAATTAGTGGGCACAGGTTTTTCTTCAGATGCAGATTGAAATTAGGCACCATTATTAACAAATGTAACTTGTGTTGCTCTTTCGATGTGAAAAGTTCATTACTGTTATTCATTGTTCCTTCTCAATTATTTGCTGAGATCACTTTGGCTTCTTGTTGAAATCAAGGAAAAATATTGAAAAATAAATTTTCGAAATTAACTTTTATATATAGCCGAAAATTTAAATCATAACTGAAAATTTGATTTTATAATTTCAGGAATTGCAACAGTTAGGTGAAGCTATGGGTATCGAAAGCAGAGGATTATCTGATGAGCTTATATCCTTCTTGCGAACTTCAGAGTACAAAATTGGGTTTTTCTCAAAGAAAGAAAAACATGAGGAGTATGTTTTGGTTTAGTTCTTTATCTACCATCATGTGTGCTTGCTTTCATCAAGGGACTTTAATAGTTGGTAGGCCAAGAATATGCTTTTGTGAAAAATCAACCAAGCTCAAAAGCATGAGGAATGTGTGTTGGTTTATTTCAATATATTCTATTATGTGTTTTTCTTTTCATCAAGTTGCTTTAATATTTGGTTGGTCAAGATTATGCTCTTGTGAAATCTTGACCAAGCTCACTATGAAACTCTGCATCTATATTCGTTCTAGGTTTCCCTATGTCATTGCAGGTATATCTTGTTTTATCCTTTATGGAGAACTAGAATGAGAAGTAGATGCTTTTTGATAATAAATCAGCCAGGGATAGTGAGCCCGAGCAATTTTTTTGTAATAGGAAGTCGGCTTCATTGAAAACAAATTATTGAAGGAAATTTTTGAATGCTCAAAATATTTGATATGAGTTGCTTAATTGAGTTGCTGGAGCTCATGTTATACGTTTTGCCTTCACTGCTTATTTTTGTTACATGCAGATGTGTGATCTGCTGTATGGCTTATAAGAACCGAGATAAATTGATGATATTGCCTTGCCAGCATCAATACCATAAAAGTTGTGTCACAAAATGGTTGAAGATCAAAAAGGTAACTTTTATCGTCATTATCATTTCACAATTTGAATTTGTCCATGTTAATTTTGATTTCTGACCACTGATTTATTATAATCTAGAATGTAAATGTTTTTGGTCAGCATTTTCATTTGTATTTGATTAACCTTGATTCTTCAAAGTTTGTACATTGTTAGCCTATCCCTATCCAAAATGAATCTGAGATTGGGCATGATCTTATGGACATTTTGTAGTTGATAGAAAATTTAATAAGAAGAAATCTGCTTACTAAGAAAACACCACAGATGCCTAAAAGGATAAAAAAAGGGAAATACTTTTGAATTTTGATAACCAGAAAGATACAAATTTCTAAAAAAATTAGGAAAAATATCAAAAATCATATTACAATTTATATTTGGTTTGTAACAGAGGTCATGGATGATCTAGGTTCTCAATCTGTAATTTAAGAACATGTTGGAATTAAGGAATCTAACTGAAGCTACTGGACTTAATAAACTCATCCAATATATTCATAAGGTCTATCTTGTTTCTTATAGTCCTACTTTTGAGTTAAATCTAAAGATGTGCAAAAACTTAAAACCTATAGTGCTGTTTGTATGTTCTCTTTTGCATCAAAAACCCAAAAACCTTAGCCATGTGACTGAAGGTTGCTTAAATTCCATGTCACCATGTCTCCAAAATAGTTCATATTACACATCTTGATCTGCAACAACCAGCGAACCTTCAAGGAATTTCTGAGTTTATAGTCATTGTGCATAACCCTTAACAGTGATTTCTTCTACTGCCTCTTCTCACGAAAGATAGTTTTAGCCTTCATGTAACCTAAAAATAATAGGTTTACTTACTGACATCATAAGAAAAACTGGACATCAAATGTTTTGAAAATATGGAATGAACTGCAGTTTAATTGCTGTATGCTGAGAAACAATGAGAGAAACATGTTTGACAAGGAGTCCAAATGTCATGGTTCATGCAAAACATGCAGTATTGTTGGTTAAGAAACCAGTTTCACTTTTAGATACTTGTAAGTTATGGTTTTGCCATTTATTAACAAGCAAGCACTGGAAACATTTTGACCAGGAGATCAAATGTAGTGTTTCTCACGAAACATAATACAGCCATTAGATTAATAATCCATTTTTAGTACTTGGAAAAGAAACTTAAATGGTTTCCATCCATCTCTTCTGATACAGCATTAACTGTTCCTTTCCTGATTAAATTTGGTAGGTTCATAGGCACTTTTTTTTTTTTTTTTGTTAATTGTTCACATGCTTTGGATTTTAAGTAATCTGGTTAAATATCACTAATTTATAAGTATAAATAAGATTGATCCCAGACATTCTATCTGTGCACCAGGCTTGCCCGGTATGCTACATGGAGGTTTTTGGTTCCTAATGAGTGCACATCAAAGCTGCCAAGTTTTTAGTGTATGTTGGGGTGAAGTATCTCAATCCTTCTTTAGATTGTACCTGAACCATATCATGGTCGAGTAGGTTGTATATTAATGTCATGGGAGTTCTTTATGCAATAATAAGAAACAAGTATCGGCATTTTAAATTTTATAGTATGTAAGACATGGAAAGTGTGGATCAGAGAACCGACATTTAGATGGGAAGGATGTTTTCATGCCATTACGGTGCATTGCTGATATTTGATGAATTATATCATTATGTACTAATGTCTGTTGACCATTTGTGTCAAATTCTAGATACTGTTAAAGCTTATGCCTTTCAGAAATTACCCATTGGATGGTCAAGGAAATTCGTAGCCCTACTTGCATCTATATTCTGACTGTAGGTTTTGAAGGTAGTTGCTCGTCATTGGAACAACTTTGAATATGGTATTTGTCGAGATTTGTAGTAGTGAAGATGATGACATTTTGGCTACTAAACCATCATTAGACTAAATGATTGACTTGTGGAATTCCATAAAATCCTTCTGCAGGCAAACAATCATTTTTTTTGAAATCTTATTTTCTTTACATCCCAAATCGAACACTTCCTTTAGTTGTCCTGTGAGAAGCGTGAACAAGTTTGTAAACAGGTTACTATATAACTGAATTGGGAGCTTGTTTTGGATGGAAATTTTGAAAAGATTCGTGACGAAGATGCCTTTAATATAAACCAATAGATATAAAGCCATTGTTGTGTGAGCTGCGTTTCTGAGAATCAATTTTCCAAAAGATCGGATCGCTACTCTGAGATTATATTTATTTTAATTCAATCCTATTAAAAATTACATGCAAGCGCTTTTTTTTTTTTTAACATTGAGAACGCGAATGCATGTTTTCTTAGTATACATAAAATTATTTTTTAACCTATTTTTGTGGCAAGAAAGAAAATAAAATTGAATGTTCATTTGTGAGTCCGTGTTAAATATGTTAATCTAATTTTGTCATCAGTACGTATCTATATAATCAATGCACGTTAAAGGCCCGGGCTGGGCTTGTGTTGGGCTACAGATCGGGTCTGTGCTTTCGGCTACATTTAAGTCGATTCTGAAAAAAAGCCAATCACCACCCGCTAGACCCGAATCTCTTTTCTCCACCCTCTAATGTAGAGTTTAATTATATTAATATTATATAAAATAGGTTTGTAATGTTAAATTAAATTGTTAAATTATAATATATAGTTAATATATAATTATATACATAGTTATGTAATATATATATTTTTTGATTGGGCCAAGTTATTTTTGACTTTTTTTTGTTCTGATCTGATTTTTAAATGTCGGACGAAAAGGTTTTTGAACATCATCTCCGGTGCAACAAATCCTATGTGGGTTGCATTGCTCCTTTTTATTGATCCACATGGATCATACATGGCTTGATGCAATAAGACGGGATAGCAAGAATACGATCTTAAGTTTTGAACGTGACGTGCATTAATACCCGTTCAGTTTTTTTTTTTAAATTTATGTGCAAATCAAAATGCTTTTTCTGATTGGATTTTGCTAATGGAAAACTTTTTCTGATTCTGCATTCTTCCTGACTTTGACTTTTGAGTATAAGGAATCAGTTCAAGTTGGAGCAAGATTTTTTCTCGCTCTGAAATGTGTTTTGAGAGTCGATCTAAGGAATAAGCTTTCGAATAGTGATACAAGTTTTTCCTAGCTCTAAAAAAATGTTCTGAAAAGTGTTTTGAGGGTATAAGGAAATAGTTTTAGTCCGAGGTTGAAATAAGCCATTGAAGACTTGTTCAATAACTTCAAGAGAAAATGTTATCTCCAATAGGAAGTAAAAAATCTTTATATAATATTGTTTATATATCTTTTTATAGTTCCTTTATTACACTCAACTGTTTTGATAGTCAAAGAAAGTTAATGCATTAGAAAATCATATAATGCTCATTTAGCATCCATGGCATGTTATGACATTTTGGGAGTCATAACTCAGTCCACAAGTAATGATATTCCTACTAGGAGGGGTCAATACCTTTAGTTTTATGTCTTTTGCATGGATGTTACAATCTTTTAACTAGAGTGTCATACTTTTTGAACTAGGGTATCATAATCCTATTTTGACCTATATCAATAATTTTGTAGCATCTGTGGCATGTTATGACACTATGAGAGTCGTAAACCAAGCCACATATGATAGGTATTTCAGGTTTTAGGAGTTGGAACATAAATCTTAACATTTTTTAAATAGGTATCGTAATTTTACAACTGGAGTGTCGTAATTTTTTTTCGTCTATATCAAAAATCTTCCTGGGATGTCTAGATCTTTTGCCTTAATGTATTCTGAATGACTATCATAAGTTTCTAATTATGGTGTCATAATTTTACAACTAGAGTATCGTAATTTTTTTTTGCCTCATATCAGAAATCTTCTTGGGGTGTCTAAATTCTTTGCCTTAACGTTTTTTAAATGGATGTTTTAGGTTTCTAACTAGGGAATCATAATTTTATAACTGGGGTATCGTTATTATTTTTGGCTTATATCAGAAATCTTTCTGAAGTATCTGGATCCTTTGCCTTAACGTTTTCTGAATAGGTGTCGCATGTAGCATATCTTAATTTTAAAACTAGGTGTCATAATTTTTTTTCGGCTTATATAAGTAATTTTCTAGCATTCATGGCATATTATGACAGAGAGTCATAACAAGTATTATAGGTATTAAGGGATGGAATCTTTGCCTTAATGTTTTTCTGTATGAGTGTTGTAGGTTCTTAATTAAGGTGTCAATTTTATAATTGGGGTGTCATAATTCTATTTGCTTGCTTATCCTATAACTTGAGAGAGTACTAATATAAATTTTGTTGCTAGGTGGAATTTTCAGTGATTGCCTTCATGTGACACTTTTCCTAGCCATCTTGTTTAGCATGAGAATAAATTGAGCTTGGTACAAGAAACCATTAAATATTTTTTAAGTCATGTAAAATTTTAGATTTATTTGACTGAACTGTGTGGCCTGCACTCATTTTGTTTAAAAGACATGTTAAATCAGAATATTTTATTTCTTTTTCAAGCTCAATAATTTGCTTCATGCATGGTGATCTTGAACTCAGTGTGTGATGCAGTTAGTCATTCAATTTTTCAGCTTGCCTACTGAACTCAGCATATTATTTTTTTTCTTGCCCCACTTTAATTGAAGATAGAGCCAAAATCACAGACTCAGCTTTTGGATGCCACCATGAACATAGGAGTTCTATTTTTTTTTTGGCTCATATCAAAAATCTTCTTAGGGTGTTTGGATCCTTTGCCTTAATGTTTTTTAAATAAATATTGTAGGTTTCTAACTAGGATGTCTTAATTTTAAAATTTGGGTGTCATAATTTTTTTTTGCCTATATCAATAATTTTTTTGACATTTATGGCATATTATGACATTCTGAAAGTCATAACTCAGTCATGAAATGATGGGTATTTATGATATGGGTCAATACATTTAGTTTCATATTTTCTATAATAATGTTATAATCTTTTAATTAGGGTGTTATAATTTTTGAACTATGATATCATAATTTTGTTTCAATTTATATCAGCAATCTTCTACATTCGTGGCATGTTATGACACTTCGAGAGTCATAAACTAAGCCATGTATAAAAAGTATTACAGGTTTAAGGGTTGAAACAAACCTTAAACATTTTCGAACCAATTAGGGAACTTGATTCCCATCATCCAGCATGATCGTGGCGTTTTCCTTAAACATTTTCGAACCAATTAGGGAACTTGATTCCCATCATCCAGCATGACCGTGGCTTTTCCTTCAAGTCTCTTCCCATTAGCAATCTACAATGACGTTCACCGGGACCATCTATCGCTGTTAAGCGCAACGCATGCGCTTGCTATTATCTCTCTTTTACGTTTCCTTTCTGAAAATTATAGCACATCTTAAATGTTATCGAAAACATGGCAGAAGGGCCACATGTGAGGTGTTCCAATTAAGGACTTAGACTTGGAAAATATTGCTTTGGTTTTATGTAGGTGATGTTCATCTCTTTTTCTTTCCCTCTCTCTATGAATGACAACCAGTTATGCATGCAGCCAAACTGCCAAACTTTCGTCACCTCTTGGATTTTATTCTATTAAAGATCTAGAGATTCTACTAATAGAAACATCTTTCTATTGAAAAAAAAAATTGTTTTTGCAAAAATTTCTTTCTAAAAATTGCTAAAAAATTTAATCTAAAAATTTAAATGTATAAAAAATTTAAAATCAAAAGAAGTAAGAATCATAGGCATATTAGACAATGCCCTAAGAACTAGCTTTCACCCTTTGTGCAGGTTGTAGGCGATCTATCCTTAAGTACAATGACCTGGGTTGATTTGAATCTCCTATTATGAACACGATTGCATGGAAGTGCAACCCAACGACTCCTTCATATGCCCAAAGAAAAAGATCAACAGTAACAAAAGAAAACTTTCTTTCTAAGCAGGAGAATAAGACTCAAGCTTGATTGATCATTCTCAATCCTGAATTCTTTTGCCCTAATATTTTTTTTAAAAAAAAAAGTTGGCCATTCAAGGCCTCGCAAGCATTCCCTGAGCATTCACGCACTCTCACGAGCATTAGCAGAATGCTCACGTCGCGAGCGTTCGCTGAACGAACGCTCACAACGCTCGCCTTTGAGTCCCCTTTTTTTTCAAATTTAATTTTTTTTCAATAATCTCCTATAAAAGTTTTAAATTTAAAAATAATAAAATCAATATAACATAAATTTTAGGATATTTTATACTACGCAATAGGCAAGGTGTACTGTGGACTTGAACCCCACTTAGTTGAATGTATATATATAAAGGAACCACAATGAATTAAACCTTGAACTAAGTCCTTAACTCAGAATCACACACACAGTATGGATCAATTGGTTTTAAGCGGTCAGTGCATTGGGTTTAAGGGTCAGTGCATATTAAAGGCCTTGCGCTTAGTACCTTAATTTTTTATAAGAATTTTTAAGGTTAGCCTAAACCATTAGTCATGGCCTAATATGACAATTCTCATATAGGTGAATCCTCCATGGGTATTTGTGACTAATACCCTATAGATAACCTACTTTAGATCCATTAAGAGTATAACTCAACTTTACATAAATTTATTTTATCACTTTATAAGAGCACTCATTATAGGGATGATATATATATATATATATATATATATATGTTCTAACATGATCACTTAATCAGTTTCATTTCTACCATATTGGATCTCTTTCATGGGATCTCCAATCATATAGGTTGGGTATCCACTGCTGGTGACCAAATAATGGGCTTAAGCCATATCCCCCTCGATGATTTTAGGACTCCACTCCTAGATATTTCCTTGATTAATTGATCTATCAAATTCTTATCAAACTTGACAAATTTTAAAAAAAAATATCATTATTTTTGAACTAGACTTCAAATAAGAGAATCAAACAAAGATATATTAGAATTGAATACCCAAATACAAGATAACAATAAGTTCATCCATACTTCTCCCCATAATTTTATTCATAAGAAAAGTTGGATTAGGAAACATATTTTCATGTAGAAGAAATAATTACTTGATTACCCAAAATAGAGCATTCACATGATATGCCTTATCACAGCATCCAAGTTCATCCATTCTTTACCATTTGGTAACATAAAAAGATTCACAATAGTAGGTAAGCAGTAAGTATTTGCACAATGATGTCACTTTTATCTAGCAAAGAACAACATATCAAGAAGATATTAAATATAGACCACTATACCAGGAAACACTTATCTGCAAGAAATACTTATCTGGAATATAAATTTTTTTGCATTTATGTAAGAATGCAAATATATGCTAGTAGCTGCACTTGAAAGTAAATAATGAAATGATGCAAAAATACATCTACATACAAACACGCATGTATCATGTACATAAGTGCATGCATGTGTGTACATACACATGTATATATAATACATATATATACGTGCATATCATATAAGATATATCATTTTATGAATATGATATGGACATATAATATAAATATAAAAATACAATGCAAGACATCTTCAAACTTCATAGTATCATGACAAAGAACTCACCTAGCACTTCCTTTTCCCTTCTTTTATAGGCTACAGGTTCAAGTTTTAGGAGCAAGAAATAGAGTAATTGGCAGACGCTAGGAAAGTGATTATATGATTGCCTACATATAGCACAATGTGATGCTCGCAAGCCATGCATAGATTTATGTACACACCAAAAGCAAGAAATGTGATTACAAGCAAGAACAATGGGCTTGTCGAGGAGATCCAGAAAGTTCATTTCCATCTAGAAAATTTATAGGTCTGGTATACCAGTATGCCTCTAATACAGTGTGCACATATCCATTGTTAGCCACATATGCACTGTCTATGATTGTGTGTCAATGACTTACTTTTTTTTTTTTCCTAAAAGTAAGGATATATCAAGAGAAAAGACTTCTAGAAAGCTTAGACTGCTTATGGAAACAAAAGTAGAAGGAGAGGAAAGCTAGACCATTAATGAAGACTAAACAACTTATTATTATTATTATTATTATTACTTTTATAGAATATACAAAAATTTTAAATTCAGTATATAATATATCAAAGAGAACACCAGCATGCAATAACTATTATTAATCTCTTCTAAAATGAACCACAACACCAGTAGAAAAGAAAACCTTCATTAAATAATACTATATGCAAAAGATCACAAGTCTAAAAGCATGCCAGCCTGTACTCAAGAACGCAAATAAGCAATAGGCTTTTGTAATGCAGTGCAAATCATACATTGAAGTAATGTGCCTTAGCAGCCTAATTCGATTATTGCATGAACTAATGGACACCCACACAGAGAAACACATAGACTATATGAATAAAATAAAATAAAAATAACAACAGTAACGAAAATGATCACCCCATAGACATATACGTCCTCAAATATCAAAAGAAAATCTTTTATAACCTGCCAACCAATTCCAGGGATCAAACTGAAAAACCTCTTTCACCAACAACGACGTGTTATTTTAACCCAATGAATTCTGAAGGATTAGGAATTAACGATTTTGAGCTTTTCAGTGGTAAAAGATTTCATTAAAAAAAAACACAAAACTAGATTTAATAGTAACAACCGCCTGACGATCAGATCTCAAATCGGATCATCGGATATGGTCCGTTGGACCAATCAACATTCCAATTTTTTTTTTAATAATAACTTACAATGAAAGTCCTATTAGTGAAAAGAAAAACTAGTCTTTAGCTGTTAAAAAATATTTTATTTTTATAATTTTTTTTAAAAATTACTAAAAAATTTAATCTAAAATTTTAAATATACAAAAAATTTAAAATCAAAAGAAGATAAGAATCGTGCCTGGATCAAGGCGTGTTAGATACTGTTCTAAAAACTAGTTTTCATCCCTTCGTGCAGATTATAGGAGATCTATTTTTAAGGTAGAATGATCTAAGTCGATCCGAACCTTCTATCACGAGCACGATTGCATAAAGGTGCAACCCAACAACTCCTTTAAATGTTCAAAGAAAAAGATAATAAAAGAAAACTTTTTTTCTAAGCAGAAGAATAAGACTAGACTTGATTGATCATCCTCAATACTGAATTCTTTTACTCCTATATATTTTTTTTAAAAAAAATATTTTGGCCGTTCACCTTTGACTTTGAGTCCCTTTTTTTAAAAAAAAAAATTAAAACTTTTTTTTTTCCAACACTTGCTTGGGCGTCTGGAGAAAAAGAGGCTATTCTGAACGTGTCAAGTGGCGTATAATTAATTACATCCACAAGGTGCACGAGAAGTCATTGCAGAAGATAGGTTCAAACAATCTGAGGCATGGGCGTTTACGGGGCTTCCGTAGAGTAGTATTCAGTCTCCCGTCAAAACTAGCGAGCTCAGAGAGAGCACCCAATCCGGTCCCCACGCATGATCAGGACAGGGAGAAAGGAAGAGAGGCTGAGAGAAACAGGAGAGTGCGAAGAAGGGGAGATGATCAACAGCCCAAGGTGGTGGGGTACGTGATATGTCCTACCTGGAGACTGGATTCAATTCGTCTTCTAGGGTGGCATCGGATCCGATCCGATCCGGAGTTGTAGACCCTTTTCCAACTTCACCACTACCCCTTACGTTGCATTGCATGCTTAATTCGGTGCTGATAAATACCACCCCATCAGCAGACAGGAAAAATAAAGAGTGATAGAAAGAGAGAGAGAGAGAGAGAGATAGATAGATGGAGGGCTTCCCAATTATCAACATGGAGAAGCTAGAGGGGAGTGACAAGGGAGCAGCAATGGAGATCCTACGTGATGCTTGTGAGACCTAGGGCTTCTTTGAGGTGCTTAAATAGCCCTCTAATAACAATTGATTGCTAATCCTATTGTTGGACTCTTGAAGCTCCACTCTCTCTAGTGAATGACCTACAACATTTCAATTAAAAAACTACCACATCCATTCAGAATATGTTTAAGGTTTATATTCTAACCCTTAAAACCTAGCTTTATTTATGACTTTCCGAGTGTCATGACATGCCACGAATACTAAAAGATTACTAATATAAATTGAAACAAGATTATGATACCCTAGTTTAAAAATTATAATACCCTAGTTAAAAGATTATAACATCCCTATTAAATACATGAAACTAAAGGTATTGATCCCTCTTATCAGGAATACTCATCACTTCAGGACTGAATTATGACTTTTAGGTAGTGTTTGAGATATGGGATAAGAGGGGATATCCAGGGTGATAGCCCCTCTTATTCCCAAAAGCTATAACTATAAGGGATAGCTAGGAATAAAGTTAACCAAAGGGATAATCTATGGTTAACCATGAGATATCTCCTCAATTTATTTTCTAGGAAATGCAGGAATAGCTGGTTATCCCTTCAAATAAGAGTAAAAAAAAGTTATCCTATGGATTTACCTTTTTGCATTTGATATGATCAATGGGATAGCCAAGGGATATCCCTAGGGATAGCCAAGGAAAAAACTCTATCCCGTACACTTATCCATGGATAATATTTTTTCTATCAAACACTACCTTAGAATGTCATAACATGTCATGAATGCTAGAAGATTACTAATATAGGTAAAAAAAATTTATGACACCCCAGATTAAAATTATGACACCTTAGTTAGAAACCTACAACACCCATTTAGAAAACATTAAGATAAAGGATCCAAACACACTAGGAAAATTTCTGATATAAGTCAAAAAAATTAAAACTCCTTTTATATTCATGGTGGCATCCAAAAGCTATGTCTGTGATTATGGCTCTATCTGCAAAGTGGGCAAAAAAAAAAAAAAATGCCGAGTTCAGTATGCAAGGTAAGCTAAAAAATTGAATGACTAACTGAATTATACACATTGAGTTCAAGATCACCATGCATGAAGCAAATTATTGAGCTTGAAAAAGAAATAAAATATCCTAATTTAACATGTTTTTTAAACAAAATGAGTGCAGGCCACATAGTTTGGTCAAATGAATCTAAAATTTTACATGTCTTAAAAAATATTTAATGGTTTCTTGTACCAGGCTCAATTCATTCTCATGCTAAATAAGATGGTTAGGGAAAGTGTCACATGAAGGCAATCATTGAAAATTTCACCTAGCAACAAAATTTATCATATCAGTACTCTCAAGTTATAGGATAAGCAAGCAAATAGAATTACAATACCCCAATTATAAAATATAACACCCTAGTTAAAAACCTACAACACTCATTTAAAAAATGTTAAGGCAAAGGTTCCATCTCTTAACACCTGAAATACCTATTATACGTGGCTTGGATTATGACTCTCTGTGTGTCATAACATGCTATGAATGCTAAAAGATTACTGATATAGGCCAAAAAAAATTATGACAACCTAGTTAGAAACCTACGGCGCTCATTTAGAAAATGTTAAGACAAAGGATCCAGACACTCCTAGAAGATTTCTAATATAAGCCAAAAAAAATTACGATATCCCAGTTGTAAAATTATGACTCCCTAGTTAGAAACCCATAATACCCATTAAGAAAACATTAATGCAAAAGATCCAGACACCCCAAGAAGATTTCTGATATAAGCAAAAAAAAAAAAATTACGACACCTCAGTTGTAAAATTATGACATCATAGTTAGAAACCTACAATACCCATTCAGAAAACGTTAAGGCAAAGGATCCAAACACCCAAGAAAGATTTCTGATATAGATCCAAAAAAAAAAATTTATGGCACCCATTCAGAAAACGTTAAGGTTTATATTCCAACCTCTAAAACCTGAAATACTTGTCATACATGGCTTGGTTTACAACTCTTAGAGTGTCATAACATGCCACGGATGCTACAAAATTACTTTTATAGGTCAAAACAGGATTATGATACCCTAGTTCAAAAAGTATGACACCCTATTTAAAAGATTATGACATCCATGAAGAAAACATAAAACTAAAGGTATTGACTCCTCCTAGCAAGAATATCCATCATTTGTGGACTGAGTTATGACTTCCAGAATATCATAACATGCTACGGATGCTAAATGAGCATTATATGGTTTCCTAATGCATTAACTTTCTCTAACTACCAAAACACTTGGTGTAATAAAGGAACTATAAAAAGATACAAAAAAATAATATTTCGTGAAGGGTTTTTTTTTTTTCGTTGGGGTGATATTTTCTTCTGAAGTTATTCAAGAAATCTTTAATAGCTTTTTCCAACCTCGGACCAAAACTATTTCCTTATACCCAAAACTCAGAATACTTTTCAGAGCATTTTTTAGAGCTAAGAAGAAGCTTATATCATCATTCGAAAACTGATTCCTTAGACTGGACTCTTAGAGCATAATTCAGAGCAAGAAAAAATCTTGCTTTAACCTTGGATTGATTCCTTATGCCTAAAAGCCATAGCCATAAAGAATGCTTTAAAATCAAAAAGAATTTTTCATCAGTAAAATCCAAGTAAGATGGCGGGTAGAAGTAGACTGAAAAGAAAGGGCATTTTGGTTTACACACAAATTTCAAAAAAAGGCTGGTATTAATGCACGTCACGCTTAAAACTTAAGATCGTATCCCTACTATCCTGTCCTGTCACGTCAAGCCTTATAGGATTTATATGGATCAATAAGAAGGAGCGGTGCAGTCTACGTAGAATTTGTTGCACTAGAGGCAGTGTACAAAGATTTTTCCAATGTTCGACTAGTCTGAGTAGAATCGGGTAATCAAATCAACTCTACTCAAAATATTATCTTCCTTGAAATTAATTATATTCAATGTCTATTAAATATATTACTTAGACCTTCCATACTCTACTTTGAATATAAGGTACAATATCATCACACGTATGTTGTCATAATTATATAACATTTGAAATTGTGATACCTAAGTTACGGGCCCTTGTAAGTGTCCTTTTAATTTGTTTGATCATATTCTATGTATTGATCTATATGACGCCCATGATAGATAACTGCCCATTGGTAATTATCCATGAAGAAAACCGCCTATGAAGAAACTGCTCCATAACTATATATGATCGTAATTCTTCGTGTATGTATAAAAGAAATGATAATGGTCATGGAGTGATAAGAATACAAGAGTACCAGAATCTAAAACCAAAAAGATAGTTTGGATTGTGAACAGAGAATAACACCATAACTTAGCATTCAAATTCATCATGGAATTGTCGAGGTGAGTAAATCTGATCCATTCATTTATTCTTGTATGATTCTATATTGGTATCAGAGCCATATTGATGATTTCCTTGTTGATTTTTGAATAACTTGATGTGCGCTATGCCATGAGAGTTACATATTTGAAAATAGATAAAGATATGCTTTTTTAAATTTTAAAATGATATCTAAATCATTAATTTTGGATAAGTGTTGATTTGGATAAGTGTTGAGAAGATATACTCTTCTAAATTTTAAAATGATTTAAGGATACATGTACAAAAAGATATTCTCTTCCGAAAACAACATCTTAAAAACTGTCAATTTGGATGGCACTCGTGTCTTTGTTCTGTTTTATATAATATGATTCAAGTAAAATAATTTATGTATTTTAATTATAGATAATACATTTTTTGTATGCCTACAAAAGATATGATCAATTAAAAGTAAAACAAAGAAGAATCTTATCAGTTTTTTTTTCTTTCTCTTACCGAAAGACCCCTAATGCTTACCCCCGTCTAAATAGCATTGAAAAGGACTAGAGATTTAGAAAACCTTTGGGTAGAAGAATGTTTCATGTTCCTGTTTAACCAGTCCACCGTATGCAAAAGAATAAAATGACAAGATTTCCTTCTTCCTGTTAAACTTTAAATAAAGTGGCCATCTGGAACAGGCTGTGTCCGCTGCGACCTGTGTGCAGAAGATGTTCTTTCTCACTAAATTTTTGGGGTGAGAGAGGCTTGTCAGACAACCTCAAAGCCATAACCAAAGCCAACAAGAATCCATCTTGCACGTTGACTTATCTAGAAAAATTCATTCCCATCAAAAAGGGATGCACCTTCAACTGTTACCTTCACTCACGACTCCCATCCATGTTAGCTTGGGTCTTTATTACTCACCTCATGTCTTTGTTGGAGGGGCCCAGCCTATGTCAAATCTCCACGACACACACCAGCATTGTCTGTTCCCCTTGGGGATCCTCTACAGCATAATGCGTCTTCTGATAGACCCAAACCCAAAGAAACTTAACCAACCATCCGCAGCTTGGCTCTGCAAACTTATCAAAAAATGTGGGATGTGATGCCATATCAGAGTGCAATAAAAGAAAAAATCTATAGGCCTTGATGTGGATCTTAACACTATAATGTTAGACTTAATTTAAATATATTGATCATATCAGATATGCAAAAATATGGTATCAATATATTTATCACGATAATTAAGCAAGTTAAGATCGATAAATACCTCCATCCATTATTATTAATTTTTTTCCTGATGAGGGTAAGGATTTTGATCTTCCTCTCGATGGATCTTAATCTTCCTCCTCTCTATGGATCTTGATTGAGTGCTTCCAATCAATGAGCCATCGCACTCTGATGGTATATGCCCTCAGGATGTGCTCTTGATCAGACCAATGCCTCCGCTTGTTTTGGTTTTTCTTTCGATAACATTGTGTCAAAAGCCTTAGGAAGGGATCCCTATTTAAAGAGATACTCAAATCCCTTCCATTCCACCGCCTGCTCTGATCAAGCAGGCGTTTAACATTTAAGGGGCTGTTATCACTTATTAATTAGTGGAAACGATCGTAATAAAAATAGGACCATCTATGGCGACGGGTTATTACATTCTCCACTTGGTAGTATATTTTATCAACACTGAACAAGAAACTAAATACATGAATCATAGCGATAGGTCCTCTATAATTGAGTATTATCTTCTATGTATTACAATGCATTCAATTTCTTTACCACTATTCCAAATGTGATAACATAATGAATAAACCATATGTTTATTCAGAGTCCAAAAGAAAAGTTTGTCATTTCTCAAAAGTCAAATAACGTGTACACCTGAACGAGAAATAAACAAATAATTGAAATAAGAGTTTCTTTGTACAAATTGTTATCCATACAATTATATCATGGAACCAACTCCCATTCTTATCACATGATCCTTAAAATTCTTAATTGGCATGCCTTTAGTCAAAGGATCAGCTATCATCAATTCAGTGCTAACGTGTTCTATGACCACTTTATTTTCTTTAACACGTTCTCTTATGGCTAAATACTTAATGTCGATATGTTTACTTCGACTACCACTCTTATGGTTTTTAGCCAAAAATACAGCAGCTGAATTGTCACAGTACAGTTTAATTGGCCTAGCAATAGAGTCAACAATTCTAAGCCCTGAGATGAAACTCTTCAACCATACACCTTGCGATGTAGCCTCAAAACAAGCAACAAACTCCGCTTCCATAGTAGAGGTAGCAGTCAAAGTCTGCTTTGCACTCCTCCATGATATGGCTCCACCAGCTAACATAAATATAAATCCTGATGTTGATTTCCGAGAATCAACGCAGCCAGCAAAGTCCGAATCTGAGTAGCCCTCTATCTCCAAATGATCAGTTTGTCTATACATGAGCATGTAGTCCTTGGTCCCTTGAAGATACCTCATGACCTTTTTAGCAGCTCTCCAGTGGTCTAAACCTGGATTACTCTGATATCTTCCCAACATTCCTACTGCAAATGCAATGTCAGGTCTTGTGCAAACCTGAGCATACATTAGGCTTCCGACAGCTGAAGCATATGGAATGTTGTGCATCTGTTCCCGTTCAAGTTCATTTTTAGGGCACTGGTTCAAAGCGAACTTGTCACCCTTCACTATAGGTGCAACACTTGGTGAACAATTTTTCATCTGAAATCTCTCCAAGACTTTATTGATATAAGTTTCTTGAGACAATCCTAAAATGCCTCGAGATCTTTCTCTATGGATCTTAATGCCAATGACATAAGATGCCTCACTCATATCTTTCATATCAAAATTTTTGGAGAGAAATTGTTTCACCTCATATAGCAACCCTTTATCATTGGTTGCAAGTAGAATGTCATCCACATATAGGACCAAGAAATAAATTTTGCTCCCACTAACCTTCTGGTATATACATGATCCATGATGTTCTCTTCAAAACCAAAGGAAGAGATCACATCATGAAATTTTAAATACCACTGACGTGAGGCTTGTTTCAATCCATATATGGATTTCTTAAGCTTGCAAACCAAATGCTCACCATCACCAGAGGAAAATCCTTCAGGCTGTTTCATGTAAACCTCTTCCTCTAGATCTCCATTAAGGAATGCGGTCTTCACATCCATTTGATGTAACTCAAAATCAAAATGAGCTACCAATGCCATAATTATTCGAGAGAATCTTTCTTGGATACAGGAGAAAATGTCTCGTGTAGTCGATTCCTTCCCTCTGAGTGAATCCTTTGGCAACGAGTCTTGCTTTATATCTCTCAATGTTGCCTTGTGAGTCTTTCTTTATTTTAAAGATCCATCTACATCCAATGGCTTTTACACCATCAGGCAACTCAACAAGATCCCAGACTCGATTAGATGCCATAGATTCCATCTCGTCCTTCATGGCATTGTACCACAAGTTTGATTCCTTAGAACTCATGGCTTGTGAAAACGTTTCAGGATCATTTTCGGCTCCAATGTTATAGTCAGATTCATGTAGATACACAACATAATCACTAGGAATTGCTGATTTCTTTATTCTAGTTGATCTTCTTAATGTTGTGTCAATGACCTCTTGAGGAGTATCTTGCACAACTGATTGTTGATGAACAACATGATCTTCTAGATTACCATCAGCTTGTGAAATCTCAATGACTGGTTGTTGGGCACTTAATTGAGTTTGAGGAGTGCTATAAATAACAACCAATCCCTCACTTGAAGTGGAAGCTGGAATAACTGAATGATCTTTCTCAGAAGAAGCCAAATACTGAGATTGATCACTCCCACTGATCAAGTCATTCTCAAGAAATTTTGCATTTCTTGATTCCACAATCCTAGTGCTGTGAGATGGACAATAAAATCTATAACCCTTGGACTTCTCAGCATATCCAATAAAATATCCACTAATAGTCCTTGGGTCTAGTTTCTTTTCTTGTGGATTATAGACTCTTACTTCAGATGGGCATCCCCAAACACGTATATGTTGCAAACTTGGTTTCCAACCTTTAAATAACTCAAATGGCATTTTGGAAACAGCCTTGGTTGGAACCCGATTCAATATATACGCAGCAGTTTTAAGAGCTTCAGTCCACAAGGATTTAGGTAGGTTGGAGCTGACAATCATGCTCCTTACCATGTCCAATAATGTCGGTTTCTCCTTTCAGCTACACCGTTTTGGTCAGGAGACCCTGGCATGGTGTATTGTGCAACAATTCCATTTTCTTCAAGAAACCGAGCAAACGGACCAGGTGCTTGTCCATTCTCAGTGTATCTACCATAATATTCTCCACCTCTATCTGACCTCACGATTTTAATTTGCTTGCCGCATTGTTTCTCTACTTCTGCCTTAAATACCTTAAAGGCATCTAATGCTTCGTTCTTATTATGAAGTAGGTAGAGATACATATATCGTGAATAGTCATCAATAAATGAGATGAAGTATCTCTGACCATACGAATCCATATCTGGGCTACAGATATCCGTATGTATGATCTCCAGTATTTCCGAACTTCTCTTGGCATCTTTCTTGGACTTGTTGGTTTGCTTTCCCTTTATGCAGTCCACACAAGTGTCAAAATCAGTAAAATCAAGAGTATCAAGTACTCCATCTTTTACTAATCTTTTAATTCTCTCAATGGAGATATGACCTAATCTCCGATGCCACAAAATAGAGGAATTCTCATTATAACACATCTTTTCATACCAGTTTGGGCGTGCATCACATTATAGGTGGTATTGTTTTTCAAATTAATTTGGAAAAGATTGTCTGACAATGTACCATTCCCAATAAGCTTAGATTTATAAAATAAATCAACAGAGCTTTTATTAAAATTAAAGGAGTATCCTGCTGGTACAAGCCTTGACACTGAAATCAAATTTCTAGAGAAACTTGGAATATAAAATGTCTTTTCCAAATCCAAAACAAAACCAGAATGTAAAATAAGTCTGCACGTCCCAATTGCTTCCACATGTGAACCCATCTTGTTTCCTGAATAGATGCTTTGTTCACTTCCCAATGGTTTCCTTTGATTTAGAAAACCCTGCAAGGTATTTGAAACATGGATTGTAGAACCAGAATCAATCCACCATGTGTTATGACATATAACCAAATTGGATTCATGACATACGAATGAGGTTAGAGTACCTTTCTTGTCAAGCCAAGCTTTGAATTTGAGACAATCTTTCTTTATATGCCCTTTCTTCTTGCAAAAGAAGCACTTGGACTCCTTCTTGTCTTCTGTATGGATGGATACTTTACCCTTTCCTTTGCGTTTGGCTTTGGGAGCTTTAGTCTTTCTCTGAGTGACTAAATGTGCACTTTCTCCCATTTCTAAAATCAGCCTCCCTTCCTCTTGAACACACATGGTCAGAAGTTCATTAATTGACCATTTGTCCTTATGTGTGTTGTAAGATATTTTGAAGGGACTATACTGCTGTGGGAGTGAGCTTAAAATAAAGTGCACCAAGAAAGATTCTGACATCTCAACCTCTAGGGATTTCAACTGAGCCGCAATGTCCCTCATCTTCATGATGTGCTCACGCACACCTCCAACGTAGTGAGCTTCATTGATGATAATTTTGTCATTAGGGTGCTAGCCATTGCCTTATCTGAAGACTCAAATTGTGCATCAATAGCCTTCAGAAGTTCCTTGACATTTTTGCACTCAGGAATTGAACCACGTATACTAGCAGAAATCTTAGTACGTATGAACATCATACTGAGGCGATTGGACCGCTCCCATCGTTCATACGCAGCAATCTCAGCCTGAGTGCTAGTAGATGTAACTGAATGTGGTTCATCCTTCCTGATAGCATAGTCAATATCCATGCACCCTAATTGAAGAAGAATTCTCTCCTTCCATAATTTATAATTATCACCACTTAAATCGGGAACGTCACATTTCATATCAGAAATATTAACAGGCAAAATAGCTGCATAAAAATAAAAATCATGTTCATGTAATTGAATTTGAGGCATATAACTTGATGTCATGTTTTACCAATGTAAACATGCAATAACATGAATCAATAACATACAATAACTACCTGTGGGCTAAGTTATTATACTCAAATAGACTCATTAACTTAATGATGTGACTAACAAATTATATTCCTTTCTTAATTCCTGTGGGTAATTAAGAAAATAATTTGTTATCGCATCCTAATTAATTATATTAGTGCAATAAAAATTCCTGTGGGATAAGATTGATTACATTAATATAATTAGTCACAATTAATGTCATCTAACCTTATGTGATCTTTGCAACTCAATATATAATTTTGATTAATCAAAGATGCTGTGGCTACTCCTTAATTAATCAAAATCATATTGATCACATGACATTTGAATTCCATTATATGCATATAGATTAACCAATTTAGCATGATTATTAGGTAGTGATCTTAATCAACGTAACATTTCCAAATCAAGATCTGAGTTAATCAAATTGGCCAGGCCAGTGAAAGAGAAGTGGGGGTCCCCCGTTGCTTTCCTTAGGTCAGTCAACGGAACCAATTAAGTAACCACAATCTCTTTACTTTCTAGACACCAATTGACCAATCAGACTTGAAAGGATTTGCACTGTGATTTTCACATTACCACCAAATTCATGCATAGAATAAATCTAGTATGCAAAACAGAGACAACATTTCAATTATCTATTTAATGAATTTTAAAATTATCATCTTAAGAAAAATTTTTGTTAATTAAAACACGTCCGGCCGTAGCTCATTATTCCCTTGGGCCAGTCTATGCAAAACACCGTAGGCATAGAGACTCAGGAGGCATATTTTAATACAAAAATTTAAACTTAAGAAACAAATGATAAAAACAAATCATGTTACATGATTTAATAAAACATTAAACAGATAATAAATGCATTTAAAATTTAACCAATCCAGATTTTAAATCCCGTAAGAAAACGGAAAGACCCAAAATCGAAAACCGAAACATACATTTTCTTCGCATGTGGTTATCGAAGCCACGTTTCCGTTGCATTTCCTTTTTTTAATGCCATAATTAATGCCAAAAAGAAATACGAGAAATCCGTGATGAGACAAAACCGAAAACGTACGGAATTCTTTCCTTTAACGCGAACATCTTTAATAGAAGAGGAAAAGGCCATGTTCTGTTTCCGCAAAAATCGAAATCTGAGATCAGTTTGGTTTCTACTCAATTCCGTGAACAAAAATCAGAACTGAGCAAAAATCGGAACCTGAGATCCAAAAAAACTGAAAATGAAAAACACGCGGCATAAATTGCTTGAAAAGATGAACCTTGATGGAAACACTCACAAAATAAGGCAGAGGTTTAAATGCTCTGATACCAAATATTAGACTTAATTTAAATATATTGATCCTATCATATATGCGGAAATATGGTATCAATATATTTATCACGATAATTAAGCAAGTTAAAATTGATAAATACCTCCAGCCATTATTATTAATTTTCTTTCCAATGAGGGTAAGGATTTTGATCTTCCTCTCGATGGATCTTGATCTTCCTCTTTTCTATGGATCTTGATTGAGCGCTTTCAATCAATCCTCTTTTCTATGGATCTTGATTGAGCGCTTCCAATCAATGAGCCATCGCACTCTAATGGTATATGCCCTCAGGATGTGCTCTTGATCAGACCCAATGCCTCCGCTTGTTTTGGTTTTTCTTTCGATAACATTGTGTCGAAAGCCTTAGAAAGGATCCCTATTTAAAGAGATACTCAAATCCCTTCCATTCCACCGCCTGCTCAGGCGTTTAACATTTAAAGGGCCGTTATCACTTATTAATTAGTGGAAACGATCGTAATAAAAATAGGACCATGTATGGCGACGGGTTATTACATATAAATTTCAAGTATGGTGAAACAAAACCCCTTTTATCCCTATACAAATTTGGGACAAGTAAAATATGGCGATGCCTTGGAGTGTGAAAGCTCCATTGGCCCAGTAGAAGAGAGTGAACCCTTTGCGCGCGCGCTCTCTCTCTCTCTCTCCCTTTGATAAGAGAGAGGATGATATATATATATATATATATATATATATATATATATATATATATATATATATATATATTTATTTAAATTAAAAAAAAATAAAAATAAAAAATAAAAAAATTGAATAGAATCTTTCTAAAAATTACTTGGCATAATTGTGTCTAAATCTATTTCTATGCAATAATTATACATTCTATATTAAATTAATATTTGGCTTGAGATTTTGTTAGTTTGCCTGGTGTGAAATTTTTTTTCTTAAATTTTAAGGAATCATGTCTTGCTTGAGAAGGATGATCAGCCTTAAAAAGTATAGAAAAGAAAAAGGGATAGAAGAATCCCTGGATTATCACTTATAAAGAGAACTCCAATAGCTTTGAAAAGCAAGACCGCAAGGTAAAGGCTCAGAAGTTTGAAATCAAATCTTGCCGAATATAGAATGTTGCCTGGACAGACACTTGTAGAGCATATTAGGGTTGTTAATAACAAGCTACAAGAAATTACACATAGTGGTCATATACTTAATGATATAGAGAAGTATTTAGCTTTGCATAAAACATTGACATGAAGTCTACAAGAAAATTTGAAAAGCTACTGAAAAAGTGATTATCATATGTCTTCCAATACATCAGACGACAAAGACTTTTTAAATGAAAAAACAATAGTTTATGAGAAGCTAGTTTACTTATTTCTTGAAACAAACATTTGGAAAAACTTAGCAAGAACATTTGTATTAGCTGTAAGTCTCAATCTATATTTTGCTAAGTATTCTACTGTAAGCTATCCCTGGTTAAGAAAAATGGCTCCTGTGATTTTAGATAGGAAAAATTTTGAACAATCTATCCCTAAAAGGGTACGTTTTAACTGGTAGTGAATTAATTATTTTTTCTTTTTCTTGTACATATGTTTTCATTGAATAGTTTATAATAAAAATATTTTTGTTTATGAGCATTCATAATTGAAAAAATTTAAGTGGATTATCACTTATCCAATCTTTTCCTAATAGTTGAAAATACATGAAAATTAATATGACACATAATGAAAGCATTAAGACCTTTTCTAATATTGCGCGTCACTTAGGACTTGAAGATGAACGCCTAGAGGTAGCCAAACCTGAGGCACAAGCATATGTGGCAAAGCCAAGTTCTAAGAAGTTTTTTGTTTTAAGTGCAAGAGATATAATGGATGAAACAAAGGTAAGGGTAAGAAAAAAGAGGCTGGTCAGGGACCAAAGAAAATGATGCTGGATGTACCATACAAGAGATTAACGTAGAGCAATGATTCATATTTTAAGGTGCTTTACTTTTTGAAATGAGTAAGAATAAACTAAGGTTAAATATGTGAGGAGTAAAGTAACTACCTGCAGAACATGATTCACTAAGTAATAAAGAAAACATGATCCTAGGATTGGAAAACCACTACTTAGAACATGCTCTTTCTTTAACAAAATAGAACTTATGAGAAGGGATGGGTCTAATTATCAGGTAATGATGATTTTTATCCTAAAAGATTGGATCACACAGCTCTTGGGATGAGCGCCTGAAAGATGAAGCTATGTTACCACAGATGTTTCAGCTTTCCTTCAGATGGTTCTAAAGACAAGAAGGACTTCATCTAAGGATCGTAGCACTTTGGCATCTTGGGGTGGGATGTTTGGAATAGGTGTTAGAACGGATATTTGTTGGGCCTCTCACCCTCTTCTTACGGAGTATTAATGCTCGGGAGCACAGAAAATAGAAGAAGATGACTCTTTTTTATTAATCATCATTATTTTCTACAAGAAGAATGAAGGGGTTTTTATAATAACCTTAACCCTTGAATTATATGAAAAAAAATGAAAATAAGGGCTCCATATTGTTTTCCAATAAGCAGATAGGTGACATCTTGAAACAAGGAAAAGAGATCAGGGAATGGTGCTATATCCTGCTTTTCATAAGGAGTGAGCAGTAAGTCACCTTTCATAGGGGACTTATTTACTTTCTTTTATACTGAGATGACTTTATGAAAATCTTAAGATGCTTTAATTGAGTAGATGGTACCTACTTTGACTGGGATTCTATATGGGGTGAGATGGTGCACTGAATGTGGTCCTTCATGGTCTTGGGTCTTCAACTTCTTACACATTGATTCAATAAATCTTGACTTGACTCAAATAAAATTACCGGACTCATACTAACAAAACTTGATTATAGACTTAAAATCAAACCAACATAAAGTAAGAAATCCATAATAACTCTGGACTCAAATATATTGACAGGAATTAAAAGTCTAAATACATCAATCAAAAATCCATAATGAGCTCAATAACCTCTATCTGATCCTGATGTTGTACTAAAAAAGGAATAAGTTTCAAAAACGCTACAGGGAAAGTGAGGTGGTAAGAAAGACAAGACTAAGATGACATGCTACAATTGTGGCAAACTGGGTCACTTTGCTCGTGAATGCACTGAGCCTAAAAAGGTATTATCTCGTCTTGCCTCCTTTTATTATACTTCTATATCAAGTATTTTTGTTTCTAGTACTGTTTTGCTCACTGAAGCGTATTCTTTATGGACTGTAGACTCAGCCATAGACCATGTAGCTAGAGATAGAAATGAGTTTGTGAAATTTTATTGAATTCCTAGAAGAACGAAGTGGATTTATTTGGGCAAAAATGCGAGGATAGAAGTAAAAGGGATTAGTACATGCAAATTGGATTTGTAAGAAGGCTGATTCTTATATTTACATGATGTCTTTTATGCTTCAGATATTCGACGAAATTTGATCTCTATAATTGCTCTTTTGAAATTAGGTTACAATATAAATTTTCATGAAGAGCATGTAACTATCTCTCTTGGTACAATTTACTATGGTTGTGGTTTTCTTATGGATGGTTTAATAGTTTTAAACACTAAATATCGCAATAGTAATAATGGTGTTTATTTTTCCTTATTTACTGAATCTAGCAATGATGATGCCAATATAAATTTATGGCATACTAGATTAGGGCATATTGGGAAAGATAGAATGAATAGACTTGCTCGTGATGGTCTAGTGGGATCAAACATGAAATTTAATATGCCCGCTTGTGAATATTGCTTAAAAGGAAAAATAAATAGAAAACTATTTGGAACAGCTTACAGGGCTGATTATTCTTTGCAACTTGTACATTCTGATATTTTTGAACCAATGAGTACTGGAGCAAGGGATGGAGCCTCATATTTTATTACTTTCATAGATGAGTACACTCAATATGGTCATGTCTATTTGATTTTCCATAAATCGGAAGCATTGAATTGCTTTATACGATATTTAAATAAGGTAGAAAATCAATTAGACAAGAAGGTAAAAGCTTTAAGGACTGATCGAGGAAGAGAGTATCTATATGAACAGTTCAAGAAACTGTGTAATGGTAAAGGAATTCTGAGATAATTGACCATACCTAGAACTTCGCAACAAAATGGTGTTGCTGAACGAAGAAATAGAACATTACTAGACATGGTCAGGTCTATGATGGCACAAGCTAATCTTCCAATACAATATTAGGGAGATGCTTTATTAACTACTACATACATACTTAATCGAGTACCTTCTAAGTCAGTATCCTTCATACTTTATGAGTTATGGACAAATAAGAAACCTGATTTGAGTCAGTTGTATCCCTGGGGATGTGCAGCTTACATTCTTGACATTTTTCACAACTATGATAAATAGGACCTAGGAAAAGGAAATGTATTTTTATGCGATACTCTGAAAACTTAAAAGAATATGTTTTATTAGTGAGGATTCTGATGGAAGTTTTATTGAAATTGAGTCCCGAGATGTCACTTTTCTTGAAGATCAATTTCTTAAAAAGAAAGATATAGACAAAGGTTCTTATTTATATGAGATGGATGAACAGAAAGAGGTTAGTACAAGTCGTTCGATGGATGATACTCAAGAAGTTGTACTTAATCATATTCTTGATAGTAAGAAGACAAAGGATTTGCTTCAACCATCTCAATTGAGTCGAAGAGTTGAGACTGAATTAGAACCAATTTTGATAGGTGAAAGTAATGATCCTCAATTATGAAGGAGTATTCATTTCAAAACTCCTAGAAAACCAAATTAAAAACGAAGCTTATATACTTACTCTCCAAGATGATGATGAACCTACAAATGTCAAAGAGGCACTTGAGTGTCATACTAAAGAAAAGTAAAAAGTAGCATTAGAAGAGGAGATGGGACTAAATCAAGTTTGGAACTTGGTTGATTTACTGCCAAGCCTCAAAGCTATTGGAAATAAATGGGTTCTTAAAATAAAGCGTAAGGCGGATTGTTTTGTTGATAGATATAAAGCTCGTCTGGTAGCGAAAGGTTATACCCAATAGGAGGGTATAGACTATGAGAAAACTTTTTTACCTGTTGTTAGGTTTACCTCTATTCACTTAATTCTGGCAATAGTAGCATATTTAGATTTAGAATTGCATCAAATGGATGTGAAGACGGCTTTCCTACATGGAGAGTTAGACGAGGAAATATACATGGAATAGCTTGTAGGTTTTCTAGTTAAAGGTCAAGAGCGCAAAGTTTGCAAGCTCAAAAGGTCAATTTATAGCCTGAAATAGTCATTTAGACAGTGATACCTCAGATTTTATAAAGTAATTCCAACATATGATTTTAAAATAATTAATGAGGACCATTGTGTTTATATTAGAAAGATGAATGATAAATTTGCAATTCTATCTCTTTATGTTGATGATATTTTGATAGTTGAAAATGACAAGGAGTATGTCATGACCATTAAAGGATGGTTGTCCATGAATTTGACATGAAAGACATGCGTGAAGCAAATTATATACTGTGAGTAAAAATTAAAAGAGATCGTTCAAATAAACTTTTGGCTCCATCACAAGCGAATTATATCCAAAAGATTCTAGAACATTTTAATATGAGTAGTTGCAAACTCATGGATACTCCTATATCAAAGACGAAGCTTTGAGTCAAAATATGTGTCCTA
Organism: Calamus simplicifolius; assembly: GCA_900491605.1. NCBI lineage: Eukaryota > Viridiplantae > Streptophyta > Magnoliopsida > Arecales > Arecaceae > Calamus > Calamus simplicifolius. Next base: position 478,027 of record UESW01004823.1, on the reverse strand, counting down.
AAAATTCACAAGAATAAAAGCAAATGTCTATTGTACCATATACAAGTGTTGTTGGGAGTTTAATGTATGCTATGATGTGCACCCGTCCGGATATATATTTTGCTATTGGGCTAGTTAGTCGGTATCATTTGAATCTTAGTCCAGAACATTGGAAAGCTTCAAAAGAATTCTGAGATATTTAAAAGGAACTATGATTACTGCCTACGTTATTAAGGATCAAATTTGCGCATTATTGGATATTCAAATGATGATTGGAGAGGAGACCTCAATCAACGAAAATCTACATCTGGTTATACTTTTTTATTTAATAAAGGTGCCATATCTTAGTGTAGTAAGAAGTAAACATGTATAGCACTATCAACTATGGAGGCTGAATTTATTGCATGTTTAGCTGCTATACAGAAAGCTGTTTGGTTAAGAAGATTTTTTAATAATTTAGAAGTTCAAAGTGATGGTGTTGCACAAATCACTATTTATTGTGATAATCAAGCAGCGATTGCTTTCACTAAAGACTCCAATAGAACCAAACACATTGATACCAGATACAACTACATTAGAGACATCATTGGTAAAAGAGATATAATTGTACAATATATCTCTACGCATCGAATGGTGGCGGATCCCTTAACTAAGCCAATTCCAAGAGATGTTTTTATGGTACATATAGATTCTCTTGGATTACATAGAATATAAATTGTATTATTGAGCATATAAAATGTACTATTTTATGATAAATGCAAATGAATGTTATATTCTTTATCATGATATATATATACACACATCATATTTTTGTTAGAAGCTCAACAAAGTGATGTTACATAGGTTCAAAGATTGGCTTACTCACACAAACAATCACCTCTAGCGCTCGGATAGCGAGTAGAGATGAGACATAATGTTAGGTTTGTCACCTCATAGAGAGTATGAGATGAGATTGTATATATATATATATATATTATAATCGATTTGAATATCTGGCTTTCAAAGGTTCTCAGTGATTGCCTGCTGAATGAGAGCACTTAGAGAATTTGGGTTAAGTGCTTGAAAGCGACTGAACTAAGATCTGTACAATATTTTATCAGACATCAAAAGTTACAAACACTGTAACACATGATTCATACCATGTATGCTAGTTCGACCAATAAGGTGGTGGAAGAATAGATCCCTGCTTCTTCGTTGTATGAGACCAATTGAGGTTAAATTAAAACTTTATAATAATACCCTTATACTTTTTGCTATTATTTGGTGTTTGTATTTAGTGTCTTGTTATCTTAGTATGTTACCTATGATTATGAATGATTCGATCTATGGAACATGTCTAGATAAGCGACTAAATATGAATTGCAAAATTTTGAGTAGAAAAGGAAACTATGTTCGATGTATTCATTGGCTGGCCAATCTTATCGCTTAAGAAAAGTTAGGACTCGATTATGGATACATAATCACATTATTTTAACATGCTCCTTAAGGGATTAGAGATGTTTTGATAAAAGGGATGAGTCTCGATTATGGATACATAATCACATTATTTTAACATGCTCCTTGAGGGATTAGAGATGTTTTGATAAAAGGGATGTCTAGGGTATATCGAGTTGAAACTATTAACTAATTAAATTTTAGGGTTGACTACTATGACATTCCTAACAGATGCATGGTAATAAGCTCCTAAGTACAGGTATACTAGTTATGTCGCACTATCCAACTATCAGTATAAAATTGGCATTTAGATTTCTATCGCATTTTTCTTTTGTTCATTTTTCTTTCGTAATGAAGGTCTTACCTTGCATGTGCGAGTGAGATGTTGATCTATATGACGCTCATGATAGATAACAGCCCATTGGCAGTTATCCCTGAAGAAAATCATCTATGGAGAAACTGCTCCATAACTGCATATGATCGTGATTTTTTGTGTATGTATAAAAAATGATAAAGGTCATGGAGCGATAAGAATGCAAGAATATCGAAATCTAAAACCAGAAAGATGTTTAGATTGTGAACAGAGGGTAATACTACAATCTAGCATTCAAATTCATCATGAAATCGTCAAGATAAGTAAATCTGATCCATTCATTTATTCTTGTATGATTCTATACGATGTAAAGAAATGCTGACTCGCCCCACTTCATTCCGTATTCCAGCATGCAAGGCAATTCTAAGATAGCCTTCATCCACAGAAAATTTTTAATTAAGAATCATTGCAGCTATGAATTCAGTCCAGAATTTTCTTCTCAAATCATGATCCATGATTTGAAAGGTATTAAAGAAATCTTAAATTAGATATAATCACATTAGGCTATCAACAATGTCACAAATTAGATCAATCATCTAAAATTTTTGTAAATCATTAAGAAATTTCCGCAAATCAATGAAATATTTATTTCCTTATCCCCTGCTTCAAAAATTTCAAGCTGAGGCATTTGTCTGGTTGCTGGAAAAAAAAAAAAAAAAAACCAAATTTATACAGAATAAATTTGGTTCATTTTCTCGGTGTAATGACTTTATCCAGGTTAAATGGGATAGCAGGAGCAAGGTAGGCGTTTTAAACTCTAGCAGCGTTCTTATTGTCCTTGCCATAACATCGGTTTTGAGATTATTGGGTGGTATAATCCAGAATAGTTGGCTCTTCCGCTCAACCTATTTGGTTCGCAAAATCAAACAGAAAATTACTAATTAATGGTATCTCATGCTTGTCGGATTGAATTAGATTCAGGTGTTTGGAATGTAAGATGGAAAATGAGAATGATTTTCATATAATTCAATTGATAATGTTTAGAACACATGGGCGTAGGTTAGATTAGATTAGATTGGCTTCAGCTTTTCTAAAATACTTTTTTTAAAATTTATAATATAGTTACTGATCATATAAATATATAGGATAATTTATTAAATAATGCCCAATCTTATTCCATGGAATGGGATTGGGTGCGTCTCCCATTCTCATGTTAGTTGATAGTTCTATACCCATGAACATGATGGGCCCCATGATATTTGAATCCCATGTTTAATTTTTATTGAATTCCTAATCCAATCCAGTCCTAACCTTACCATGATTCTAACACGCCTCAATATTCCATTGCAACCTACAATTAAATAAGAGTTTAGTGCAAGCAGCACTACTTGGTGATTAGCGTACATGTCAAAATAAAAATAAAAATAATTTTAATTTTAGCATATACATGCATACGATGCATGTTAACTATTGAAGCTGATGTATTTTTACTTTATCACTCTCAGCAAAACTTTTTTCATAAAATCAAACAAAAAAATAGGCAGAGGCGGTGCAGCGAGACCTTATCCATGACACCAAACAAAAAGACACACCAGCGCAGGAATGCGGCCTTAGGTTTCTCTACGTCGCATGGTTTGACCCACCGCATTGCAAGCAACCAAGGAAGCTCCAAACACCAACCCCTTCTGTCTCTAGCCTGGGTATCCAGAAAGAGGATCTCTCTCGCATAGTTCTGTGGATCTCCTGTCCCACCGTATGGTTAACATGGTTTTCTTATACCATCGGCAGCTGGATGCCACTCAATTCTCATGAACGCATCCTCCTCCATTGCCAAGTGCAACGATTCTTTTCTCCAGGAAATCTACTCAATGATGTGTGGCAGTACTAAATAATAACAAGACCATTGGATTAGGTGCCGTAAGTTGGACGCTTGTGCACTCGTCCTCCCCGCTTGATTCGTTCATTCCCATTAACCTAACCCAATACAAAACGTGACCATTGTTTTACTCTAAGCCACAATCAATCAGCTATTGGAGGCGTCCTCACTTAAAAAGTCATTAGACCGGGCGCCATCTATTTGGAACCTAAGAAATGAGACGTGTGAAGTCAAGACCGCAAGGGAGTTGGCCACTCAAGCTTGTCGCGTTGATGTGATCGAAGATCAATAACGAGTGCCAAATGCGTGCCTGCCCCAGTTGAGATTGTACTGCATGTGTTAATGAAATCTATATTATATTTTGAAGTGCTGGTTTGATTGATTTATTGATGTGTCATTCATTAATTTAAATGTGCTTGCATATCAGCGGATGTATCAAATGGTTGGAAGCACTACCTACTATAAACATGGACTTCCATAATTCTGACAGCTTTATCCACTGTAGCTTTATAGCAAGTTGATAAATATTTTTAATTTTTTATTTTTTAAAATATTATTAAAATTAAATTTAATAAAAGTATATAAAAAATAGTAGCCTTTACATTTATTATTAAAGGGATCGAAGCAATGATAGCAAAGGAAAAAATTGGCCTTCTAAACTTCCTATGTTTCTCTAATATATATACTTTATATAGCTTGGATTGACATTTTCTAAGTTACTAAATTTTTCATGCTTAAATTTTTTTTTATTGAGAGGACTTTCTCGCTATCATCTGTTGCTTCGATGAATTGCTATGTCATACTTAATCAACTCTCTATTCCTTAACATTTGATCTACCCTGCAAAATACATATATTCCAAATTCATCATGTTTACCGAAAAATAACTCGATAATCGATTGGGTGTCGACTCTGTGATTCATCATTTGAATTTTAATTTTGAAAACAGAAAGATCCATATCCTATTGTACTTAAATAAATCCTATTTTTTGATTTATCAGGATTGACTCGCACTAGATTAATATAATTACCGATCTATACATATATATATATATATATATATATATATATGGACATTGAAATATTTGAGGGCAAATATAGATGTGCTTGTCTGGCCACAAATGTTCAGGCTTAACCGGGATGGAAAAAGAAAGACAATTAGTGTAGCATGTGTAATGACGACAGAAAATTTGATCTGCATGACAACCACATTAACACTTTTTTCTCATTGATATTTCTTGTATGTGTTGTAATGCTTTTTTATTTCTTAATTTGTCTTGAAAGTGTGCCATTTTCTTGCATGCATGCATGCATGTGTGGGTGCATGTTAATGCCTTACATAATCTTTTTTTATTAAAAAATAATTAAGTTGGTTACTAATCATACAATATTGGCAAGCCAGTTAGTCGGCCTATTTCCCTCCAGACCTATGTGATTAAAGCTGCACCAAAATGTCTTCAAGTATATGTCACTTGAGGGATTCTCTCAGCACTCCCTAAGGCAAAGATTAGGTTACGAAAATGATCACCTTAGATGCTAAATTGCTATAGTTTATATTTCTTTGGCACATTATAATATTTCTCATAAGGTCCATGTCCCTGCAAGAAGTGAGCTTTTTTTCAACTAATGCTTGACCATCAACATGCAAACAAACAAACAAACAAACAAAAAAACTTCATGAAAATCTGACACCCAGTTTGTTTATATTTGGATGGCATGACAATAGACTGGTGAGGTTTCCCACTTCACCCATATCGAGTTACGTGCAGTTTGACATCGTTGTACTTGTTCCTTCTTACACTGCCGCCATTTGAGAAGATCTTCTAATCACCCTACCAGGACTATCTCTCATGCAACAACAGCTAGCATATGAGTTTTAGTTCTCCATATTTATCATGAAATATTTGCAAAAATGATCGGGAAAAAAATATCTCTATCCTGCGTATCAACAATAAACTAATCTTCATTCATCCATTCCTCAAGGAAGGGAGCATGGCAATCCCATAATGAGGCCTTAATTAGTCACATAAATCACAAGATTAATTCTCTGAAAATTTCAAAAAAAAAAAGGAAAAAAATGTCTTTAAAAAAGAATCTTCATTCCATTGGATTCAGCTACCATCAATCCAAGTTGTGCAACTTGAATTAGAGAAAGGGTCATGGGGGAGGAGGCTTCACGCTTCCAAGCACAAATTATTAGTTCTCACGCCGCTTGTCACGTCGGCGCAAAGAACGCTTGCACCAACTTGCCACAGCGACGTTGCTGTCAGAAGCCAAGATATTGTGATCTTATGCCACAACATAAAAGAAACCAATTAACTGCACGTACATTGGCTAAATGGTCTCTTCACCACGAACACCACATCATAAATATTAAAGCTAGCCACTCTTTTTATATCAGACTTTTGACCAATATGCTTAAACTGAGCTATCGATTGAACCTCTGAGTTGGTTTCTTCCTCACCATCCAAAGGTTTTGCCATGTTGAGGTGAGCAATGACTTGTTGGAAGAATAACTCGGCGTTCTGGTGTCACATCTTGAGAAACTTTCCTCTCAAACGACGTCTAGGGGACGCTTGAAATTTTTGAAAGCCGCCATGCCTGCCCATTGGAACGATCGAGAATAACTTCCTTGACCGCTGCCCTTAGTTATATAAACCATATATTAACTAAAGTAAGTTCTATAAGGTAGTGTTTGAAATAGAAAATAAAAAAATATATTCAGAAGATATCTTCTTATTTTCAAAGGCTATATATTCTTTCTTATCCCCAAAAGCTATAACTATAGGAAATAACTCTGAAAAAGTTTGTTGTGTTTGATATGGGGGATAAGGGGGATATCCCCTGGATATTGCTTTTTATCCCAAAAGCTATAACTAGGGAGGATAATTTTAAAAAAAATTAATCAGAGAGAATAATCCATGGTTAACATGGATTATCCTCTGAACTTATTTCCTAGGGACCCCATGAATAACTAGAGTTATTCCTTGATGGCAAAGTAGTTATTTAAAAAAGATGGTTATCCCTTGAGCTATTCCCTTAGGTAGTGTTTGAAATAGAGAATAAGAGATATCCCCTCTTATTTCCAAAAGCCATAACTATAAAGGATAGCTGAGAATAAAGTTAATGGTTAATCATGGTTAACCATGGTTTATCCCCTCAATTTATTCTTTAGGTAGCGTTTGAAATAGGGGATAAGAGGGGATATCCAGAGGATATCCCATCTTATTCCCAAAAGCCATAACTATAAGGGATAACTGGGAATAAAGTTAACCAAAGGGATAATCCATGGTTAACCATGGGATATCCCCTCAATTTATTTCCTAGAGAATGCAGGAATAGCTGGTTATCCCTCCAAATAAAAGTAAAAAAAAAGTTATCCTATGGATTTATCTTTTTGCATTTGATATGATCAATGAAATAGTTAAGGGATATCCCTAGAGATAGACAGAGGACAAACTCTATCCCGTACACTTATCCATGGATAATATTTTTTCTATTAAACACTACCTTAGAAAATGCAGGAATAGCTGGTTATCCCTCCAAATAAGAGTAAAAAAAAAAAAGTTATCCTATGGATTTATCTTTTTGCATTTGATATGATCAATGGGATAGTCAAGGGATAGCCAGGGGATAAATTCTATCCCATACACTTATCGATGGATAATATTTTTCTATCAAACACTACCTTAATGAAAAAGTGGTTGGTATATAAAATCTAAATTGATTCATCAACCTTTATAGCACCGCGGATATTCTTAGTTGTATCATGAATGCATATAAATTAAAGGACACAAAGCAAACCATAAAAAAATCCACTAAAGAATCATATGTAGGGCTTAGTTCTACATAAAATAATTAATATAAATAGATAAATTGAGATGAATAATTAGGTTCTTTATGACTTAAGTTTTTAAATTAAATTATCTTTCAGCATCCACATTAAGAAATTCTTTTGATTGGAAAGTAAAGTAGGAGTAGGTTGGATTTGAAGACAAATTAAATTAGATTACACACAAGAAAGAGGATGTTAAAGGATCACATATAAATTTTACTCCTATATGAAATAGTTAGTGAGATGTAGATGGATTATTTTACATGCTTGGGTCAAAAAAAAATTACTTATTTAATATTTTCAGTTGAATTGGATTTTGACTTATAGAAATATTTTTTTTTTATTTGGACAGAACTCATTGTTTCATACAATAAGGTCTTCATTGGTTAATTTAATTTTTTGTTTAAAAATCATTGACCCGATGGCCAAGCAGACAAAATTTGTCAATGCTTGCTGGCCAATTTGGTGCAACAATAATTGACAACATTATTATCTAATTTGGTGCGTCAACAACCAACAACCATAAAATAGGCTTAAGATATCGAAAATATGGATCCTGGATGATCAATTCTACTAATAAATCAGCACCCAACCACAATTGGTAACATAGCATATTTAATTTGTTATTAACCTTTTAGATCACATCGTCATCGAATTAATTCATAATTAACGGCTAAACCAGGACAAGTTGATCGATTAATTAAACTAATGCATGCCTCGCGCCTTTCCGGCCAAATCATCTTATTGGGAGTTCGCCACGTGGCAGGAGGATAGGCCAGAAGTCACGAGATCTCGCTGCTGACTTGCATCGCCGACGGTGGGGGCCCATCGTTGGATTTTTCCTTCGCGCATGCGGTGGCCAGCGCCATGGAGCGGTCCCAAACGTTAAGACGCCACAAATGGGCCATTTTATACAAGCGTTGCTTTCCGTGGCAAGCCATTCGGAGCTAGAACTCAATTCCTCATCAATTTTATATATTTTATATCTATAAAACTATTTTTATAACTTTTATTAAAAGTCTATATAAAAAGGGAGGACGGTAAGTGTGGAGATTTGAGTGGATATGGGATTTATTTATTTATTTATTTATTTTTATGGATCAGAGGAAGAAAATTTCTTTATAGGGATGAAGCCAGGATGAGATTATTTTGTCAAGCAGAGATGACGAAGAAAGAGATGAAGCCAGGATGAGATTATTTTGTCAAGTAGAGATGACGAAGAAAGAGGTGAAAATTGGGGTCTTGGGCTCAGTCCATGCGTTGCCGCCCCCAGCGGTGATCGGTCTCGGCGCGGGGTAGGTGTGGGGACCAAATGGAACGCTTAAACGGCTCCGAGGTCGCTGCTCGAGTATTTCACGCCTCACGCCATGCCGAGCGCAAGGCATCGGAAAAACGAGACATGACGGATATTTTATTTGCTTCATTCTGCGTGCTGTTTTATTTTAGCGGTATGGCTGCCGGCTGTTTTCCATAAATGCCCCCCGATGAGGTGATGGACCTTAACATTTGAGCCATGAGTTGATTTGATAGATTTAAATCGAATGATATTATAATTAATTTTTAATTTAATAATATAAAATAAAAATAAAAATTAGATTAGATTGACTTAAAATTTGATTGATTCAATAATTTTTTTAATTTTTATTAAGTCATATAAAAATTAATTTTAATAATAAAATTAAATTAAATTAATGATTAATTCTCAATTAAATTGGTTGGATCGATCTGGTTCTTTTTAAAATACCATGACACCTCGCCCAGTGAGATTCTTGAGAAATAAATTCGGACAAAAAAAGTGACCCCCATGCGAAACATTATTTACCTTCTCTTGGTTCATAACTCAAAATTTATTTTGATTCGTAAACTCTTAATTATTATAAGTTTATTTTAAAAATTAAATCATAACAATTGAAGGTTTAAGGGTAAAAATGAATTTTAATTGAAAGCCAAGAATTATCAAAAAAAAATAAAAAAAAGTAACGGTATCTTGCAGTTTGATACGGTTGATCCCTTTAATTCTTTTCTTTTTTTATTCATCGCTACTAACGTCAACTCCCAAGCCAGTTTTTTGTATTGGCATTATGATTCATTTCCTTAAAAAATTGTACTGGGTCTCTTCAAATTAGGATTCTAGTTATGATTGGAAATGAACATTATAGATCTCAAAAGCTACTTTGTTCATGGCTCCAAAAAAAACTCATTTAGAATTCAAACTAAAAGATGGTGAAAAAAATGTAAAAAACTAATGATAGAATTATCACTATAATTTTTTTATTATTATTTAACTGGTCAGCATTAAAAAATGCTTTTGTATTCAAACATAAAGCATATTTTTATAATAATTTATTTTCATAATTAAATTAGCTGTTGATCAGCAGCTATGTAAGCTCAAACATACAATATATTTCTGTAATTATTTATTTAAATTAGTTATTAATCTCAAATAATTATTAGTCAATAATTATCCTAACATCCAACCAAATAGGGCCTTCACATGCATAGCGTAGTTCAGGTGGCTTTATGGGCATAAATAAAATATTAGGATTATTCCCTTCCAAAGAATGGCCACTCAAGCTCAAATGTCAATATAGCTTGCTGATTTGATGGACTGACCTTTGGGATTCACCTACAAGACTTGCACTACTGTTAAAAGTCAATTTTCTCTATACGATGCTAAAATGCAATATTTATTAGTTGGACTCATGTTCTAAAGTTTTCTTTGATACGATGCTAAGCGGATGTTTTATTTCTTTAAGTATACTAAATGTAGGTGAAGAAAAGTTATTTTGCCAGGAAGCAAATGAACATGAAAACTTTTTATTTGGATAAATATTTATTAAGATTAAAGTTAATCAATCACTTTATGTGATTAGATAAAAGATTTGGAAGCCATAATTGCTTTGTAAAGTTGCAATGGAAAATGCAGCAAGATTTTATTAGAGTTACTTAAACTCATTATAGGTTTATTTGTATTATAATTTTAATAAAGCCGATTGCTCTGTGTTTAGATTTTTAATCTATTGAATAGTTGAAACAAGTTTGGGTTAGAAAATTTTTGATCTATGCGATACAAAATAATAGTTTTGAGTTAATCGATCCAAATACTATATCAGACACTTTAGAAATAGAATGCATTTATCATTTATTATATATTAATAATATATATAATAATATATTATTATATAATATTTATCTACTCAATACAATTTAATTCATCTAAGCTTGTTTTTAAGTACATGAGTCTTTTTTTCACTCTTTTATATTCAAATTAAGTCGAATTACAAATAGTTATATCTCTTTTAAGTATTTTTATTCATCTTAGTTTAGATTTATCTCTATCACTATCGTTACCATTGATAGTTAAAAACTCATTCTTTCTGATCCAAGCATTTAAAGTCTTCATTGTAATTAAATTTTTTTATTATTATATATTATTATTAATATTATATTATTATAATATAAAGAGAGGTTGATATATAAGGATAAATTTGTTTTGATTTTTAAGGGCAATTCATCGCCTTCCAGTCCTATGGTGATCTCAAAGCTCAATCCAATATATATATATATATATATATTATATATATATATATAAAAATAATTTTATCATTATCATAGATGACGCCATAAGTTATTGCATACCATAAAGTTTATTACATACCACGCTGCCGGTTTTCACTGTCCGCCCCGTCTGGCCGTCTGCCATGGCGGGTGGGGGCATTCCGGACCGTCCAAAGAGTTTCAACCGTCCGACCTCTGCGTCGTTGTTTCATTTCAACCAACACCTCGGGGCATTTCTGGAACTCTCTCTCTTTCCTCTTTGCCCAGGATCCACAGTCCACACCCAATTTTTTTTAATACCTCGCAGCTCCTCGCAAGTCCAACTGTGCTGCCCTCGCTTTCCCCTTCGTGTCTCGCCTCTCATCTCCTATCTACGCGTGCCTGCAACGCTTCCTTCTTCCCCTTTCCTCTTGTATAGAGCTCAAGAGGAGAACGATTAGTGATCAAAACGGCGATCGATTGATGATATCAGATCGGTCGTGAATTGGAGCGGTGGCCTTCTCTTCTCTTTTCCACCGAAACACTTTTTTTTTTTTTTCCAGTTTTTTCTGATTGAATGGAAGCTGGGATGGTGAATTATTAGGATTGGGAGGAGGGAGTTGGTGGGATTAGGGTTTCGGTAGGGGGCTGGATGGGGGCTGGGGCGTCAAACATCGTGGGGCCGGAGGGGGAGGGGGGAGGGCATGAGACGGGGCTGGGGGACTTGCCGGAGTGCTGCGTGGCGGCGGTGCTGATTCACCTCGAGCCGCCGGAGATCTGCCGGCTGGCCAGGCTCGGCCGGGTGTTCCGGGGGGCCGCGTCGGCAGACTTGGTGTGGGAGATGAAGCTCCCGACGAACTACAGGTATTTGATGGGGCTGGTGGAGAATGAGAAGAGCAAGAAGAAGCATCTTATCAAGAAGGAAATCTACGCCTCGCTCTGCCGGCCGAATCCCTTCGACGGTGGAACCAAGGTTTGTGTTCTTTTCTTTACTTTTGTTTTTGTTTTTGATTGCATGCGAATATGGATAAATAGTATAGACGAAATTAGGGTTTTTGAAATATGTGTTATGAACATTAGGTTCTGGTTGGGGGTTTGGGTGTCTGACTTCTTCGTTTTGAGGGCAAAGGTGGAATCTTTGTGTTTCAAAAAAAGAATGGAAAGGGGATTGGTGCTGGATTTTTGTGACTGGAGGTCAGATATATAGCTATTGGAAATTTATTTTCCCCACTTTCTTATTGTGGTCTAATCTAACTCTAGCGTTCTTATGTTGTGGGTTGTAGGAATTCTGGCTGGAGAAGTGCAGGGGTGGTCTTTGCATGTCGATTTCTTCGAAGGCTCTCTCGATTACAGGGATTGATGACCGGAGATACTGGAATTACATTATCACAGAGGAATCCAGGTATTGATCTTTTCTGTTTTTATTGATATTCGAATCTGTAAAATACTAAGCTCTTCTTATAAAGTGATATATGAAAGCTAATAGGTAATAGGTTTGCTTGATGAGGTGGGTTGGTGATATACGTTTTCTTGTTTATTTTGTATTCCAAATTGAAGCTTGAAGTTATTCGTGTTTTATCCTCCATCAGTACTTCAGGCAATATCTTAGCCAAATATATTTTCTTGATAGAGCTATTGGTGGAGGTGAAGTTCCAACGACTGCGAAGATCCTTTAACTAGCAAGCATTCTTTAGCCTATAAAAAAAACTTTAGTATGTCCATTGTAACAATCTAAGATCTCTCCTTTTTTAAAAAATAAAAAAAGCTAGCCGAAAAGGTATTGTTTTGATCTCTTGATCCTATATAATTATCCAAAATTTACTCAATGTATAGATGACGTGGGACCAAACAAATGCTAATGTCGGCTATCACATATTTTTCTCATTTATTTTCTAGCATTCAAGGGTCCAAATCCAAATCTCAGTCAACATGGGCTGAGTCCGTTATGATATAATTTGTAACAACTCATGATCTTATCGAAAAAGGTTAGCTAAGAAGGTATTAGGCCCTAGTTGGAGTCCGTTATGATATAATTTGTAACAACTCATGATCTTATCGAAAAAGGTTAGCTAAGAAGGTATTAGGCCCTAGTTGGAGTCCGTTATGATATAATTTGTAACAACTCATGATCTTATCGAAAAAGGTTAGCTAAGAAGGTATTAGGCCCTAGTTGGCTAAGCCTTTGGAAGATCTAAAAATGCTTTTTATGGTCTAAAAGCGCTTTTGAGTAATTTTATAGTGTTTGGTAAAATCTTTAAGATTTGTAATTTGAGTATCGACTTAGTCCTGAATAGAGTAGAGAGGAGGAAGCAAATTAATGTAGCCGACCCCATGTAGTTGGGAAAAGATTTAAATGAGTTGAGTTGAGTTGGTAAAATCTTCAAAGTATTTTTTTTTTACTCCAAAAACTATTAAAAGCTCTACTTAGAAAAGCTTCAACTTGAAGTTTTTTCAAAATTTTTCTTGCCAAATATTGGAAAGCTATTTTTATTAGGTTTGAAGATCATACATTCGAACTAAGAGAATAATGATATAATATATAATATAATGTAATATAATATATTATTTTAAATATTATAATAATAATATTATAAAACATTATAATATAGAATACAAATATAATAATATTATACGAGGCAGATTTGGCTACACATTTGGATGTAGCCAAGATTATATCTGATTACTTTTACTATCATTGAATCCATACAGGTTACGAATCCCAAAGATGAAAAAAGTGAAAAAGGTAAGGTGGCTCTCCAATTCGCATGGATCTAAGGGTAGAAAACATGATTAATTCTTAAATTTGGCTATATTCAGATATAATATAATTTTGTAATATTACTATAATAATATATCGCAATATTGCGATATTATATTATTAAATAATAGTGATCATAATTTTAATAATATATTATAATATAATCATAAAATAATATATTATAATAATTGCTAGATCATTGTTTTCATCTATCCATGGCCTATGGATTATGAGGTTAGAAAAAAGGTGTAATATATTTTCCTGTTACATAATTATTACACATGTTGAAAAAAAAAAAGAATAGATTCAGAAATATATTATCAAAAAATACCTTTTGAGGCTTCAGACTTTAAAAAAAAAAAAAAGATTTGGAAATCTTGCTGTTATATACTACTGCAGATGTGTTGTAGGTTGGCATTTGCCGGACATGCTATTTGACATGATTTGGTTGATTCCTGTTCTCATGGGAATATGGACTCCCTTTTATGTAACTATACGCTGCAGGTTACATTTCCAGTAAGATTGTCAGTTCATTGAGGAAGGTCGCTTACCATACTAGATCATACAATGTTTTGCAGAAATGTTCTATTACCTGAATATTCATTAGAAGTTTAATCTACATTTTACATTCAAAATTTGTGGTAAGAATCATCTAATTTTCAACTTAACAATCATCATGCAAAAGTTTTTTGATGTTTGAAAGAATGGAAATCAATTATAAGACCTCATGAAAAGTTTTTGACATTGTCGAAGCATTTGCCCGTATTGTGCTCATTATATCTTTTGTGTATAAGCCAATGAAAAATATTCTTTGGTATTGTATCAGGATTTCTGTGATACAATTGGTCATCTAAAGGAATAACTACTGATATCAGTAAAGTTGATAAGGAAAAGAAGGTAGTTTAGAGGTTCTAGGCCAGTCCTTTCATTCTGTCAGTCATTGTTCCGGCTTTTCATTATCAGATTATGATATGCTCATGACCATAGAGCAATCTTCAGAAAAGGGATTAACAAGTGCTTGAATGTTTTCCTTGTAGATTCCATGCGGTTGCATATCTTCAGCAAATCTGGTGGTTTGAGGTCAATGGGGAAATTGACTTCCACTTCCCAGCTGGCATGTACGGTCTTTTCTTCCGGCTCCATCTAGGCCGAGCCTCCAAGCGGCTTGGCCGTCGAATATGTAATTCTGAGAACGTCCATGGGTGGGATATAAAACCTGTGCGATTTCAGCTGTCAACATCAGATGGCCAGCATGCTCTATCTCAGTGTTATTTAAAACAGCCTGGGAGTTGGATCCTTTACCATGTAGGAGATTTTGTTGTAGAGAACTCCAACATATCGACCAAACTCAAGTTCTCAATGACACAAATTGATTGCACACACACCAAAGGTGGTCTCTGTGTTGACTCTGTCTTGATATATGCAGAGGGACGTAGGCAGAAAAAGATTTTTTACCATCCGTGTGTAACTATGCAGACTAAGTAGTCGGTAGAGCAACAGAAGCAAATATCAAGACATAGACGGTTCCTTTTCTCCCCTGGTTGTTCATATTTCAAAGTCTGTGTGTATGCTTATGTTATTGATTTTGAGTGAATATAGAGGATCTTTTTAACCTTTTCCTTTCTCTTGCCTCTAAAACGTTTCAGCAATAATTTCTATGCATTTAAACATATGTTGTGGTTTCGTATGCATGACTTTATGAAACCCGCCTATGTGTTGGCATCTACTACTCTACATTCTGAAGCACAGGCTGAAAGGGTGTTGCATGTGTTAAGTTGCAGCATGCACGAAACATATATAGTTATTATATGCATGGATTGTTAAACATATCAACATCTGAGCAATATTCTACTTATTGAAGACAGAAGGCCCTCCTAAGTTTTTGACGCCAAAAATTAGCAGCTCTGCCCCTAACAAGAGGTTTGATTTTGGTAGACGGGGTTAATTCAGTAAAACAATTGCATCTTTTGTTAAGCTACAAGCAATTCTTTTCTGAGAACCATGTTTGAGTTTTATCAATCCTTCTATCGAGATGATGGAAAAACTTCTCATATTGCAACTACGAGGCTATAACTTTGTCTGCAATCCATAAGCAAATGTATATTAGGATCCCAATTGTAAGATATGTAATGTATTAGATGAACATCTTATGGACGGAAATGTTGTTGAAATGTTAAGAGTAGGGATATCTTAATTGACTCATAACCATGTTTTCGTTTTGACAGCTCACTATAATATTTAAGTCATGGTCCAACACCTTAGGAGCTCAAGAGAAGTTATTATTGATGATGATTGCCAGCATGAGTATTGTCAGTAGTCTATAAAAAAGGACTACATACGTGTCTCGCAGGCAAGACTGAAATCTGTGGATCTTGCCTACATTTTGTTCAGTTTTAAGGGGTGGTCAAATTATTATTTTGGAGTTTGCATGATGCCTTTTAGGTGGAAGCAACGCCTATTGACCCACCTGCCCTTCTGCACTGGCACAGGCTTAGAGACAGAACAGAAGAGTTGTTCCAAACTTCCAATGTTCAAGACTTATAAACTCGATTATAAAATTTTGAATGAAAACCTTTATTTGGTGAAATCTTGGAAGAGTGGATGCCCCTCTTCCATTGTCTCATCTGGCTAGGAGTTTAAACACCTCAGCAAAATGATATACATATATTTAATCATTACATATCAAGGTTTGAATCAGGCCCAATATAGAGTGCTCCAACCAAAAAATACTTCAGGTCCATCTTCCGTTTTGCCAGAAATTTCTCTCCCATGCAAAGAATTTTGCTCAAAAAGTAAGCCCAAGAGTTTGATGGCAATTAGGAACAGCAATGGAACGAAACATGAACGGAATAGAAACGAAGTGTATAACTAACTACCTTTTATTTTTATTGACGCCAAATCACCGTCCTCGAGCATCCAGTCGCCTCCTTCAGCAGGTCCGGGATCCTCCGGCGAGCTCCTTGCGCCTGCGAGCCTGCAAACAAGTCCCAGAGGCCGGAGATTCTGACGGGGACCCTCGACACTCAAGTCAGTGCTCTGGGCAACCGCCGTGAGCTTGAGGAAACTAGAAAGAGAGAAGAAGAGAGAGGCTTAGAGCCGTGTTCTCTGTGGGCAAGAATGAGTGTTAGGAGTGTAGTGCGTTCTCAGTTCTTGGAGTTCTTAGTGTTACCTGGTTGGGGTCCCTCTTACCCTTTTTATAGATGCCCGGAGTCCGTGGGCTTGGGGCGTGATCACTTGTCAGAGCATTAATTGATGGCAGCACAATGGAGCTTACATCTATGTCAAGCTGCAGGCCATGTTCTGTCAGAGTAGGTGGCTGCAGGGCATGGCCGATTGTTACGATGCTTGCCAGATGTGTCCCCTACGTCACCTTTTTGGTTGTCCTGCGCAAACAGCGATGGGTGATAAAGTTAGTCGTGTGGGTCCCAAGGTACAGCCGTTGAAGAGAAGATGATGTTGAGTTGAAGCCAACTATCCCTCGTAGAGCATTGATTATAGAGTGCTTGCGTGACACTGTTCATGCCGATGAGCTTTAGAAAAGGCCGAGGATGAATACTTGCATGACACTGTTCACTTGCATGGCATTGTTCACTACCGAGGCGCTATTCATGCCGAGGGGAAGAAGTCGAGCACGTCTAAAGGGCCGCAACCATAAATGCCTTAATGCATGGAAGGAAATAAGGCATTAAATGTCTTAAAGCGGGTAATGCATGTGGCCTTTACGAGGCCATAAATGCCTTTATACATGGGAATGAATAAGGCAATAAATGTCTTAGAGTAATGAATGCACGTGGCCTTAAGTGCAGGGTGTCTCGGGGGTTGAGACACTGTTCATGTGGCCCGAGACCGAGAGGGGTCTCTGGGGTTGGGATACTGTTCATATGGCCCTCGGGGGTTGAAGGTGTAACATTTTCGAGGTCGATGGGGCCATCATGGCAGCCATAAATGCCCTCCAAGTCATTATTACCGAGATCGGGGTTGAGATACTGTTCATATGGCCCTCGGGGGTTGAAGGTGTAATATTTTCGAGGCCGATGGGACCATCATGGCAGCCATAAATGCCCTCCAAGTCATTATGACCGAGACCGAAAGGGGTCTCGGGGTCGAAGGTGGAACATGTCCGACCATCATGGCAGCCATAAATGCCCTCCAAGTCATTATGAGAGGCCGAGACCGAGAGGGGTCTCGGGTTGAAGGTTGAGATCGAAAGTGGAACATGTATGGGGCCATCATGGCAGCCATAAATGCCCTCAAGTCATTATGAGAGGCCGAGACCGAGGGGGTCGGGTCGAAGGTGGAACATGTCCGAGACTGATGGGGCCATCATGGCAGCCATAAATGCCCTCCAAGTCATTATGACTGTACCATTAAATGCCTGTCGCAGTTGGGAGTAATGCCGTGGATGGATGTTGGGAGCTGACGCCGAAGGGGCTTCATCGGAGTAATGCTATGGATGGATGTTGGGAGCTGAGGCCGAAGGGGCTTCGTCAGTTTCCTTCCTTCACGATTCTCTAACGGCGTCGGATCAGCCATATCAGATGCCCCCTCGCCCCTGAGACGAAGCGGGCCCACTCCAGTAAGGCGAAAGGGGCGTCACCTCCCAAGTGGCTGATCCCCACCTGACTTTGGGGTCTTTAACTTTTGACATAAAGTTTGGATGTGGGTCTCCGTCCACATGCCATTGAGGCAGAGAGCCAATGAAGCCGCAATGATGCTCCTGAGACAGAGGGAGCCGTTGAGGCTGCAATAATGTTGCGGAGGCAGAGATAAGCCGCTGAGGCTGAAATAAAATTACCAAAGTGGAAATAGAGTCATGGGAGCTGAAATAAAATTGCCTTGGGTGTCTATGTGCTGGTCCGGGAGGTGACTCAAGCGGGTATGGGCTGTTAGGGATTTGAACCGACTCGGGGCGTATGCTAGCCAGGCCGAGTGGTATCCGTTAGCCGCCATACCGTCGAGCTACTCCGGAACCACCTCGGGGGTTTCGTGGCTGGCCTGAGGGATGACTCAAGGTCACTGGAATTATAGGTCTTGAACCACCGCGGGGGTTTCGCAGCCGGCCCGGGGGTGACCTTTTGATCACAGGACCGTCGAGAGCCTTTTGAATGGTTGGTTTTTCCATAATACATTTAGATACTAATGAAAAGAAACTTTTTCTTGTAGTGTACTTAGCTCTTTGTTAAAGGAATTTGTCTCCTTCTGCTTCGTTTTGGGAGGCTCCATGTTTGTGGCATTTGTTGGTGAGCTTGGAGGGGCTCTTTACTTTTGGCGTGAAGTTTAGAAGTGGGTGCTTGTCAACTGTGAGCTGAGGAGTTGGCCTCCCCCAGCCGTGAGCTGTCTTGGGGCTTCTTGATAGCTGAAAGAAACCAGCGATATGTTGCAAGTGTACAATTCAAGCGAAGGTATTACCCGATTGGCCGTTGGCGGCTAATGCAGAGTTGAAGCCGCTGAGGCTGAAATGAAGCCGTTGAGGCTGTGATGAAGCCGCTGAGGCAAAGTTGAGGCTGTTGAGAGCCTTTTGAACCCCGGAGGGTGACCTGAGAGTTGAGAGTCATCATGTGCCTTTTTAACCCCAAAGGGTGACCTGAGAGTTGAGAGTCGTCAGGTGCCTTTTTAACCCCGAAGGATGACCTAAGAGTTGAGAGTCGTTAGGTGCCTTTTTAACCCCGAAGGGTGACTTGAGAGTTGAGAGTCGTCATGTGCCTTTTTAACCCCGAAGGATGACCTGAGAGTTGAGAGTCGTCAGGTGCCTTTTTAACCCCGAAGGGTGACCTGAGAGTTGAGAGTCGTCAGGTGCCTTTTTAACCCCGAAGGGTGACCTGAGAGTTGATAGTCACCAGGTGCCTTTTTGTACCGAGCTGGCCTCAGGCTTTAGTACCGATGGTACATCGGGCTTTGAGTGCCAACCGGAGTCAGGCTTTTTGGATCCGGTGGTACACCAGTCTTCGGTGCCAATGGTACATTGGTCTTGAATGCTGATGCAAGGTTGGTCTTCCCTGCATGATATTTTTAAGTATCAATGAAAGAAAACTGTCTAAAGTGCAGTGTACTTAGCTCTTGTAGCACCCTTGTTTTCCTTCTGCGGATTTGAGCACTTCCGCCCGCTGGTGGTCTGCCCCCGAGGGAATCAAGTTGGGACGGAGCCTGGAGTTGGTTGATGACCAGCTCTTCTCCGAAATGAAGCTGGGGACCCATCTTCAGAGTGCAGTAAAGAGAGAGAGATGGGATCTAGAGCCGGGGATGCTGGAGCGGAGCCACGGACGAGAGTCGAAGTTGGACTCGGGAGCTAGAGGTCGCCGAGGGAAGCCCGGGCAGCCAGCGGCCGTTGAAGATGAGCGGCCGGGAGAGTCCGCTGAAGGCGGACGGTTAGAAGAGGATGTTGTTGGGAGTTATCAGGATTTGGGCAGCCTCCACATTGGTTCAAGGCAAGGGGCCCTCTAGCTTCCATGGTCTCTCTCTCCTTCCGCTGAGTTGACGACCTGCCCCCCATATAACTATGTTGATTGAAGGCGGAGGGAACTAGTGCTGAAATCTGAAGGCAGCTGAAATGGAATCCGCAGGAGGTCTTGGGTTCAGATTGGCTCTAAGAAAAGAGAGAGAGGGGGTAGATAGAGTCAACGGTCAAAGGCCTTTATCCTCATCTCCCACCTTGCATTAATAGCATCAACATGTCTTAGCTTATCACCGCTAGGAATAAAAAATGCCCATAAATACTTGAGGTGACCAGGAGTTAGGATTTGGATGACAAGGAGTGGCGCTCTTGCTGGCTAACGAGCCCGAGCCTTAAATTCCCGTTAAGTTTGAGTTTGAGGTTGCTTTTGCTCCTGAGCTTGTTGCCACATGGCCATGGAATATTGCTCCCATAGCCTTTGAACAACTGCCGCTAATGCTTGGATCTTCAGGGTGAGGGTGGCACAGTATTTTGCTTGAATGGCATGAACTGGTGGTGATGGTGGAACAGAGAACTAGCATCTTGTTGCTCAGCTTGTTGAGGGTGCCCCCCAGCATAACTAGCGGAAGCTTCCATTGTTGTCGTAGAGGGAGTGAGACCTTGTAGCTTAGTGTCACAGAACTCTGCTTTCTCCCCTTCCTGGCGCACCAATTTGTTGTTGCCAAATCACCGTCCCGAGCGTCCGATCGCCTCCTCCAGCGGGCCCGGGATCCTCCGGCGAACTCCTTGCGCCTGCGGGCCTGCAAACAAGTCCCGGGGGCCGGAGATTCCGGCGGGGACCCTCCGACGCTCAAGTCAGTGCTTTGTGCAACAGCCGTGAGCTTGAGGAAGCTCGAAAGAGAGAAGAAGAGAGGCTTAAAGCCGTGCTCTTTGTGGACAAGAATAAGTGTTAGGAGTGTAGTGCGTTCTCAGTTCTTGGAGTTCTTAGTGTTACCTGGTTGGGGTCCCTCTTACCCTTTTTATAGATGCCCGGAGTCCGTGGGCTTGGGGCGTGATCACTTGTCAGAGCATTAATTGATGGTAGCACAATGGAGCTTACCTCCATGTGACGTATCAAGCTGCAGGCCATGTCGGCTTGGGGCGTGATCACTTGTCAGAGCATTAATTGATGGTAGCACAATGGAGCTTACCTCCATGTGACGTATCAAGCTGCAGGCCATGTCCCGTCAGAGTAGGTGGCTGCAGGACATGGTCGATCGTTACGATGCTTACCAGATGTGTCCCCTACGTCACCTTTTTGGTTGTCCTGTGCAAACAGCGATGGGTGATAAAGTTAGTCATATGGGTCCCAAGGTACACCGTTAAGGGGAAGATGATGTTGAGTTGAAGCCAACTGTCCCTCATAGAGCATTGATTATAGAGTGCTTGCGTGACACTATTCATGCCCTTGGATGAGTTTCAGAAAAGGCCGAGGGTGAATACTTGCATGGCACTGTTTACTACCGAGCGCTATTCATGTCGAAGGGAAGAAGCCGAGCACGTATGAGGTCGAAGGGGCCAACGTGGCAACCATAAATGCCTTAATGCATAGAAGGAAATAAGGCATTAAATGTTAGGGTGATGCACGTGGCCTTTACGAGGCCATAAATGCCTTTATACATGGGAATGAATAAGGTAATAAATGCCTTAGAGTAATGAATGCACGTGGCCTTAAGTGCCTTGATGAGCCGAGGGTGTCTAAGGGGTTGAGACACTGTTCATGTGGCCTGAGAGAAAGAGGGGTCTCGGGGGTTGGGATACTTTTCATGTGGCCCGAGACAGAGAGGGTCTCGGGGATGAAGGTGTAACATATCCGAGGCCGATGGCCATAAATGCCCTCTAAGTCATTATAACTGAGACTAAGAGGCTAAAGAGGGTCTCAGGGTCGAAAGTGGAACATGTCGATGGGGCCATCATGACAGCTATAAATGCCCTCTAAGTCATTATGACCGAAACCGAGAGGGGTCTCGAAGTCGAAGGTGGAACATGTCCGAGGCTGATGGGGCCATCATGACAGCCATAAATGTCCTTCAAGTCATTATGACCGTACCATTAAATGCATGCATATAGAAGGCTGAAAGGAGCTTCGTTAGTTTCTTTCTTTCACGGTGATCAGCCACATCAATTCTTATTTTTATTACTATTTTATTTTTTCTTCTTCATTTCTATTCCCGTCAATAAAGATAAACTTTCCTATTCTCATCTTCACCGAGATCCTCATCCTTATTTATCTTATTTTTTATATATTTTTATTTTCATTCTCATATAAATCTATATTCTATTTGAGATCTCATCTCATCAACTTCATTTTTGATATTAAAATATTTATTTTTAATTCTAATTCTTATTTACTATATTTAAAAATAAAAATAAAAAATTAAATTTTATATAATAAAAAAATATTTTTAAATAAATTTATTAAAATTATAAATTTTAGAAGTTAATTCATAAGAAACATATTAAATCATAATTTTAAAAAGTATGCAATCGTAAGCTATGAGAAAAAAATAGTTTTGATGTATTATTTATATATTAATTTTTATTTTGTAGCATTTACTTATATTTTTATGTATTTACATTATTTCCTTAAATTTTACAAGTGACTCAATTTTTTACTCCTAATTTTCTACGTCTCTCTTTAATTCTATGTTATAATTTTTTAATATTATACAAATTATTTTTTAATTATATATATTTATTTTAATTAGAATTAATTGATACGAGAGGTTCGGGATGAATCGGCTTCGTTCAGTGAAGAGGCAATTTGCTTCGAATCATCTGCACCGTTAAATAAAGAATAAAAGTATTTCCACTCTCTTATTTTAACGCGTTGCGTCACTGGCTATACCGCTTCACGCGCCGTCCTAGGCGCTACGGTAGTGGCAACTCGATTTGTGGGTTTATAGCCTCTGCTAACGTCCGTCCGGATGAAGCCTCGATTTGTGGGTTTATAGCCGTATGAATATTTGATATATTCACTCATCTCTACGACTCCTACCCACCTCTTCGCATCGGAATGGTAGGAACCGCAGTCCATTTTGCAAAATAACGATATTGGAATATCAAAGCTCATCGCCGTCGCGCGCATTAATTAATTAAAAATTAAGCGCCGGGCGAGTTCGGGGCAGCGGATAAAGAGGCAGGTCGGATGAGGAGGCACTCGCTACCGTCCGGTCTCTGAAGGAATCGTCGGTGGCTTCCCTTTTTCGCTCTTAGGGCTTCCTTTGTTCTCCCCTTCTCTCGATCTTCTATTGTTTCTTTGAGCACCTTCATCTCGTCTTGGTAGGGTTTGCTTCGTTTTCTCCTCTCCAGATCCCGTCGGCGGCTTTCGCGAGGTAAAGTTCGCGTCCTTTTGTCCTTTTGTTCGCCCTTCTTTCGATTTCTCTTGGGAAAGGGCGATGGTAGGCGTTCTCCGATGTAACGGGGCGTGATGGGTTTTGTTGTGATTTTGGGCTGATTAGGCGATGGAGAATTGCTGGGATTTCCTGCAACGGATTGGACCGGACGTGTCGACGGTCGTGTTCAGGTGCCTCGACAATCCAGCCGATGTCGCGCGCGCCAGCTCCGTGTCCCGATCCTGGCGCCGATTTGGTGAGGCACCATCGGTTGTGCTGTAGAACAGAATTAATGTATATTGAACTAATATGAATTGTTTCTGCTTTTTTTCGTTGATGCATCTCAATCGCGTTGGGGGGGGGGGGGGGGCTTCATGATTTAGTTGAGAATGAGTTAATGTTTTTTCATCTAATCTGATAACAGGTAGAAAGGATTGCTTTTCTATTGCTTAAATTTTAAATTTTTAGGCCGACTATTTTTCTACATGACACGGGAAATTTCGTGTACTGTCTCTTTGTTAATTAGAGATGTAAGGTGCATTCACGTTATGATGTTTCACTGAAACGTTGCAGCTGCAGCTAATGCTAGGTGCAGTGTAGGAAACTTCAGGGCGGGAAAGAGTTTTGAGGTTTTTGTCAGGGCGACGGGCACAAGAAACGGGCATGATTAATTAAATTCATTTTGTTATTATCATGAATCAGGATTTAAAAAAGGTTTGTGGCCCTCCGGCAGTAGGGAAATGGAGACCAGATGATCTTTGGAATCACATGCTACCATATCTTTGGGATAAAGAGTGTTAAGGAAACCTAAGAAGAGTTGGTAGATGTAGTCAAATAATTAGGTCAAGATTGTCAATTCTCTTGATTTCTCAAAATTGAACAAAGAAGTGGCTCTCTCAGTCCATGCATAACACACACAAAAAACTCTATTGACTAGCATGATTAAATTTTCCATTTAAGTGGCCAAGAGTGAGTCTACTTGAGAGGCCACATGTTTAACTTCCACCTTATCGTGGAGTGGAGATTTGGTTCACCTTATGGTAGGAAACAGGGTTTGAAGTACTGTGGTATGGGCTGTACCAATCAAGTACTGGCATGTTACATACAATGGTAGACGTCTGTATCGATTCATGGCTGGTCAATTTGTCTCCGTACAGCATGCAGTACAGACCTCAATACACCTCAGTATGGGGCATCAGTTCAACAACTCAGTATGAGGAAATTGTGATAGAATTTGATTCTGAAGCAATCCTTTCTTAATTATAGAAATTTAGTTCGACACCAACTGTGGCTGGACGTGTTATGATGTGGACATTGCTAATGATAGTAAGGATTTCTCACACCTATGCGAAGAATTGTCAGTAATTTAATAGGCTTCGTAATTTTTGTCAGTAATTTCTCACACCTATGTGTCCATATTAGATGCAAGCTTTGTCAATATGAATGGAGCGGACAAATAGAATGATCTTCTCGTTTGAACAACCTTTGAAACTCGTATAATTTCAAATTTTGCCAATGCAGAAGTAGGAATAGCTTCTTTGATGTTTTGTGAGATAACTTAGAGGCAAGAGACCTTCCATCCAATAAGATCCCAACTTCCTGTCAGTCTCGATTATGGTGTACTGTTAGACCAATTTTAGGAATAAAAAAATGTATAGATTGTGATCAATAATAAAGATACTAGCTTTAAAGATGTCCCTCGCAAGTAAGCATCCATCTGCCAGCCAATTGCTGCATTTTATCCACTTTTTCTAAAGCTAATTCTAGTAGGATGCCCAAGTAGCTGGTAATATTGTGTTTATACAAAGAATTCTGTGCAAATCAAAGCCCTTCATTGTATCTGATTGGTTAATATTTGGAAACATGTAATATTTAACTGAATCCGAAAATTTAAATCTTCATTACAAAAATGAATTTGGCCATACATAACCTCTCTCCCTCTCTTTTCTTCCACTTTGAAGTGGGAACCATGCTTTCATTTTTTCTTCATCTATGCAATGTGATATACTTTTATGTTTGTTAAAATAAACATTTTTTTTTTTTGATTGCACTCTTGAGAACTCATTCAGTATGGTCAATCCTATCTTTCATATAGGTGTTGTCTTCTGGACCTATACTAATTTATTTTGGTTTGGTTGCACGCAAGTAAGGATGGAAGCACTCAGCCTCTTGATGTGGGGCAGGAAGGTTTATCAGATTTATTCAATTAACATTTTGAAGAACCTAGCAACTAATTGAGGATGGATAATTCCAAGCATCCCAAGCATGAAAGGGATTTACTTTTCTTAGAACTTGCGTTTTCCTTTTGCAGCTATTGTACTTTCTTGGATTAATGAAACAAAAATTATACTTAGGACTTTTAATTCACAGGGATTGAGGCCTTTATTACTCCTCAGCCAAGCAAGTAGATTGTCTCCCAATAAACTGGGAGGTTTCAATAGGTAACCTTGCAGAAGCCTGAGCAAGATCTTACAAGATTTTTATATCTGTTGGGATGGTCATATATTTAGTGTCTGGAACCCAGACAACTTTGGAGGAGAACTAACTTTGACAGTAGATTTTTTTTCAGTGGCCCTTCCTTTTAACGATGTGCTTCAAATTTCATGCCCTACATTTCTAACATTTTCTTTGTGCTAGGAATCACGTACTTAACACATCCTATTTCAGTGCCTTTGAGAGCTTGTTAAGTGGACTCTCTTACATCTGGAACATCTACTGTAAGCAGTTCTTTAAAGAAATCCTTTAATTTGCTCTCTTTGCATTTGTGGGTGAGATTCTAGAGCAGCCTCATATGTTTGCCATTATACAAGGGGAAAGGGTGGCTAAATTGGTGTTAGATACAATTTGTGAAGGGATTCGCTATTTACTTACCCCCCCCAGCCCAATACTTGAGATTAATGTCGGGGAGTATTGTGTGGGTTCTCAGTCCTTGAACATTTTCTTCTGGTGTTGGAGCAAATGTTGCTGTGGGAGGAAGCAGTGGTTTTTGCTTGCATTGTTCAAAATCTAAGTTCCTGTTGTTAGGGGAATTTTAGAGGTCAATTCCTGATTTTTGCACTTTGGGATAAATGAACCTTTCTTATGATTAAGAGTTAAAGACAATGTGAATTCATTTGGAGGCAATAGTGTAACTTCTGAAATTCAAGTTTCTTTGACTTGTGACTTGATGGATTATAGGAAATTGTGTTATAAAATCTCTTTTCCCCAAAGGAGGGGGATCAAAGGCGTCAGGTTATTGTTTGATATGTAGTTTAGTGATCAATTCTGTGAGAGAACCGGAATGAGACGTCAACAGAACTTTTTTTTCCATGAAACTTAATGCAAATAGGACTTAGGATTTATTGTTGCACACCTGGAGTTTTGGCTGGAGTAAAACCTATATTTTAATATTGGCAACTTTGAACAATTTTTTATCCCATGGGTGGTTGGACTTGGTTGGTTTCTTGTTCTAGGAGCTGTATATTTTTATGGTTCCTATGAATTTTCCTCTCTGAGTGAAGGTGATGCCGCTTGTGGTTATATTACCAACTTTGAGTTGCTTTTAAAGATATCCTCCCACTCCCCAAATATGCACATGTGGGAAAAAAAAAGGAAAGAACAAAATTAATGTACTCCAAAGAAAAGAAAATCATAATTTGTTGTCTAAGTTGTGTCCTTTGTTGGATGGGGACCTTGTCGTCTATAGCTGTATGAATTGAATATCAGCTTATCATGATGCAGAGAGCTTAATCTGTGGATACTGATAATTGTACATTGATGCCATCGCATCAAGCTGATTACATTCTTGGGAAGGTTTTGTTATTGAAGATAACTTGTAGGCTTTTGCCTTTTCTTATATATTATTGGATAGGCTGCTGCTTGATCATCTAGTGAGGGGTGAAGACAGATGTTCACTACTTATTGCCAAGTCTCTGTCCTGGGTATAGAGTACAGTAATCCAAATGTTTTAAATAAATTGAAGGTATTGTATGAGTTAAATCAGTGCGAGCTGTATGCTCTATATGATCATAATTACATTCACTACATTGTTAAGCTACTACGCTTTATGTAGTTGTAATATTTATAGGAGTTGTTAAACTTGACCAGTGTTTTAAGGCCTATTATGTTTATAAATTTATATGATTTCTGTTGATGTTGATTTCTTTGTTTTATGATCGTATACTAAAATCTTATATGATTCAATAAGTGTTACAAAAAAAATTACATAAAATATTTATGTTATCTATAAATTTTAGGAGATTGTGAACTTTTGGTGGTCATTAAGGAGGCTAGGGTATCGCACCCTATGAATTCTTTGATGTTTTGTTAAATAATGCATGGCAATGAAGTAGATTGTAGAGTCGAGGTTTTAAGTTCTGGTTCGACGAGGGTACCCTGGCTATCCCATATTCATGTGAGAAAACAAGATTGGGATGGGGGCGGGGCATTGAAAGTGATTCGTGCATAGAAAAAAAAAAAAAGAGGAAGAAAGAAAGGAAGAATGGAAAGGAAAAAAAAAAAAAGAAAGGAAGGAAGAAAAAGGAAAAAGGAGAGAAAGATAGGAAGCGAGAAGAGAAGGAAATAAAAGAAAAAAAGAAGTTAAGAAAAAGGAAAGAAAGAAATGAAGGGAAAAAAAAAAGAAAGAAAAGAGGAAAAGAATGAAGAAAGGAAATAAAGATGAAAAAGGAAGAAAGAAAAGAAGAAAGGAAAAAAAATAAACAAGGTGAGAAAGAAATGAAGGAAGAAGGAGAGAGATGGTATTCTTATCAAGATGGCTATCAGATAGAGTAGGACAATAGGATAACCTATTCGATGGAAAAATTGGGACACTCTCATCCCATGAGATTTAAAACATTGATTAAAGTTATATGACTTTTAGAAGCAACTTGCATAAAATATAAGCAGTGAGTTTAAAGTTTATTAAGAGAATGAATAAAGAGCTTGAGTAGTCAGTGGCTTAAAGGGCACCTTTTGAGCCTATTCTATCACCTCTAGAGGGCATCACCGTGATGAAAATCCACTAGGAAAACTTACACAAGCAATACGGTGACAGCATTATCCAAATGTATTTAACGAGGGCTTTTTGGAGTAACAAGGAAAATATCTTAAATTGCTATTTAGACATAGTGAGCGGGATGGGACACTCATACTCATTCCTTGGTTGAAAGTAGCATTGGAGGAATTTTACCAGCAATTATTATCAAAAACATTATGCACGGTGCATTTGTTCCTATAGTTTCTATATGGAGAAGTGTTGAGGCATCAGCTCTGCATCTCATTTATTGCTGGACAGATGGTAAGGTATGCTTTCTCCGTAAGACTAGAAATGCGTTGGACCTTCCTGTGTGACCTAAGGAACTTGGCTAACATAGTGTCATGGGAAAAGAACTATGGAGTCTGATTCATAAGGCAGTGGTTTGATTTCTTTGCAACTGTTTAAAGGAACTGAGGAGTTTGACCCATACATCAATGTTTTGGGGGTTTGGTTTGAGAATAGTAGAAAATTACATTATTTTATCTTGTTGTTATTGTTTGAGAAAATAATTTTCTGTTGAAACCTAGAACTTCTTTATAGGAAGTAATGTTTTTTAGACTTGGGGGGACGAAGCGGGGGACTTTCTTGTGCAATTTAGGGAGCCTGGCTATGATAATGTCATAGGGAAAAAACTGTGGAGTTCAATTGATACACCAACGATTAGGAGGCATAGGATGAGAATAATAGAAGATTTATGATTTTATCTTGTTGCAATTGTTTAAACTCAACTCAACTCATCTAAGCCTTTTTCCAACTACATGGGGTCGGCTACATGAATCTGCTTTCTTCAATCTGCTCTATTTAGGACCAAGTCAATATTTAAATTATAAATAGTTATATCTTTTTAATTATTTCTGTTTATGTTAGTTTAGGTCTATCTTTACTTTTATCCTCACCATGAATTGTTAAAAGATCATTCTTTTTAACTGGGGCATCTAAAGGTCTACGTTGTATATATCCAAACCACCGTAATCGATTTTCTATCATTTTATCTTCAATTGGGGCTACTCCTATTATTGCTCTTATATGTTTATTTCTAATTTATTCTTTTAAAGTTTTACCATATATTCATCTTAACATACGCATTTCTGTTACACTTAATTTATTCACATGTTGTTTCAATATTGCCCAACACTTTGTTCCATATAGCATAGCTGACCTAATAGCAGTTTTATAGAATTTTTTTAATTTTAATGGAATGCGCCGATCATACAATACTCCTGAAGCATTCATCCACTTAATCCATCCTGTTTTAACTCTATGATTCATATCTTCACCTATTTTACCTTGCTGGATAATTAATTTAAATACCTAAATTTTTTACTTCTTAATATCTATTGGCTTGCAACCTTCACTGTTTCTTCATTTTTATTTCTACTACCACTAAAATTACATTTTATGTATTTAGTTTTAGTTCTACTAATCTTAAAACCTTCAATTTATAAAGCCTCTCCAAATCTCTAGCTTAGCATTTACTTTAGATTTAGTTTCATCAATCAACACTATATCATCTGCAAATAACATAACCATGGGATATCATTTTGAATATGTTTGGTTAATTCATTCATAACTAGTACGAAAAGATACGGACTTGAGGCAGATCCTTGATGTAAACCTATAGTAATTGAAAACTCACTAGTTTCTTCTATTATTTTAACAATAGTTATTGCTCTATTATACATATCTTTTATCAATTCTATGTACCTTTTGATAACTCCTTTTTTCTCTAAAACCCACCATATTATTTCTCTAGGTACTCTATCATATGTATTCTCTAAATCAATAAAGATTATATGAAGGTCTTTTTTTTCTTTTCTTTATATCTTTTCATCAATTTTCTTAATAAATAAATAGCTTTCATGGTCGATCTTTCAGGCATAAATCCAAATTGATTATTTGATATTTAGCTTTTAATCGATTTTCTATTACTTTCTTCAATAATTTCATTGTATGACTCATTAGCTTAATCCCATAATTGTTGCAATTGTTTAAGAAAAATACTATTATGTTGAAACCTACAATCTTAAAGAAGTTAAGTTTTGTAGCCTTGGGTGGTAGGAAGCTGAGGTCTTGCAGTAATATCACTTTCTTAGAACATATCCAGGTCTGATGAGCTTCCCCTCTAATTAAGCAGGTGTTGTTGACTTTAATGGCAGGCATTAGATAGCAATTCATTGTGTGATTCCATATTTATGGGTTGAAACTTGAGATGAACTGGGGCTGTTGGAAGTTATGAAGTACAAACTGTGAAATCCATGCATGGAAGCACCGTGAGAATTAGTTTCACATGAAATTGGCATGGTTCCTTATCCTTGACTTTGTGAGAGGAAACTTTGTGAAATTGCTTATTGTTTGATGGGAGTGAGGAAGTGATCTGGAAGCAACTATGCCATGTATATCAGACTGTCAATGGAATGAGGTAAAACTTGCTAAAAGTAGTGTGGGACAAGGTGAAGCGACTTGTTGCAGCATCTTTTCTTAACATCTTGATCTTATGTTATCTACCTTTTGAATATAATAAATTAAAGAAACTTGGTTGTGATGATGCTATAGTTTTATAGACAACTCAACTCATCTAAGCCTTTTCCAAACTACATGGGGTCAGCTACATGAATCTGCTTCCTTCACTCTACTTTATTTGGGATCAAGTCAACACTCAAATTACAAATAATTATCTTTTAATTATTTTTGTCCATGTTAGTTTAGGTCTACCTCTACCTTTATCATTACTATGGACTATTAAAAAATCACTCTTTCTATGTGGAGCATTTAAAGATTTTCGTTGTATATATCCTAATAATCTATAGTTTTATAGACACTAATATGGCTTTTCTGTTGATAACCTAGATATGCATTATCTTATAGAGGGTTGTGAAGTTAAACAATACTCGACTCATCTAAGCCTTTTTTTTCAACTACATAGGGTTGGCTATATGAATCTGCTTCCTTCACTCTGCTCTATTCAAGGCTAAGTCGACGCTCAAATTATAAATAGTTCTTTCTCTTAATTATTTCTGTCTATGTTAGTTTGGATCTAGTTCTACCTCTATCATTACCATGGACTATTAAAAGATCACTCTTTCTAACCGGAGTATCTAAAGGTCTTTGTTGTATATGTTCAAACCATCGTAATCGGTATTCTCTCATTTTATCTTTAATTGGGACTACTCATTTTATTTCTCGTATATGCTTATTTTTAATTCCATCTTTTAAAGTTTTACCACATATCCATCTTAATATGCACATTTTTGTTACATTTAATGTATTCATATGTTTCAGTATTGTTCAACATTCTGTTTATATAGCATAGCTAGCCTAATAGCAGTTTTATAAAAAATTTCTTTTAATTTTAATGGGATGTGTCGATCATACAATACTTTCGAAATCCTCCATTTAATCCATTCAGCTTGAAATCTATGATTCACATCTTCACCTAGTTCATCTTCTTACTGGATAATTGATCCCAAATACATAATTTTTTTTTCTTGGTATCTTTTGGCTTGCAGGCTTCACTGTTTCATCATTTGTATTTCTATTTTTACTAAAATTATTTTATATATTCAGTTTTAGTTCTACTAATCTTAAAATCTTTAGATTCTAAAGCATCTATCCAAGTCTCTAGTTTAGCATTTACTCCAGTTTTAGTTTTATCAATCAATACTATATCATCTGTAAATAACATACACCATGGCATATCATCTTGAATATGTTTGGTCAATTCATCTATAACTAATACAAAAAGATACTGACTTAAGATAAATTCTTGAAGTAAACCTAAAGTAATTAAAAATTTATTAGGTTCTCCTATTATTGTTATAACAATAGTTATTACTTTATCATACATATCTTTTATCAATTCTATGTACCTTTTGGTAACTTTTTTTTTCTTTAAATCCATCATATTATTTCTCTAGGTACTCTATCATATGCTTTCTCTAAATCAATAAAGACCATCTGAAGGTCTTTTTTTTTTTCTTTTTCCTATACCTTTCCATCAATCCTCTTAATAAATAAATACCTTTTGTTGACGCCAAGTTACTTCCTTAATGCCAGAAAAACGGAGATCCTTCTCGGTAGACTCCTGCAAGAAAAGTCTCCGGAGATCGGATATTCCATGGGGATCCTCCGACGTTCAAGTCAGTCACTCGGGAACAGACAGGAGTTAACTAGCAGAAAGAAGCTAGAAACTAGAGTTCAGGATTCTTCCTTCGTCGTAAGTGTGGGCTTTTATACCTGTTCGAAGGTTCTTCTCTTTCATGTTTCCAGAAGATTGATGATTTGAGATACTGCTATTCAATAATGGACAAAAAGGCAAGGCCGACAGTGATAGATCGTGGGCGTGTCAGAAGTGTCCTGCCTCACTTGCCACCTTCCAGTGCGGCATTACAGGTGTCTGGTGGCTATGGTTGCACCAGGCGCGCGCCGTTACAAGGTATGGCCACATGCAGCCATAGGCGAGTGGTGGATCATACGCTGTAACGGGGTATGGCCACGCACTGTTATGGACGAGTGGTGGACCATACGCCATTATGGAGTACGCCACGTGCTTTTACGGGTGTGTCAGGTGGCTCGAGGCCATAGGTTGTTGGTCCCAGTGCTGGACCATGACGAAAGCCGAAGGCCGAGGGTGCCTCGGAGGCTGAGGGTGTCTCGAAGGTCGAGACGGGGCTCCGTCAGTCTCCCACACCGTTAACCCTGACGGTGCTGGATCAACCACGTCACCCTCGGAGGCCGAGGGTGTCTCGGAGGCTGAGGGTGTCGTGTCTCGGAGGCCGAGGCGGGGCTCCGTAAGTCTCCCACACCGTTAACCCTGACGGTGCTGGATCAGCCACATCACCCTCGGAGGCCGAGGGTGTCTTGGAGGCTGAGGGTGTCTCGGAGGTCGAGGCGGGGCTCCGTCAGTCTCCCATATGTTAACCCTGACGGCACTGGATCAGCCACATCAGATGCCCCTCGCCCCTGAGACGGAGCTGCCTATCTCTGTGAGGCGAAAGGGGTGTCACCTTCCCAGTGGTTGATCCCCGTCAGTTGTCAATCGCTCCTGGACACGTGTCTTTGGGCGCTGCAATGACTTTATGCGGATGCATGAGGGATGTGAAGGGATAGCCACTGCCGTCCACCCAATTTGTGACGATCGTCCTCGAGGCGAGGTCGTCCTCTTGAAATCCATGAAAAGCGGCCGCCATTATTGCCATCATGACGATGATGTCAGCGGTGTCCCGTCATTGGCCGGATGCGGATCATCTCACGCACCGAGCGCCTGTCGAGGCGACCCAGCCTATAGCGGAGGTCCACGTGGCTGAGTAAGTAGGGCGGGATGATTTGAAATCTGATAAGATCCGGGCGAGGGCTGAATCTCGCCATTTTGCTTCATCTGTCATCGTCTTCCCTTGGCTCTCGTCTTTCTGTAACATGAGACCAGCCTTCGCCATTTTTTTGCCACAGGTCTGTCCTTTTCAGACCTCTTCCCTTCTCAACTTCCTCCATGGCCTCCTCTCCTTGGTCCGTCGCTTCTCTTAGCGACAACATTTCTTCCTTAAGGCTTCGTGGCTCTCCTTCTCCTCCCCTCTCGTGGTCCTCCGATCCGGAGGATCGCGCTCTCCTTGCCCAGCGACAAGTCATCGGCCGGGCTCCTACGAGGGGACGTCCGCCGGCCGCTGGCAGGGCTCCAGCGAGGAGGCGCGGGCGCGGCTGGCACCTCCTCGAGAGTGGGGGCGGAATCCCGACGGGGACCGCCTCCACGGTAACGGGCCAAGACCTGGCGAACATTAGGGCCTGTTACCAGATCTCCTGTGTTACCAGATCTCCTGAGATGTCGGGCTTTTCCTTCCGACCTCCGATGACAGGATGGTCTCTTCCCGGCCCTATAGAGTGGCCGTTTATGAAATTTCCTTTAGATTAGGTCTCCGCCCGACTTTTCACCCTTTTTTCATCAATCTTTTGGATTATTACTCCCTGACCCCCACTTAGCTGGTCCCGAACTCCCTTCGGACTATTTGTGCTTTCATTATTCTTTGCCACCACCTCCAAATTACGCCCCGACTCTCCCTCTTCCGCTGTTTTTACATCCTTAGGTAGCATGTAGGTTGCTGGCTGTTCCAATCCCGACCCGGCCGTGTCTTTAAGCTGCTTCTCCCCTCCTCCGTCAAGGGACGAAATTTGGTTCTTCTTTGTAGACCTCGACCACGTTAAGCCCGGGTGGGAAGATCCTGACCTTTGGCCCAACATGAATTCCACCCCACTCCTAGGAGATAAGGAAGCACTGGGGCAGCTGTTGACTACCGACATCCCCAGGTACACCCTGCTCTTGTCGGAGGATAACTTTCGGGTGGTGGGCCTCACCACCCAAACCGGTAAGTAGAAGGCGTCCCATACTTAGCCAAATTGCTCTCTCTTTTCTTCTCTGTTTGTTTTTTTTAAACTCCGACCGATGTTGCGCAGTAATGAAGCCTCCGACCGCCATGGTCAGGAGGGCCGCAGCCAAGAGGATGAGGGCCCAAGGGGGACCGAGAGAGGGGCAGCAGGCCTCGGCCTCCAAACGCCCGATGGTGCGGGTTTCCCCTTCTCCCGAGCGCTAGGGACCTCCAACTGTGCCCGTGGATCTGACGGCCGACACCCCACCAGAGGAGGTGAGGGTTGAGGGGGTGACCGAGAGGCCCCAAGTACTTGCCGAACCAACCCAGGCAGAATAGGGCCCAGGCACCGAGTCTTCGGTGGTAGCAAGCCCGCCTCTGGAGGAAATGCCGGCGGGCAGCCCCCCACGCAATGAGCCCGAGCACGCTGAGGCCGTCGAGGGAAGTGGGGCCGGACCGACCCCCCCGAGGGTTTTCCTTGATGAACGACGGACGCCGAGCGGAATGGCTCATGTCTCAGGTCGTTCAACCCGACTTTCAGGAGGAACTCCGGAGCCTGGAGGCGAACAGGTTCTTTAGAAAGGCCTTCTCAGCCCTGGTCCGAGTAAGTTACTTTCCTTGCCCTTGACTTGAAATTTTGAATAGTTTGCCTGGCTGACATCTCGAGTATAGGTGACGAACTCCCTGGTGCTCACTCGGGAGGCTATCGGCGAAGGGGAGGCCATCCTCTGCCAGGTCCAGCAAGACGCCGAGGATGCCCAAGCCCGGGCCGAGGCTGCAGAGAAGGCTCTGGAATCGGCGAGGACTGATCGAGCCGATGAAATAAAGAGGGCCGAGAGCAGAGTGGAGGCTGAAGCCAGCCAAATGCAAGCGGCACTCAGCCAACTTACTGAGGCCGAGGGTGCCATCGAAGCCCGAAACGTTCACATCACCGAGTTGAACTTGGTCATCCAGACGGCCGAGGATAGGGCGAGACGTGCCGAGGAGGCGGAGCATGCCAAAGAGGTTGAGAGAGCGGCGGCAGCCTCTTTGGCCGTGGAGAGGAAGGCCAGGGTTGCCGAGGTGGAGGCCGCTGCCGAGGCTAGGGCTGTCGCGACCGTGGAAGAATTCAAGGCATCGGAGCACTTCGCCCATGAGCTGGTCGAAGCTAACATAGATTCCTACATCCAAGGGTTTCGCGACGCTAGGGAGAAGGTGGCCCGGGTCTTGAAGCTCCCCTGTGCCTTGGAGATCGAGCTAGACCAAGAGTCAGAGGGGGCTCCCTTGGATGATGAGCCTGCGGCCGATCCATAGTTTTTGCGTTGTAATTTTTCCTTCTTTTTGTCTTTGTACTAAGTTCGGCCTAGCCGGCATTTTGTAAACACCTCGATATCAATGAAGTATAACTTTTATCTAACATGTTCTTTTAAGTCCCCAACTTGCCGACGTGGGACCCTTAGCGGCTGCGTTGGCAGAGGGGTAGCTCTCGTGACCACGACTTAGTCGTGTAGGGCCGAACTCAGGGGGAGCCAAGGTCGAACCTGGGGCCATGTCCACCCTGGGGACTCGGGCTCCCGAGCACCGATGGAACATCGGTCTTGGACTGCCGAGATGAACTCGGGCTTCTTGAATCCGATGATACATCGGGTCTTCAGTGCCAATGGTACATTGGGCTTTTTGTTGAGAACTGATGGTACATCGATCTGCCAGTGGTACACTGGGCTTTCCATGCCGAGCTGGCCTCGGGCTTTTTGAATCCGATGGTACATCGGGTCTTCAGTGCGAATGGTACATTGGACTTTTTGTTGAGAACCGATGGTACATCGGTCTGCCAGTGGTACACTGGGCTTTCCATGCCGAGCTGGCCTCGGGCTTTTTGAATCCGATGGTACATCGGGTCTTCAGTGTCAATGGTACATTAGGCTTTTGAGTGCCGATCGGAGTCGAGCTTTTTGAATCCGATGGTACATCGGGTCTTCTGTGCCAATGGTACATTAGGCTTTTGAGTGATCAGAATCGGGCTTTTTGAATCCGATGGTACATCGGGTCTTCTATGCCAATGGTACATTGGGCTTTTGAGTGCCGATCAGAGTTGGGCTTTTTGAATCCGATGGTACATCAGGTCTTCTGTGCCAATGGTATATTGGGCTTTTGAGTGCCGATCGGAGTCGGGCTTTTTGAATCCGATGGTACATCGGGTCTTCTGTGCCAATGGTACATTGGGCTTTTGAGTACCGACCGGAGTCGAGCTTTTGTTGAGAAGCTGAGACACTTGAACTTATGTTTATTAATAGTGGGGCAAGAGCCTGAAAGAGTACAAATATGAAATTTAACATAAGGAGAGGGTACACTATTGATAATACCGACGGAGGTTGTCAGCATTCCACGTTGCGGGAGAGGCCTCCCGTCCAGCTCTTCAATTTTGTATGCTCCGTGGCGGAGTGCCTCGGTGACTCGGTAGGGTACTTCCCAGTTCGGTGCTAACTTGCCTCCTGTCGGTTGAGATTTCGGCTCACCGAAGGACGAGGTCCCCTAGCAAGGTCCTTGGGCAGATGCGAGAGTTGTAATACCTAGCCGCTCGCTATCGGTAGGCTGCCATTCGGAGTCGCACTCGGTCCCGTACCTCTTCCACCAGGTCGAGGTTGGTCCGTAACTGGTTCGGATTGTCCTCTTCGCTATATGCCTCCACCCTGGGGCTCGGGGCATCGATCTCCACAGGAATGACGGCTTCAGATCCGAAGACGAGGCTGAAGGGGGTCTCTCCAGTAGGGGCGCGTGGCGTTGTGTGGTAGGCCCATAGCACGTTGTGGAGCTCCTCCATCCACCATCCTTTGCAGTCATCTAGACGGGCTCTCAGTCCTTGGAGAATGATGCGGTTGGTCATCTCGGCTGCTCCGTTGGTCTGAGGATGCCCTACGGAAGTGAACCACTTATGGATGCCGAGCTCGGTGCAGAATCCTCGAAAGGTTGCATTGTCGAACTGCCAGCCGTTGTCGGTGACCAGGGTATGCGGTAGCCCGAACCGGCATATTATAGACTTCCAAAAGAAGGCCCTCACCTTGCTCTTGGTGATCTTGGCAAGCGCCTCGACCTCAATCCATTTGGTGAAGTGGTTGACGGCCACTAGCAAAAATCTGCGCTGCCCAGAGGCCGAGGGGAATGGTCCCAGAATGTCCATCCGTCACTGGGCAAAGGGTCAGGGTGCAGCCAGGGGGGTCAGTTGGGACGTCGGTTGCTGGATGCTGGCATGGCGCTGGCAGCTATCGTATTTCTTGACAAGCTCGGTTGCATCTCCCTCATGGTTAGCTAGTAGTACCCCTATTGCAGGGCCTTGTACGGCAAGGCTCTGCCCCCCAGATGACTTTCGTAGATGCCCCTCAGATGACTTTCGCAGATGCCTTCATGAATTTCTCGCAGGATGTAATTAGCCTCCGTAGGACCTACGCACCTGAGGATCGGGTATGAGAATGATCTTCGGTAGAGCTTCCCATCCATCATTAAGAACTTCGGGGCTCGCCGCCTGAGCAGTCTGGCTCAGTCGGGTCTTCAGGGAGGGCACCATCAGTCAAGTATCGAATGTAGGCATCCATCCAAGAGGGCTCTTGCTCGACCGGCAGTGCTTCCTCTGCTGCTTCAATGCTTGGGACTTGCGGATGCTCCACGTACGTCCTTTCCAAGGTCCCGTCGGCCGAAGTGGCCAAGCGGGACAGCGCATTAGCCCTGGCATTCTTTGCTCGGGGGATGTAGCTGACACGGAAATATAAAAACCGAGAGGCTTGGGATTTCACCTTGTTCAGGTAACGAGACATGACCGGGTCTCTGGCCTCATACTCCCCGGCGATCTGCCCGG
Organism: Calamus simplicifolius; assembly: GCA_900491605.1. Lineage (NCBI taxonomy): Eukaryota > Viridiplantae > Streptophyta > Magnoliopsida > Arecales > Arecaceae > Calamus > Calamus simplicifolius. Next base: position 439,335 of record UESW01004823.1, on the reverse strand, counting down.
AGACTAGTTGGGAGTCCGTGAAGGCCCTCAGACGTTCCGCACCGAGCTCCTTGGCTAGCTTCACCTCTGTCAGCAGGGCTTCCTATTCTGCCTGGTTGTTGGTGGCCGGGAAAAAAACCGAAGGGCATACTCCACCCTCCTCGGGGCTCGCAAGAATAAGTTCGGCTCCACTTCCTTGAGAGTTCGATGCTCTGTCTATATAAAGAATCCAGTCTTCCTTCTCCACTCCCTCGGCCGCAGGGGACTTCATGCGCTCCTCCGGGTGCAACTCTTTCAGGTGCTCCTCGGTCCAAGTGCACTCGATCAAAAAATCGGCTAATACCTGGGACTTCATTGCAGATCTTGGCCGAATGGATAGATCAAACTCCCCCAACTTGATAGCCCACTTGGCCAGCCAACCGGAGGTGTCAGGACGGGACAGAATAGTCCGGAGGGGTTGGTCGTGAGCACCACGATTGGATGAGCTTGAAAGTAGGGTCGGAAGCGCTGAGCGGCGACCATCAGGGCGAAGATGATCTTTTTGGTCTTGGAGTATCTTGTCTCGGCGCAGTGGATCACCTTACTGGTGTAGTAGACCGGCTTCTGCGCTCCGTCGGCATCCATGCGGATAAGCACGGAGCTGACGGCCTCAGGGGAGGCCGTAAGATACAGAAAGAGCTCTTCCCCACCCCTCGGCTTGGATAGCAGCGGCGGAGTGGATAAAAACTTCTTTAACTCGAAGGCTTGACATTCCTCCGTCCACTCGAAGCTGTTGACCTTGCATAGCGCCTTGAAGAAGGGCATACACCTTTCTACCGACCTTGACATGAAGCGGCTCAAGACTGCCACCCTTTCGGTCAGACGCTGCACCTCCCTCTTGTTAGCCGGGGGACTCATATCCAAAATAGCTCGGATCTTGTTGGGATTGGCTTCGATTCCTCGCTGAGTCACCATAAAACCAGAAACTTGTCCGCTGCAACTCCGAAGGCGCACTTGCGGGGGTTCAGCCTCATCTGGTACCGGCGTAGGTTGCCGAAGGTCTTTGCAAGGTCGGCAACATGGTCCGTGGCGTGGGTGCTCTTGGTCAGCATGTCGTCCACGTACATCTCTATGTTGCGCCCAATCTGGTCCTCAAAGACCTTGTTCATTAGCCTTTGATAGGTGGTCTCCGCATTCTTCAAACCGAATGGCATCACTTTATAGCAATAAATCCCCTTCTCGGTCACAAAGGAGGTCGCCTCTTCATTCGCCGGGTCCATCCTGATTTGGTTGTATCCGGAGAATGCGTCTATAAAGCTGAGGGTTTCGTGGCCGAATGTTGCATCCACTAATTGGTCGATCCGAGGTAGCGGAAAGCTGTCTTTGGGGCACGCCTTATTGAGGTCAGTGAAGTCCACGCACATCCTCCAACTCCCACTGGCTTTACGGACCATCACGACATTTGCCAGCCAGTCGGGATAGTGCACCTCGCGAATGTAACCTGCCGTCGTCAGCTTGCGCACCTCTTCGTCTATGGCCTTTTGTCTGAAGCAAAGCTCCTCTTCTTCTACCGAATGGGTCGGCACTCCGGCTTGATATGGAGTTGGTGGATAATTACCTCCTCCGGAATGCCTGGCATATCAGATGCCGACCAGGCGAAGATATCAGCATTGGCTTGCAGAAAGGCGAGGAGTTGGTTGCGGGCCTCCTCCAGAAGCAGGGCCCCAACTTGGATAGTCTGCGCTGAGTCCTCTCCCAGAGGAAAGGCTAGCAGGTGCTCGGTCGGTTCCCCCCTCCTCTCTGAGTCTCGGGGTCCAGCGCTTCTGATGCAGGTGCAAATACCACCCCCTGAGGACTGGGGGCCATGTGGAAGCACAGTGGTGATGGATTCTGTTCCCCCTGCATCTCTTCGATCCCTTCGCTAGTTGGGAACCTCACCAAGAGCCTTTTGGTAGAAATAATAGCATCCAAGATGTTAAGTCTGGGCCTTCCAAGTATGGCATTGTAGGCAAGAGGCACCCGGACCACTAGAAAACTCATGAAAACTGTACTTTGATGTGGGGTCGTGCTAGCCATGACAGGGAGAGTGATCTCTCTCTCGACCTTCATAGAGTCTCCGATGAACCCCATCAGGGGCGTAGCGATAGGTCGAAGCACGCCGGGAGACAGGTTCATGCGAACAAAAGCATCGTAACTCAGAACGTCCACCGAGCTTCCACTATCAACTAGAATTCTTTTTACAGGGTGTTTAACAATCGTCATGGACACGACGACGCTATCATCGTTTTTATTAACCACCCCCTCTAGATTCCTTTTAGAAAAAGAGATTACAGAATCTAACTCTCCTCCTCCCTCGGCCTTTTGGATGGGCCACCTGCCCCCAGGAAATCATCGCCACCGTCTTCTCGGTTGGAGCATTATTGATCATCGATGGCGGAGGTGCTGATGGGCAAGGAGCACCCGGGTTGTTCATCTGAACGAACTTTCCCAGGTGGCCATGCTAGATAAGGTCCTCTATCGCCTGCTTCAGCTGGCGACAGTTATCAGTGTCGTGGCCGTGGTTCTGGGGGTAGCGGCAGTAGAGGCTCTTGTTGCCGGGGATCTTCGGGTTCAGTGGAGGGCGCTGAAAATAGGGCTCACCCTCGATCTTGAGCAAGATGTGCGATATCGGGGCAAGCAAAGGAGTGTAGGGCCCGTCCCTCAGTGCAGGAGCTCGAGGACGATTGTCTGGTTGGCGGGAAGGCTCAGGCCTCCTGGGGCGAGCTTCGGCAGGTTTTGGGCGGGCCGGCTTCTTTGCGGTACTTTCGCTAATCTCGTGCCAGGAGGAATCAACCTCGTCGGCATGGATGTATTTTGGGTTCGGCTCAAGAGCTCGGCGTAGGAGCCGGGCGGCTTCTTGTCGAGGGAGTACGCAAAGCGGGAGGGACGGAGCCCTCACTTCAAGGCCAAGGTGGCCACGGAGTTATCGAGGTTGTAGACCTCCAAGGCCGCCTCCTTGAACCGAGTGACATAGTCCGGTAGGGACTCGCCACTCCTTTGCTGGATGGAGAAGAGACTGTCCGCCACTCTTGAAATCTTTCGGCAGGCGTCAAAGTGGGCCAGGAAGGCCCTCTCCAACTGGCGGAAGGAGTCGATACTCCGTGGCGGCAAGCAGGAGTACCAGGCTCGAGCAGCTTTCTTTAAAGTAGCGGGGAAGGCGATGCATAGGAGCGAATCGGTTGCCCCCTGGACCTGCATAAGGACCTTATAGCTTTCCAAATGGTCCAGGAGGTTCGTGGTCCCATCATACGGGTCCAGCTGGGGAAGTCGGAACCGGGTCGATATAGGTTCCTCCATGATGCGGCGGGACAGAGGCGGCCGACTGTCGTAGTCCGCCTTCGGTGGATTGGTGATTCGGCGGCTGAGCTCTTTCAGTCGCTGGTTGTACTCGTCGAGCCAGCACTTAGCTCGGCGGACGATTCGGCTGTCGAAGGACCCCTCTCTCGAAGATTCTAAGGAGAGGGAAGAGTGACAGTGATGCCGACGAGGGCGCTCCGCCTTCTTCCCATGTCGCCGCTTGGGAGATGCACTGGCGTGGCAAGAGGGTGACCGGGGCCTCTTGGAGGCTTCCCGGCAGTGAGGCTTGGGCGAAGCATGGCGGTGGCGAGCTTCTCGGATGGGAAACCTCCTTCGAGCAGAGTATTGGCTGGGTTGGATCACTCCTGGTACTGACGAGAGGGGCTTCGGTTGCTGCGCAGCCGCCGCTTGATGCTGCAGGCCTTGGACTACGGTAACCAAAGTTTGGACTTGCGCGGCAAGCCGGTCTTCTTGAAGCTGCTGCGGTGGTGGTGCAGGGACGTCGGCTTGGGGAGCTGAGGGGCCAACCGCCAGCGGATCAGCCCCTTGACGCTGCCCCCCAGCGTGACTGGTGGAGACCTCTCGCGCACGGGTCGTCACCATTGCTTGAGAGCTCGGGGAAAGAGAAGTTGTCGCTGACAGGTTCGAAGCTTTTCTCTTCTCCCTCCCTACCTGGCGCCCCAACTTGTTGACGTCAAGTGACCTTGAATGCTGGGGAAACAGAGATCATTCTCGGCAGACTCCTGCAATAAAAGTTCTCGGAGACCGGATATTGCGGTGGGGATCCTCCGACGCTCAAGTCAGTCATTCGGGAACAGACAAGAGTTAACTAGCAGAAAGAAGCTAGAAAACTAGAGTTCAAGATCCTTTCCTCGTCGTAAGTGTGGGCTTTTATACATGCTCGAAGGTTCTCTTTCATGTTTCCAGAAGGTTGATGATTTCGAGATATTGCTGTTTAATAACGGACAAAAAGGCAAGGCCGACAGTGATGGATCGTGGGCGTGTCAGAGGTGTCCTGCCTCACTTTTCATCTGCCAGTGCGGCATTACAGGTGTCTGGTGGCTATGGTTGCACCAGGCGCGCATCGTTACGAGGTATGGCCACATGCAGCCATAGGCTAGTGGTGGACCATACACCGTAACGGGATATGGCCACGCACTGTTACGGACGAGTGGTGGACCATACTCCATTATGGAGTACGGCCATGTGCTGTTACGGGTGTGTCAGGTGGCTCGAGGCCATAGGTTGTTGGTCCCAAGTGCTGGACCATGACGGAAGCCCGAGGCCGAGGATGCCTCGAAGGCTGAGGGTGTCTCGAAGGCTGAGACGGGGCTCCGTCAGTCTCCCACACTGTTAACCCTGACGGTGCTGGATCAACCATGTCACCCTCGGAGGCCGAGGGTATCTCGAAGGCTGAGGGTGTCTCGGAGGCCGAGGCGGGGCTTCGTCAGTCTCCCACACCATTAACCCTGACGGTGCTGGATCAGCCACATCACCCTCAGAGGCCGAGGGTGTCTCGGAGGCCGAGGCGGGGCTTCGTCAGTCTCCCACACCATTAACCCTGACGGTGCTGGATCAGCCACATCACCCTCAGAGGCCGAGGGTGTCTCGGAGGCCGAGGCGGGGCTCCGTCAGTCTCCCACACCATTAACCCTGACGGTGCTGGATCAGCCACATCACCTTTCATAGTTGATCTTTCAGTCATAAATCCAAATTAATTATTTGATATAAAATTTTAAGCTCTTATTCGATTTTCTATTATTCTCCCATAATTTCATTATATAACTCATCAATTTTATTCCTCTATAATTTTCACAGTTTTGATATCTCTTTTATTTTTGTATATAGATATTAATATGTTTTTTCTTCAATTATCTGACATTCTTTTAGTTGCTACAATCCTGTTAAATAAATTGGTTAACCACATGACTCAAATTTCTCCAAGTCTTTCCAAACCTCAATAGAAATCGCATTTGGCCCTAATGCTTTAGCATTTTTCATTTTATTCAAAGCATTTTTAACCTTAAGCATGCTAAATCTATGGAAAAATGATATTACTTAGAATCCAAAACATCGTGCCACAGGCGTGTGATTTTCCTTTTGGATAGTGATGATACTAGCTATGCCAGTTGATATCAGTGGCTGGCTGTCCCACCCACCCCCTTCTGTCGTGATGATTCCATCTGTGTGTTATTTGGTAAATGATTCATTTTATTGCCTAGGTAGCACTTTATTTCTTTATGCTTATGTTTTGCAAACCTTGTTTTCATATTGGAAAAGAATTGTGTGGAAATGAAGAAAGAATATGCTACATTGGGGGACTCTTATTGTTGCTTCTAAGAATGGATCATAGCATTGCTTGCAGTACTGTACAAATGTTTGTTGTCATTGTTGTTGTTGTTGTTGTTATGGAGCTTTGTTTATGTCCAGATATGATTTCTAAGAGAAGCATTTTGAATTGCATTGCAGTTATTGAGAACAGTTTTGTCAAAATATATGCTTAAGAATTTGTCCAGAGGCATCAAATTTCACTCATATTATCGAAGTAAGCAGGTCACGAAGGGCTGTGCGAGTCAGTTCTGGCACTGCTATTGAATGGGAAAGCTTGGTGAGGGAGCACAAGGTATATGCATATTTGAGTCAGTGCCTTGTTGCACCTAAAGGCCAAAGGGATTGCATTGGTGCAGCCATTAGTGCTTCCAGCACTGATGATTATCCGCGCGAGAGCATTGATAATACACTGGCACCAATAAATGAAGTGCATACAAGGCCTTCTTACTGGTCAAGCACGGGAGAAATAAATCCTGGAGTACCTGAAACTTTAACCTACAGGCTGGTTTCCAAGTTATGCATCGTTGATGAAATAAAGATACGACCTTTTGAAGGTTTGTCTTTGGATACTTTGTGTGTTTACATGGTTCTTTTTGCTTGGATGACACTCTGTTGATTTTCTTTCAAAAAAAAAAAATGTATTCAGCTTTCTTTCAGTCAGGTTATCCCATATATTCAGCAAAATCTGTGCGTTTTCGGATGGGCTGTTTGGGGCTATCCCAAGAAACAGGAACTTGTGTCGAAGATGGGTATGCAACTAGTCATGGAGCTGCCAATGACAACTACAATTGGATATATGTTTCGCCAGAATTCCCAATGGTGCAGGTGAATTGAACCATTGCATGATTCTTTTGGCTTGTTCTTAATCTAACTCTAAAACCTGTAGCTATGGTATGCCATACCAATGTGTACCACCACATATCGGGGTTAACAATGCTAAACTGAAACTCGGTATTGGTGCATACTGAGCGTCGATATGCTGAAACCACTTTGTATACTAGGCATATGGACACTGTACCAGTTTTGGTACGGATCTGGTTACTCTGGTATGAAGATGATGAACCTTGGCTGTAGCCTTACTGTAATTCATCAACGGTCTAAAAGAAACATCTTATAGCAAGCAACTTATTTTTCTTGATGAATATTGCTCACTATAAAGTGTAGAGTGGTAAACCTCTTTGGCAATGCGGAATTTGTAATATGGACTTGGTCTGCCCACCATAAACTGGTATGTTCATAGCTTAAATTTGACAACTTCTTGTCATTAGTTTACCTAGGCTGAACAGGGTTGTTGCTGGCAATCTTATATTGCCAAGTGTCGGGTTTGAAGTAATCCTGTTTCATAATCTTGCTATTCTTACAACTTCAATTAATTGCATAGATTGTCATCTAATCATGCAGGCAATAAATTGTTGCTTTGGTAATTATGTTTGAATCTTAACTTGTACAGGTTGCATGTACTCATCTGAAACATAATTGGTTTGATGTTTTATATTTAAGATATCTTAAGATCCAACGAAAACAGTAAGGTTCATGCAATGACTAGTCTCATTGGCTTGTTAGCTTATAACTTTGTACTCAAGTTGACCACTGTATATAATCATGACTCACTATTGTCACATGACTTGACTTGACAATGTACCGTAGTCACAGCACATTATGTTCACAACAGCAAAAGTTGCATAATATGTATACACATGACTCTAGATTCAAATCCACTAATTTGAAAATTTTGAAATAACAATTGAAATACTTAATGGACACATGTATTTCATCAAAAGAAAAATACGAAGAACGCAATCAAATATTGCCACACATGTTGGGGGATGGTAGAGGGTGGGATTGTGATCTACCTCGTAATCTTGTATCTTTTGTATTCATGAATGTATGCATGCATGCGCGCGCACGCGCGCGCGTGCACATAGAGAGAGAGAGAGAGAGAGAGAGAGAGATTAACTTGGCTATACTCAAGTTGTTATCCACTCATATCCAGGCAGATTTGTATCAGTTGATAGGGACCCCACTTTGATGATCCAAGCCAATAAGGAGATTTACTATCTCTAAAATGCTTAAACATCAAATATCATGTGATACGGAGACTCCTAACCTATGCATTAAGTGGTCAAAAATTAGATAGTTTAATTGACAGAAAAAAATGAAAATGTCTTTGACCACTTTGATGCATAAGCTAGAGGTCCCCAAATCACATGTTTTTTTATGTTTAAACATTTTAGAGGTAGTATATTGCCTCTAATAGCTTAGATTATCAATGTAAGATCTTCATTGTCCAATATAAACCTAAATAGATCTAAATGGAGATGTACGTGAGATCCTTATTGTAATGATACCAGGATCAGCTGTGGGGTTTTTTGGGGTTTTCTGTTATTATTGCATTGGATGAGACTATCAGGCATGTAAATTTTGGAAGATAGGTGAATATATTATATCAAAATAATTATCCAATCAGATAGATTGTTTGAAATTGCTGGTATACTGACTTGGTGTTAGCATCGAATGATTTGGCAACCTAGCCTGCACAAAGTTTTTCCCTTACAATTTAACTTTGATAACAATGATTTGTCATGCACCAGGCAAATGTTTTGCAATCTTTCAAGCTTCCACGCCCAGTTATCTGTATAGGTGGAATAGTGCAGATTGAGCTTTTGGGCAGGGTCCAGCAACAAGAAACGGATCATTTGTATTACATATGGTGAGTCTCTAGAAATTTATATGGTTATTGATCTTTTTAATACTAGTTAAAATGCACATGGAGATGAACATGGCTGCTAGATTCGTGATAATTTAATAAATATTTTAGTTCTGAAATGATCTAATAATAATTAGTTGATAATTAACTTTATTTTAATGTATTTTTGTCTCACTTTTGTCTCTTGATTCATCTCTCTTGTTTCCTTCAAAATTTATAGTCCAAATATGTTAAGATATCATTTTTGGAAGGTTTTAAACTATTTCTTTCTTGGTAAATCTGATTGTCTAGAAGTCTGGCAATATATATATATATTTTCTATGTAAATCTAGCATGTTTCAAGTTTTGTAACAGAGAATTATAATTAGAATTACCATAGCAATATTTTAAACTCTCAATGGAGTAATCTGATGAGGGCTATTTTTGAAGTTGAAAAATTGGGTAACAATGCCACTTTTAAACTGCTTATGCACCGAAATTATATGATTTGGAGACATGTAGCCTATGCATCAAATAGTTGAAAACACATGTGAATACCCTGCTGGAAGAGATGGTTTTCCCCTTCTTTTTTTCTTTTCTTTCTTTTTTCTTCTCTCTCTCTCTTTTTTTTTTTTGTTGCCGTGGTGGGGAGGGGGGGGGGGAGGTGATATCTTGCCAGGTAAAGCAGACTGTGATCAACTCTGATGACATGCATTTTAGACATTCATGATGCTACCTAGGTTTGGACTTGGAATAGATGAGCATTTGAAGATGCTTCTTAAATGTGTTGTTACTAGATCAAAGTTTTTTTCTTCCTTCCCTTTCTGTTGTTGTAACAAGGGAGGGTATCCTAAAATTTATTGATTTGATATATTGATTTCAAGTGAAGGTACATCCCTTAGAGTTAGCATTTACAAGATAAACTAAATCAAGTGACATGTTAGTGTCATTAAGCATAAGAGATTGGCCTACAGATCCTTTTGAAACCAACCAGTCTGCTGGCTCTCACCACTGCCTTTCCTTATATAAAAAGATTATGCATGGCTCTCACCACTGCCTTCCCTTACGATATGCATTACCTAAAAAGTAATAAGATCATTTTTTGGTCGCCTGGATATCTTGCAGTAAGTAATTAGCAGTGCCATAAGGGGGAATTGGTCCATTGATCCAGGATATCACTGTCATAGAATCTCCTTCTAGCATAATGAGTTGGCTGAAGGGTGTGGATGGTGAAACAAAAAGCTTCCCAAGCAGTTGTAATTTAAGTAGTGGAACAGTGAATTTAATTTTCTTTGATACAGCCCGAATGACCTGACTATTGTGGTCTCAAAGTAAGAATCTGATACCAGCATTAGATGTTGAGACAGAAGCGTCAAAGTTGAATTTCACTGTTTCTAAAGGTGGCAGAAACCTGATCTGATCCATGAAGCCGTCCAGAAAATTAGGGCTAGGATTTTACATTTTTTGACCCGAACTCGAAATGAACCAAAATTTTTAGGTCAAGTCGGGTTGGATTGGGTCATGGGTAATCTAAATGACTTTAAAATGGTATTTAGATAAGGTATATTTTCAATTTCATTTATTTTAAATTTTAGAATTTTATATAGATGATATTATAGTTTTATGAATTGTCAATTTGGTTATTTATATGGCCAACATTTTAATATTTTATATTATTTGATATCTAATATAATTGATGCTCATGTGACTCAATAAATAACGAGATTAAGTATACTTTTCTAAGTTGAGTATTATTAAATGATCAATATTAATAGCTTCAAACATCTTTAAGAAGGCAATAAAAAAGTAGAATTAAGTATAATTTTATTTTTTTTAATATAGAATTAAGCATATTTTCCGCATTTGTTTATTTATTTTGTAATTTTATTAATAAATTGATATTAATATTTATTTAATTTTAAAAAGTACATTTTTATAGACTATTGCTTAATCATATTATTTTTAAATTTTATAAATTTATAATAATTATTTTATTAGTATCTAATCATATTGCACTTTTATGTTTATCTGTTCTAGCATTTAGAGTAACAAATGGGTAAAAAAAAATTTAAAATTAAATTAATCATTGATATATTACTTAAAAAGAATAAGAAAGAAATATATGCTAAATTTTTAAAAGAAAAAAAAGCCAATCTGAAATAATCCATGGGTCAATCCGAACCTAGCTATTTAGGGTTAGGGTTTAGCTTCAATGATTTGAATCCGAAAGTGACCCAAACCCGAAAAAATCCGAACCTGAATCAACTTAACCCAAAATGACCCAATCTGACCCAACTGCCACCTCTAACTGTTCCCATGGGAGGAGCTGTCCACTGCACTAAAGAATAAGGGGTTGATTGAGCCTGGGACAACCCACTTCTTCCTTGGGTTGATGGTACAATGATCCTTGACTGCTATCTTGTATTCCAATGCAAGACGGATTGCTTTGCTTTAGGACAAGATTAGGAGGGAATTTTTTTTCCTGGCAGAACTCATTCATTTTAGCATACCAGATCTACCAGGCAGATTGTAACACTGCAGAGCAAGCATCTTCTGTTAGAGAATATTGAAACCAACTAATGTTCTATAGATGAAAAGTGAGATTGGACTGAGGTCAAATTTTTTCAATGGTACCAGAAATTATGATTTCCCTGCGCTCTTGGTACAATAGCTAGCTTCTAAATCCCTTTACCAATGAGATTTGTAGTATGTGTAGCAACCAGTATATTTCTGGAATGTGAAAGGTGAGCATGCTTCACAGATAAAAATATTGTTGGCTTGATATATTAGTGCAGTATTTGCTACTGTAAATTGGTCTCTGATCTCACTTTTGCATGTTGAAAGTGTGTGCTATGTTCAAGCGATTGGATGCCCACTTTCTCCGGTATTAGAGGTGGACATCCGTGAAGCAGTGGGGAATTCAGTTTTGAGGTACTTCCCAGATGCCAGGATGCCAGCACTGTAGAAGACGAGGCAAGAGAGGTTTTGATGGCATACATTAATGGTGAGAACCAGGCATTTGGAAGCTGAGAGTGGAGGGAGCCGAACAATTCTAAACACACTGCTTGAACCAGTAAATATTTCTGATACCTGAACATGGTTCGGAATAGGAGTCATTTGCATGATTTACCATGGTTTTGTCTTGAGTATAAACCTCTATTATTTTCTTGCTTTACTCGTAATGTAACAAGTTGCCAAGAGCCTTGCCTTTGGGTCTCTTTGAGTAGATGTCAAAGGAACTGGCGGCAATTAATTGAGGCCTGCTATATATCAGTTGCTTTGGTTGCTATAATTGTCAGAGTCAGACATATGTATATGATTGCTCAAGAGTTAAAATTGCTAATTCTGGAATTTGGATCTTCGAAAGCTGGTTAATCACTGGTTTGGCTGCTATGATTGTAGGGTATGTATATTATTACTGGAGCCTGGAAATTGCTAATTCTGCTCTGGAAATTGCTAATTCTGCTCGGGGCTTATCCATGAGCTGTTGAGGTGTCGGGGTTTTACAATGACATGTATATTATCGAATGAACAATTATTATGTTTTCCATTCATGTCATTCAGATGTCTGGGTTTTTTGGTAGCCATGCCATCGAACGTCTCGTTGAAGATGTCTGGATAAATTCTGGATCAGAAGCAGCCCTCTACAAGGGCTGCAATTTCAGAGTTTCTGGCCAGATCTCTTGATGGAAGAGCCACCACATAAGTGGAACAATTCTGAACTCTTAAATGTTTGTTCTTACTCATAAGTTGTTCTGAGATGCCCCATCTTCTGGCCAGGATTCGTAGACCTGAACATTGACAGATGCACTCCAGTTATTGAAACTGCTCGTAGGGAGCCGGAATTGTCAGTGGAGCGTACAGTTTTCAAATATAGCTTGAAAGCTTATCTAGTTCTGGCTGATTCAATTTGACATGGGAAGTTTTAAAGTCGATTTGGTGGAACACTCGGCATGTGAAGAATAATCTTCCATCAGTTTTAACTAAATCAAACTCATTCAATCAGGACATTAATTATGGTTTATTTTTCTGTTTCATCTCTTCCTAGATTTGTATTTGAAAATTGGTTTTTAGAATATTTAGTGTGAAATTTTAATTATATAAATAAAATATGGAGGGTTTGTGCTTTCATTTTTCATCACTTCAAAAGTCTTATTATCTCTGTCTTTAAATCACCTCCATGTCTTCATCCTTCTCCATTCTTATGATGCGTTATCAAAGAGGATCCGCCGAATTCGTTACGAACTCTGATGGTGACATACGAATGGTAATCGGCTGATAGCATATCAAATGATTTTGAGTTTCTCCTAAACTTTTATTCCTATTATTAAATTAATATAGTGAATATTTATTGAGATAATACCTAATTTGATATGCATTGATACAAAAGTATTCTACCGTAGACAGGCGTGCAAGGGGGTTAGCATGGCAAGCTAAAACTACAGCGGGATGATGGTCTTCATCTTGTCCGGTAGTCTGGGAGTGCTGCTCATCCTGTCCCCGAGTCTGCCGTCCACCAGGAATTGAAGAACGTTCCTGATCGTGAACTTAATTGAAAAGATAGTGTTTGATAGAAAAAATATTATCTATAGATAAGTGTATGAGATAGAGTTTGTCCTTCGGCTATCCTAGGGATATTCTTGGCTATCCAATTGATCATATCAAATGCAAAAAGGTAACTTCATAGGATAACTTTTTTTTTACTCTTATTTAGAGGGATAACCAGCTATTCCTGCATTTTCTAGGAAATAAATTGAGGAGATATCCCAAGGTTAACCATGGATTATCCCTTTGGTTAACTTTATTCCCAGCTATCCCTTATAGTTATGACTTTTGAGAATAAAAGGAGATATCCCCTGAATATTCTCTCTTATCTCTATTTTAAACACTACCTAAGGTAGTGTTTGATAGAAAAAATATTATCCATGGATAAGTGTACGGGATAAAGTTTGTCTCCTGGCTATCCCATTGATCATATCAAATGCAAAAAGGTAAATTCATAGGATAACTTTTTTTTACTCTTATTTGGAGGGATAACCAGCTATTCCTGCATTTTTTAGTGAATAAATTGAGAGGATATCCCATGGTTAACTATGGATTATCCCTTTGGTTAACTTTATTTCCAGCTATCCTTATAGTTATGGCTTTTGGGAATAAGAGGGGATATCTGGATATCCTCTCTTATCCCCTATTTCAAACACTACCTAAAAGTCTTTACTCCGCCATTAGACTCCATTTGAAATGTTGAAATGTTGAAGTGGTCTAAAGTCAGAGTACTATGGTATCTGGATTGGTTGCAATGCTGGCAAGGTTGAAAAAAAAAGTTGGCATCAATTTTTGCGTGTTTTTCTACGGCGGAGACATACAGCCTGTTCGGGCTGTGCATGTGAGGCATGGTGGATTCGTATTCACCGTCCTCCGTCCTCCCCAGGCATGTGGTACTGAGCTGGATAAACCTATTAGGTAATGGGCCAAAATAGACCCTAAATACCCTAATGGGCCTTGAAAGCCCATTACCTTTTTGTGCGTGTGAATGAGAAATTGCGGGGACATTTAGTCCCACATCGAAAAAATCAAGAAAGGAAGGGTCACTTATATAGAAACCACTTCCTTGAAGGTTAAGTTCCTTAGGCTCACCACAAGTGGAGAGCTTGAGGGTGATGCCTAGCATCACCCTCGCGCACGCATACGCGCGTGTGTGAAGGGCGCAATGGGCGCTTTGTAGGCGCACTTTGCACTTCGCACGGTGGAGATTAATCAGATCAAGATAAAGAGCGATCAATTGATCGTTGATCGATCAGATGAAGGGTCGAGATGCAGTGATCAAATCATGATCGCGATCGCGATCAAACAGCTCACACCCGTCGGTTGAGCAGTCAACAGGACGGTTGGTGATAAGGCACCTGTCCGATCATACGGTTAGAGATAAGTCAACGGTCTGATCATGAAAAGGCATATCAAAGACGTGCAACCGTCTATCTAATAACATGATCATCAGATCACGATGATGAAAAGACTTATCAGGATGATGATAGGCTTATCTGATCGGCTGATCTTCAGATCACAACCATGAAAAGGCTTATTCGATTGCCTGATCTGAAGATCACGATGTCTAAAGGGCATATCAAGGGTGATAAGCCTTTAACCCTCACATCCTTTGATCAAATCCAATCAAAGAATTCAAATTAAATTCAATCTCGTAGGGTTGCTTCCAAGGGGCACCTAAAAACCCATAAATAGGACTCAAGACCCTTTCATTTCATTCATTCCAATTCTAATTCCATTCCGAATTGAGTTCTCTCTTAGGCATTTGCATACTTTCCTAAGGGTAGTATAGCAATAGTGCATTAAAAAGAGAGTAGCATTCTTGGTTCGATATTTTTGGTGAATTGTAGTGCTGCTTTCATCAAAAGGAGACTGTTGTATCCTGGGAGACAATCGTCATACTGACCGTAAGCACCATTGCGGGATGAAATTGTCTTAAGGACATAGAGTATAACTCTAGCCTCAGTCTAATCAATTAGGTAGCCACCATCTGCCAAACCACCCAACAATCTTAAGACAATCTCATGCTACATGGAAGTGCTGCTGCAGATGGCTACTATGACGACATCCGTTCAAGCGAGAGACCAGAGAAATTCACTGGCATGGACTTCAAGAGGTGGCAACAGAAGATGCTGTTCTACCTCACAACTCTGAATCTGGTCAGAGTGCTGAATGAAGATCCGCCTGTCCTGAAGGAAGGGGAGACCGACAAGCAAGTCATTGCTGCGGTGGAGGCATGGAAGCACTCAGACTTCCTTTGCAAGAACTATATCCTGAATGGTCTGGACAATACCCTGTACAATGTGTACAGTAGTATTGCTACTGCCAAGGAGTTATGGGCATCCCTGGATAAAAAGTACAAGACAGAGGATGCTGGACACAAGAAGTTTGTGGTTGGAAGGTTCTTAGACTACAAAATGGTCGACCACAAAACTGTTATGGAGCAAGTCCAAGAGCTCCAGATCATCCTGCATGAGATACATGCAGAGAGAATCTCTCAGTGAGTCATTCCAGGTAGCTGCCATCATAGAGAAGCTACCACCACTATGGAAGGACTTCAAGAACTACCTGAAGCACAAGCGGAAGGAGATGGGACTTGAAGACCTAATTGTCCGCCTGAGGATCGAGGAGGACAATAAGAGCCAAGACAAGAAGACAGGAGGACAACCTGCTGAGCCAAAGGCCAACCTCATAGAAGGAAGAAGAAACGCAAGTTTCCAGGCGAAGGCTTTAAACAGAAGAAGGGCAATCCAAAGAAATACAAGTTCAAGGGAAAGTGCTTTGTTTGTGGAAAGCAAGGACACAAATCCAAGGACTGCCGTTTCAAGGATAAAGAAAAGAAAGAAGTCAACGTTACTGAAACCCTATCCAAAGAGGTATCCGAGATGATGCTGTCAGCAGTTGTATTTGAAGCAAACATGGTTGACAAAGCAAATGAGTGGTACATCGACACTGGAGCTACCAGACATGTCTGCTCTGATAAGAGTATGTTCTCATCATATACTCCTATCAATGGTAGAAATTTGGTCATGGGTAACTCCGCTACATCCAAGATAGAAGGACTTGGCCGCATCGTTATGAAGATGACATCTGGCAAGGAGCTTCTACTGAATGATGTGCTACATGTCCCTGACATCCGGAAGAATCTTATATCAGGCTCCCTCCTAAGCAAACATGGCTTTAGGATGGTCTTTGAGTCTGATAAATTTGTACTCACTAAGGGGGGATATTTATTGGAAGGGGTTACTTGAATAATGGATTATTCAAGGTGAATGTAATGACTGTACACAGAAACCTTGAAATAAATAAAGCTTCTTCTTCTGCTTATATGGTTGACTCTTCTTGTTTATGGCATGATAGATTAGGACATGTAAATTTTAATTCATTACGAAAATTAATGAAATTAAAATTATTACCTAATCATGAAATCGATCCACATTACAAGTGTGAAGTGTGTGTTGAAGCTAAGTTAGCAAAAACACCATTTCCATCAGTTGAAAGAAATACTGAACCTCTTGACTTAATTCACAGTGATCTATGTGACTTAAAGTCAATTCAAACTAGAGGAGGTAAAAAGTATTTTATAACATTTATTGATGATTCAACAAGATACTGCTATGTGTATCTACTAAAGTCTAAGATGAGGCTTTAGAAATGTTTAAATGTTATAAGAATGAAGTTGAAAATCAACTTGGAAAAAGATTAAGGCCATAAGGAGTGATAGAGGTGGTGAATACGATGCACCTTTTGACGAATTCTGTCAAGAGCATGGCATTATTCATCAAACTACTGCTCCTTATTCGCCTCAATCTAATGGAATTGCGGAACGTAAAAACCGCACATTAAAAGAAATGATGAATGCTATGTTAATAAATTCTGGTACACCACAGAATTTATGGGGAGAAGCAATTCTCTCAGCAAATCATATTCTTAATAAGATACCTCTTAAGAAGAAGGAAGTTACTCCATATGAGTTATGGAAAGGAAAGAAGCCTTCTTACAATTACTTAAGAGTGTGGGGGTGTCTAGCTAAAGTAGCTATTCCGGACCCCAAAAAGGTCAAAATAGGACCTAAAACTGTTGATTGTATATTTATCGGTTATGCACATAATAGTAGTGCATATCGCTTTCTTGTGTATAAATCAGATATATCTGATATACAGATAAATACAATCATGGAATCAAGGAATGCAACATTCTTTGAAGATATATTTCCAAGTAAAAGGAAATTAGAAATAAGTTCAAATAAAAGAACTTATGATAATACTGCTAGTAGTAGTCATCAGGAAGAATATCCTGAAGATGAACCCAGACGCAGTAAGAGACCAAGAGTTGCAAAGTCTTTTGGTCCTGATTATGTAACTTATATGTTACAAGATGAACCTCAGACATTCAAGAGGCAATGTCTAATCCAGAAGCACCCTTTTGGAAAGAAGCTGTCAATATGAAATTGAGTCCATCATGCATAATCATACCTGGGAGTTGGTAGACTTACCATCTGGTATGAAACCTTTAGGGTGCAAGTGGATTTTTAAGAAAAAGCTAAAGGCTGATGGATCAATTGACAAGTATAAAGCCAGATTAGTGGCTAAGGGCTTCAAACAAAAAGAAGGTATAGACTTCTTTGATACCTATTCACCAGTAAGTAGAATAACATCTATAAGAATGTTAATCGCTTTTGCAGCCATTAACAATCTTGAAATTCATCAAATGGATGTTAAAACTGCTTTTCTGAATGGTGAATTAGATGAAGAAATATACATGGAACAACCTGAGGGATTTATTGTTCCAGGACAAGAAGAAGGTGTGTAGACTTGTTAAATCCTTATATGGATTAAAGCAAGCACCTAAGCAATGGCATATAAAATTTGATAATGTTATGTTATCAAATGGATTCAAAATAAATGAATGTGACAAATGTATATATGCCAAAACCCTGCCTGAAGGGTATGTGATAATCTGCTTATATGTAGATGACCTGTTAATCATTGGTAGTAATACTGAAATGATTAAACAGACAAAGAAAATGTTGATCAAACATTTTGATATGAAAAATATGGGTGTTGCAGATGTTATACTAGGGATTCGAATCACTAGAACATCTGAGGAAATAATATTATCTCAATCTCATTATATTGAGAAAATATTAAATAAGTATAAAAAGTATGATACTAGCCCGGTGAAAACACCTGTAGATGTTAATCTACATTTGGCTAAGTATACTGGAGAACCCATATCTCAATTGGAATACTCACGTATAATTGGCAGTTTAATGTATGTCATGAATTGCACTCGTCCTGACATAGCATATGCTGTCAATAAGTTGAGTAGATTACAAGTAATCCAGGTCCAAATCATTGGACAGCTCTAATAAGGGTATTAAGATATCTGCGATATACCCTAAGTTATGGATTACATTATTCAAGATATCCAGCTGTACTAGAAGGATACAGTGATGCAAATTGGATATCTAACACAGAAGATACAAAATCCACAAGTGGATATGTATTCACCTTAGGAGGAGGTGCTGTGTCATGAAATCTTCTAAACAAACATGTATAGCTCGATCCACTATGGAATCTGAGTTTATTGCCTTAGAAAAGGCAGCTGAAGAAGCAGAATGGCTTCGAAACCTTTTAGAAGATATTCCATGTTGGCCAAAGCCTGTGTCTGCAATATGCATACATTGTGATAGTCAATCGGCAATTTGCAGAGCACAGAATAAGATGTATAATGGTAAGTCTAGACATATACGTCGCAGACATAATACCATTAAGCAGTTACTTGAAATTGGTGTAATTTCTATTGACTATGTTCAGTCAAAGAAAAACCTAGCGGATCCATTAACAAGGGGTTACCAAGAGATCAAGTAAACTGTTTATCGAGGGGAATGGGTTTAAAACCTATAACTGAAAAAATCTTCATAGTGGATACCCAACCTAGCTGACTGGAGATCCCAAGATCTAGGTTCAAAAGGGACAACTAAATTATGAAGAGACTTGATAGCACTAAGGATGTCCAATCCTACTCATTCCTATGATAATTGGTGCTACCTGCTAAAGGTACTAGGATAAGCATTGCTTTTAATGATTCTTATGACATGAACATCATGTGGGGTATAGCAGGATACTCTTAATAAGAATCACCTATGTGAGTGTGAACTGGGCCAATTCTATGAGAATTTTAAGGTTTAATTCTCTGAAGCACTCATGAGACCAGGAGTTGTTCGGGGCCAAAATGAACACAACCATGAGAACCAAAAGAATGCTCGGGAAGAAGTTGTGTGATTGTTATTGTCTTAGTTTACACAAAACGCTGAAAGGTTCAAGACATCATGTTCACCTTTTAGCAAGTAAACTCGATAACAACTCACTAAGGAAGGTTCAAAGCCACAAGCTACCTATCCCGATACAACTTCATCCCATTATACTCTCTTTAGTGTGTCTGCATATTCATTTACATTAAAATCCTTTTATGTGGGGGTTTGCCTTTACTGATCTTTGATGATCTTTGATTTAAGTCCAATTTCCATTCATATGGGGGATTGTTGGGTAATGAGCCAAAATAGACCCTAAATATCCTAATGGGCCTTGAAAGCCCATTACCTCTTTGTGTGTGTGAATGAGAAATTACAGGACATTTAGTACCACGTCGGAAAAATCAAGAAAGGAAGGGTCACTTATATGGAAACCACTTCCTTGAAGCTTAAGTTCCTTAGGCTCACCACAAGTGGAGAGCTTGAGGGTGATGCATAGCATCACCCTGGCGCACGCGCATGCGCGTGTACGAAGGGCGCAATGGGCGCTTTGTAGGTGCACTTTGAAATTCGTGTGCGCATCGTCGCAAGGAGCTTGAGGGGCTTTAAATTTTTTATAGATCATGAGGATCCGACGGTGGAGACTGATCGAATCAAGATAAAGGGCTGAGATCAATTGACCGTTGATCATTGGATCAGGATCAGAACTGATCGTTGATCGATCAGATGAAGGGTCGAGATATGGTGATCAAATCATGATCGCGATCGCGATCCAACGGCTCATACCCGTCGGTTGACCAGTCAACAGGACGGTTGGTGATAAGGCACCCGTCCGATCGTACGGTTGGAGATAAGTCAACGGTCTGATCATGAAAAGAAATATCAAAGACGTGCAACTGCCTATCTGATAACGTGATCATCAGATCACGATGATGAAAAGACTTATCAGAATGAGGATAGGCTTATCTGATCGGCTGATCTTCAGATCACAACATGAAAAGGCTTATCCGATTGCCTGATCTGAAGATCACGATGTCTAAAGGGCATATTAAGGGTGATAAGCCTTTAACCCTCACATCCTTTGATCAAATCCGATCAAAGAATTCAAATTAAATTCAATTTCGTAGGGTTGCTTCCAAGGGGCACCTAAAAACCTATAAATAGGACTCAAGACCCTTTCATTTCATTCATTCCAATTCCAATTCCATTCTGAATTGAGTTCTCTCTTAGGCATTTGTATACTTTCATAAGGGTAGTATAGCAATAGTGCATTAAAAAGAGAGTAGCATTCTTGATTCGATATTTTGGTGAATTGTAGTGCTGCTTTCATCAAAAGGCGACTGTTGTATCATGGAACAATCGTCATACTGACCGTAAAGCACCATTGCGGGACGAAATTGTCTTAAGTACATAGAGTATAACTCTATCCTTAGTCTAATCAATTAGGTAGCCATCATCTGCCAAACCACCCAACAAAACCCACCACTATTTTGTAAGCTGCGTTCGTGGAAGTTGGTGATGCTAATTCCAAATAGTCCTGTTCGGGTTTGGAGATTGTCTTCCAGTTGGCGAGACAATTTCCACCGTGGCATTCTGCTCTAGCTTCAGAGAAACGGCTCGATGAAGTTTCATCTATTCCATCAATCACCCAGGTAGGCAATCTAAATAGCAAGATCCAATGCGTGGGAGTGGGGGTTACAACAGATCTCAACATCGTCGGTGCACAAGAGTGAGGAGGAGCCTTCAACCTTTTCAACCGAGAAGTCCCTGTCTAAATTACACCATCGTTTGTGATGCGGGCGGGGAAAAGCCCGAGCTAGCAAACGGTAACTCTACGGAAAAACATATGGAGGCCAAAATATTTTGATGTGAGCTCGTAATACTAAGATCATTTATTGATGGTGATCCCATATGAGATTTATTTTCTCATAGAATAGATGGTATTGTCGCCAAGTCACCTTCCTTGATCGTTAGGGAGCATCCGATCATCTTTTTCGGCGGAGTAGGGATCCTCTGGTAGACTTCTCTTGATCAGGAGTCTGCACAAAGTCCCTAAGGCCGGTGATTCTAGTGGAACCCTTCGAACTCAAGTTAATGCTCTAGGCAACAACCGTATGCTTAAAAGAAAGCTCGAGAGTTTTAGAGAGAGATGCTCTGTGTGGGTGTATGTATGGACCTCATATGTCTTACCTGGTCAAGGGTCCCTTTTATCCATTTTATGGGATTAGTGGAGCCTGCAACGTAACCGAATGTCAGGGCATGCGTGGTAGGGCCAAAGTGATCGTAATCGTAGGATTTGTCAGATCTAGGCAGCCATTGTCAAGTTAGCAGGGCTTGTCAGATCTGAATGGTCGTCGCCAGGTTGGCAGGGCTTGCCGAGCCTAAGCGGCCAAAATTTGCCGAATCTATCCCCATGTTTTTGCAGAGATTTTGGACTGTAGAGAGGTCGTATGGGTGGTACGGGTGGCCAAGAGCAGTGGGGTCGTACGAATGGTCCCCACAAGGGATTCTGCTTGGGTGGTCGAGTCAGGGTCCTACCTGAGTGGCCAGATGGAGATTCTATCCGAGTGGCCGAGTTGGGGTCCTATTTGGGTGGTCAGCTAGAGGCTCTGAAAGGGTGATAACCATTGTTGATCAGGTATGACGTATCAGCTTCATCATATGATCTGTAAATTGGGTGTTGCTCCATCAGCCCCATCAGATGGTAGAAAATAGATATATTATGTTGGGGGGTAAAATCGTCATGCGTCATTAATCATGCACGCGGCTAAGGTCAACCCCGATTCCCGTTCGATTGAGCGACGCCCCCAAGGATAGGTCGGTGAATTGAGATGCTCCAGCCCCTCACCGAACCAGGGTCCTCGAGGTGCCGACCTACCCCATCTCTCGGCCCAGCCGAGCTATTGACCTTCGTCTGTCGGCTCCTCCAGCCAACCTATCCCATCTCTCGGCCCCAGCCAAGCTAATGGCCCCAAAAGCCGATGGCTCCATGACCGCCGGCCCCAAAGGCCGACAGCTCCAAGATCGGCACCCCCAAGGCCGGCACCTCGAAGACCGTCGGCCCCAAAGGCCGACAGCTCCAAGACCGGCACCCCCAAGGCCGGCACCTCGAAGACCGTCGGCCGCAAAGGCCGACATCGACCGGCACCCCCAAGGCCGGCACCTCGAAGACCGTCGGCCCCAAAGGCCGACAGCTCCAAGACCGGCACCCCCAAGGCTGGCACCTCGAAGACCGTCGGCCCCAAAGGCCGACATCTCCAAGACCGGCACCTCCAAGGCCGGCACCTCGAAGACCGTCGGCCCCAAAAGGCCGACAGCTCCAGGACCGACACCTCCAAGACCGTCGGCCCCAAAGGCCGACGGCTCTAAAGACCGACGGCCCCAAAGGCCGACACCTCCAAGACCGACGGCCCCAAAAGCCGACGGCTCCATGACCGACGACCCCAAGACCGGCAGCTCCAAGACCGGCACCTCTAAGACAGACGGCTCATGACCGACGGCTCCATGACCGATAGCTCCAAGACCAACGGCCCCAAAAGCCGACACCCCCAAGGCCGGCATCCTCCCAGTCGGCCCCGGCACTCTCATCCCGGCCGGCCCCACCTGATTCAAGTTCGCCCCCGGCACTCTTCTTAGCCGGCCTAGCGTGTCCAAGCCAGGCAGCCCGACACCTCCCAGCTGGCCCCGGCACTCTCATCCCAGCCGGCCCCGCCTGATCCAAGTCGGCCCAGGCACTCTTCCCGGCCGGCCCCGCCTGATCTAAGTCGGCCCAGGCACTCTTCTCAGCCGGCCCCGCCTGATCCAAGTCGGCCCAGGCACTCTTCTCAGCCGGCCTCGGCACTCTCATCCCGGCCAGCCCCGGCACTCTCATCCCGGCCGGCCCCGTCTGATCCAAGTCGGCCCCGGCACTCTTCTCAGTCGGACCCGGCGTGTCCAAGCCAGGCGGCCCCGGCACCTCCCAGCCGGCCCCGACACTCATCCCGGCCGGTCCCGCCTGATCCAAGTTGGCCCAGGCACTCTTCTCAGCCGGCCCCGCCTGATCCAAGTCGTCCCCGGCACTCTTCTCAGCCAGCCCTGGCGTGTCCAAGCCAGGCGGCCCCGGCACCTCCCAGCCGGCCCCAGCACTCTCATCCCGGCCGGCCCCGCCTGATCCAAGTCGGCCCAAGCACTCTTCTCAGCCAGCCCCGCCTGATCCAAGTCGACCCAGGAACTCTTCTCAGCCGGCCCTGGCACCTCCCGGTCGGCCCCGGCACTCTCATCCCGGCCGACCCCGCCTGATCCAAGTCGGCCCAGGCACTCTTCCCGGCCGGCCCCGCCTGATCCAAGTCGGCCCAGGCACTCTTCTCAGCTGGCCCCGCCTGATCCAAGTCGCCCCCGGCACTCTTCTCAGCCGGCCCTAGCATGTCCAAGCCAGGCAACCCCGGCACTCTCGTCCCGGCCGGCCCCGCTTGATCCAAGTCGGCCTAGGCACTCTTCTCAGCCGGCCCCGCCTGATCCAAGTCGGCCCAGGCACTCTTCTCAGCGGCCCCGGCACCTCCCAGCCGGCCCTGGCACTCTCATCCCGGCCGGCCCCGCCTGATCCAAGTCACCCCCGGCACTCTTCTCAGCCGGCCCTGGCGTGTCCAAGCCAGGCAGCCCCGGCACCTCTCGGCCAGCCCCGGCATCCTCCCAGCCAGCCCGGCACTCTCATCCTGGCCGGCCCCGCCTGATCCAAGTTGGCCCAGGCACTCTTCTCAGCCGGCCCCGGCATCCTCCCAGCCGGCCCCGGCATCCTCCCAGCCGGCCCCGGCACTCTCGTCCCGGCCAGCCCCGCCTGATCCAAGTGGCCCCTTGTGCCTCGGCACCGACCTCCGCCGAGCCTCCGCCTACCATGATGACTGAACCACAGCGTTCAAAACACCTCTGCGGAGTCTGGCGCGGGAAAGTTCAAATTCACTATAACAGAATAAGATTCCAAACAAGGAATCATACCAAGATGTGGCCTATGACCTACAATAGTGGCCTATGGACCACGCAGCCACTGAGTCTCCAGCCATCGGCCAGCTCTCCCCGCCTCCCAGCCGTCGATCCTCTAACTAACCATATATGGATCCTACCGGCCCTGTAACAACCTGATTCGAATCCGTTTGAATCCCAACAACTTTCGAACCTTCCAGAAGACGCTCAAGATCCAGGTGACTGCTTATAAATACTACCACCCTTAAGCCTCTCAGGTACGGTGATTCTCGACGCTATTCCCCTTCTTTTTCTCTCTGCGCACTTGCTCACTCGACTGCTCTTAGCCCTCTATTCTGCCATTGCTGCTCTGTCCAGAGCTCTCTGGAGGAACTCTCCAGTGAGAGCCTTCTCCTCTCATCTTGTTGCCCGTCGGTCCCTTACTGACTTGAGCATCAGAGGGTCTTCCGCGGAGGGCCACCCCCAGCGCCTCCCGCGTGTAGGCTTCCTTGCAGGTCCGCCCAGGAGGGAGCTCGATCAGGAGACCGGATGCGCCCGAGTCGGAGAGCTGATTCTAGCGATAACAGATTGGCGCTAGAGGAAGGGCCCTCAAGTCCCTAAAAACTTGTAACCCAGGAGACAAGGTTCTTGGTCTGTGAGAGAAATCCTTCCATGGCCAACCGAAAGAAGGCAGTGTCCGATGTCCGAGATCAGGCCGCTTTTCAAAGGCCTGATCCAGTGAACAATGTAGCACCTCCACCGCCGCCTGTTGAAACCCCTTCGCCATCGGTGGCCCCGGTGTCCCAGGACCAGTTCGTCCTACTGGTCCAGCAGGTGCAGGCTCTGGCCATCCTGATCCAGGGGCGCCCAGAGGTCCCCTGTCCAGCCGCCCCTATCCCTCGCTCCCCTGAGGAGGAAGCGGCCTTCATGCATCCGGCGATCTCTTCTTCCAGTCCGCACGAAGTCGTGGACCCTCCTCGCCGTTCCAAGGAAGCCGAAGCAGCTCCCCAGCAAGCCCGCGATAGAAACTTCCCCGGGCCTCGGCGAGCTCAATCCCTCTCTTCGGTATATTCTCGCCATGACTCCACTCCATCTCAGTGTGCTCCTCGCCCCAGCCCCTCTGCTCTCCTCAACGAAGAGATCCACCGACAGCTCTGGGAGATGCGACAAGAGCTGGATGCCGCAAAGCAAGCCCAGCCGCCCCAGCCTAAGGCAGAGCCGGGTGTCCCATTCTCTAAGAGGATCATGGAGGAAGTTACTCCCTCCCATGTGAAGCTACCCGCCATCGAGCCCTATCATGGCTCCTCTGATCCGAACGACCATCTCAGTAGCTTCAGATCGATAATGATGTTCCACGGAGCATCGGACGCGATTCTCTGCCGCGCTTTCCCTTCTGCCCTTTGGGGATCTTCCCGGACTTGGTTCAACACTTTAAAACCAAGATCCGTCGATTCTTTTGATGAACTGAGCCGTCTTGTCATTAGCCAGTTCGTCAACAGCCGCCACCTGCGACGGAGGTCCGACTCCCTCTCTGAGGTTAAGCAGAAAGAGGGGGAGTCCTTAAGAAGTTATCTTGGCCGTTTTAATAAGGCCATGCTGGAGGTGGATCACCTCAATCATGAGGTGGCTATGTCCGCCTTAGCCGGAGGAGTTTTAAAGGAGAGCGACTTTTACCTAGCAATGGAGGTCAACTACCCCTCGACCCTCTCTGACATGATGGCCCTGGCTGACAAATATGCCAGGGTCGATGAGTCACGGAGAGCCGCCCGAGCCGAGCCAGCAAGGAAGAAAGAGCCCGGGCGCCCTGACAGGCACCGACCTGCCCGCCGACCGAGTCCACCCCGACGTCAGAGGGTCCCGCGGCCGCCACCAAGGGACCGTTCCCGAAGCCCACCTCGAGGGTTCCGTCGCTTCACTCCGCTCACTGGGTAGTGAGCGGAGATTCTCATGGAGATCGAACGCTAGCTCCCCCGACCTCCCCCTCTCCAAGGAAACGCGGCCCGCAGGAACCCCACCAAATACTGCCGCTATCACTGTGACCACGGTCATGACACTGAGGATTGCTGGCAGCTCAGAAATGAGATCGAAAGACTCATCCAGCGGGGCAGGCTGGATCGCTTCAGAGGAGCTCCCGAACCAAGGAACGGGGGTGATCGCCGACCCGAGCCCCAGTAATAACCTCTCCCTCCTAATCCACTAGTTGCTGGTCACATTAATGTCATCGAGGTGGTCCATGGTCTTTCAGGCGGGGAGGATGAAGAAGAAGGCCCAGCAGCAAAGAAGGCACGGCCTGGCGAACTTTCCTTTTCTGATGATGACTTCCAAGGAATACAGTTCCCACATGATGATGCTTTGGTTGTATCTCTGAATCTGAACAATTACGATGTAAGCCGAATTTTGGTCGATAGTGGAAGTTCTGTTAATATTTTGTACCTCGATGTGTTCATAAAAATGAAGCTCCTCATAGAGAACCTCCGAGCTATGGATTCCACCCTCATGGGGTTCACGGGCGATGTAATTGTCCCAGAAGGAATTGCCACCCTGGCGGTTCGGGTGGGGACCTGGCCCGATGCCAGCCACTGTTCATACGGACTTCCTGGTCACCAAGCTTCGGTCACCCTACAACGCAATATTCAGAGGCCAGGCTTGGTGTCCCTCAAAGCCATCGTCTCCATCCCGCACGTGTCCATGAAGTTCCCCACCGAGCGAGGAGTCGGTGTTGTCCAAGGGAGCCAAACCATAGCTCGGCAGTGTTATGTCACCAGCCTTCAGTCCAAAATGCCCGAGGTCGATGGACTGGACGCTCGAGAGGACTTCGCCGAACAAAGAGGAGAGCCGGCCGAAGAACTGGAAGAAGTTCCACTGGATGAAGTCGGTCTGACCGAACGATAAGAGTCGGATCGTTGCTGAAAGAGGAAGTTCGGCTACAGTTGATCAATTTCCTCCGGAGGAACGCCGACGTCTTCGCCTGATCAGCCTCGGATATGCCCGGGATCAGTCCGGACATCCTTGTCCATCGCCTTAACGTGGACGAGATGTTCCGACCTATCAAGCAGAAGAAAAGAGGCTTCGCTTCCGACGGCAGAGAACAATTAAAGAGGAGGTCGACAAACTCATCAAGGCGGACTTTGTTCGGGAGGTAAATTACCCAAGCTGGTTATCTAATGTCGTTATGGTAAAGAAATCAAACGGCAAGTGGCGGATCTGTATCGACTTCACCGACCTAAACAAAGCCTGCCCGAAGGACAGTTTTCCTCTCCCTCGGATTGACCAGCTTGTGGATGCCACCTTTGGCCACCAGATGATGTCATTCATGGATACTTATTCAGGCTACAACCAGATCAGGATGGCCCCCGAAGATGAGGAAAAAATGGCCTTCATAACTGACCAAGGTACTTACTGTTACCGAGTTATGCCCTTTGGTCTTAAGAATGTAGGTGCCACATATCAGAGGCTGGTCAACAAGGTTTTCAAGGAGCAGATAGGTAGGAACATGGAGGTCTACGTTGACGATACTGGTCAAAAGCAAGAAGGTTTCCCAGCACATTGAAGACCTCTCAGAGAGCTTTGCGACGCTCCGAAGGTACCGAATGAAGCTTAATCCAGCCAAATGCGCCTTCGGCGTCACCTCAGGAAAATTTCTGGGCTTTATGGTCTCTCAACGAGGTATTGAAGCCAATCCGCAGAAGATTCAAGCCCTTCAACAAATGGCGCCGCCCTCGTCCATCAAGGAGGTTCAACGCCTGATGGGTAGGATTGCGGCCCTCAACCGCTTCGTAGCCCGGTCGGCCGAAAGGGGCCTCCCCTTCTTCAAAGCACTCCGGTCTGACAAGAACTTCCAGTGGACCCCGAGTGCCAGAAGTCTTTTGAAGACCTCAAAAGGTATCTCGGCTCACCGCCTCTCCTCAGCAGCCCCAATCCAGGAGAAATGCTGTATCTGTACCTGGCGGTTTCTGAAGGCGTGGTTAGCTCGGTCTTGACAAGAGAGGAGAGTAAGACCCAGAGGCCGATCTACTATGTTAGTAAACTGCTCCGAGATGCTGAAACAAGATACACCCGAGTCGAAAAACTGGTGCTGGCCCTGATAACATCGGTTCGGAGATTGCGGCCGTATTTCCAGGCGCATTCCGTGACAGTCCTCACCGACCAACCCATTAAGGCAGTGGTTCATCGTCCCGAGATGTTCAGGAAGGATGACCAAATGGGCTGTCGAGCTAAGCGAGCATGACATCCAGTATCGGCCTCGCCCGGCCATCAAAGCGCAGGCCCTAGCCGACTTCCTTCTCGAATGCACCATTCTGGAAGACGGCTCTGCTCCGGATTCCTCGGGGCATCCAAAACCAAGCACCCGGTGGCTGCTCCACGTCGACGGATCCTCAAACTCTGGTGGCTCCGGGGCAGGTCTGGTTCTAACCAGCCCCGAAGGAGCAACTTTCGAATACGGCATTAGATTCTCCTTCTCAGCTTCCAACAACGAGGCCGAGTACGAAGCTCTACTCGCCGGGCTCCGGATCGCCCATGACCTGAAGGTGGAAAAGCTAACCGCCTTGACCGACTCTCAGCTGATTGCCGAACATGTGCAGGGAGAGTTCGAGGCCCGGGAGATAAACATGATCCGATATCTCCAAGAGGTGCGGAACTTACTCTCTCACTTTTCTGAATTTGAGGTTGTCCGGATCTCTAGGGCCGAAAATGCTCGTGCCGACCTATTATCTCGGCTAGCAACTGTGGAAATGATGGATGCCGAACATAAATTCCATTTGGAGACCTTGGAGAAGCCCAGCATCGCCGATGTTGATCGAGTAATGCAAATCGAGGCTGAGCCATCTTGGTTCGACCCGATCCAAAAATATCTCAAAGAAGGATCGCTCCCAGCCGACCGAAAGGAAGCCAGAAAGCTGAAGTTGCAAGCCACCAGCTATGTACTGATTGATGACCAGCTTTACAAGTGATCTTTCTCTGCGTCACTGCTCAGATGCCTTCGCCCGTTGAGGCCGACTGTAACATCCTGAAAACCTTGTAATTTATGGCATTTTTATTTAAAATAAAGTCAGAAAGTTTAAGTGAAATGTGGGTGTGTTGGCCTTTTGATAAATGTAAAGAGAAGAAATTTTTGGAGTAAATAAGTATATTTCTGAATGTTAATGAGTTTGATTTAAGAAATTGAGAGACTTAAGTTTTAATGGGTTTAAATCACAATAAAAATCAAGTTTAGTTTGAGTTTTATCCTAAAATGATGTTTTTAGTGGTTGGAGTCGACCCTAATTGGAGTGGAGTCGACTCTGGTACGGTTTTTAAACTTTCGGCACGCTTTGGAGTCGACCCTACAGAGCTGGAGTCGACCCCTACTTTTCAGGAGTCGACCCCTACTTTTCTGGAGCCGACATCTATTTCTGCTGGAGCCGACTCCAAATCTGTTCGAGCCGACTCCAAGATGGTAGGTTTTTCTGAGTTAAATCTTGAGAATTTCATATTTAATCCGTTTCAAATCTGATTTGGATGCCGTTTAAACCGTTGGATTTCTAAAATCGAGTTCTTCAAGCTGGTAAAGTCTTTTCTTTAAATATTACATAAAAGTATCGATTTAAGAAAAAAATAATAATCTGGGCTATAAATCGATTAAAAAAATGCTATGTCAAGGGCAAAATGGGAAAAGGCTCCGATGTCAATTGATAATTGTGTTAAGGGCAACTTGGGAAAGAAAATCTAAGGGCAAAATATCATGGTTATAAGTGAGCCACGTTTTTCAAAAAGCGCGCATTAAGAGTGTTTGAGGGCAAAAGGAGAATTTAGCATGCCTTAACCCTTAAGTTTCCAATGACTTGGTCCCCAAGTCATTAGAGAAAAAAGGGAAACGTGGGTTCAGCCAGAGAAAAGAAGGAAAGAAAGAAGAGAGAAAGAAGAGGAGAAAAGAGAGGAAGAGGAAGAAGAAGAAGAAGAAAAAGGAGGAAGAAAGAGAAACGGAAAGGGAAGCTTGGGGTTTGTGCTCGACTCCAGGTAAGCTATAGCTTCCCTAGATCTTGTATGACTTTAGATTTTCTAGATTATTGTATTTCGAGGTAATAGTAGAAGTAATCTTGAGTAGAGAAAGGGTGGAAGAAAATAATGAGATATTAGAGGATAGATCATGTATGCATGCATGATTCGTGGGAAAACCTCGTGTGAAGGTAATCCTAATAGCTATTGTATCTGTATGTCGACGTAGGTCAAGAGGGTTATTCAAGCCGGAATACCAGAGTTGAGTACCAATCGAGGAGTAACCTACTAAGGTGAGTGGATTTCTCATCTAGCAATGAGAAGTTAATTTGAGCTAGAATAATGAGATTAATACCTAGTTATGGTATGTTATGTTTAGCAGAGTATTATGTATGTTTTAAATATGAGAAATGAGAACCTAGTATATGATATTCTGATAAATGAGTTTTGAGCATGAGTTTTAAGCATAAAGAAATAAGCATGAGTTTCGAGCATAAGTTTTGAGCATAAACACATAAGCATGAGTTTCGATGAGGGGATTTTTATGTATACATGGCATATTTGCATGATAAAGCTTTACAAATAATGTATGTATCATACTGAGCATCAGGCAGCTAGGGGGCTGATCACCCTTTAGACTGTACTGTAGCATGAGCATTGCACACTACTATCGAGCCGGCACCTCCTTGCGAACAAATCGTACGATGAATCCCAGAATCAGGGGTGAGTGCACGCTTAACCAGACCAGTGGGGCTGGTTGTGAGCAGCCCGTGGGGGCATGAATCATAGCTCAGTGGAGCTGATTACTATATATAGCCCGTGGGGGCAGAGAGAAAACCCAAGGTTCCAGGGTTAAGGAACAAAGCACTTTGCCGGTGAACCGCACGGGTAAGGGGTGCTATTTGTGCGGGGATCCTGTTGCTAGTCATGCACCCGATGAGAGTACACCTATGGGAGGGCGACTGTAGGGTGGTACCTCAGAGGCATTACACACACAGCCCAGCATCATGAGATTTAAAAGCATATGTTATGATATAAAAAGGGCCAGTGGACCGAGTAGTTATCCCGAGAGGGAGAGTTTACTTGAGATGCCAATGGGCAAATCAGATTTCGGTGGGAGTCTGAAAATTTAATAAAGAAGTCTGGGTTGTAGATAAAGAATGCATATTTTTATATTGTAATGCATGGATTTTTATATTAATGAGTTATCTTGCAAAAAGTTATTGTAGAGTATTTCAGTACTGATATGTTATTTGAAGAATAAGCTACATTTTATTTTATCTAATATCATGTTAAAAATGTACTTTGACTTGTACAAGCTAAATAGTATCAGCATACGATTGAAAATAAGAGGTTATGGTTCTCTATTTCTCCATAGTTAGATGGTTATCCAGTCACTGGGACTTAGGTCTCATCCCTCTATGATTTAAATGTTCTTTCAGATCAGTGAGTATTTCTGCCAGGATCACAAGATAAACAGGATAGAACCCTTAGCTGGTGAAGCTTGCTTGGATGCAAGAGTGTATAAATGCTAGCCTTGTATATTGAGAGAGTGTGGGTTGATATTTGTATTTGTATATGTGTATGTGTACAGTGAGATGTAATGATGTTGTAGACCTTTTTGGATATGAATGCAAGACTTATGTTTTGGAGAAAATTATGAGCATGATGTGTGCACTTAGGATTTTGATGTCGATTGTGAATGTGATCTTGTAAACTGCCTGAGAATGTCATGAAAAATATTATCTGAGCAGGTTGATGCTTAGTGTTGATTGAGTGATTTGTGCATATAATTGAGATGAAAATGAAAAGTTTTTAACATGATGTGTTTTTGTGTGTCTGCCACTTATGATAATTAGTTGGGGTTCTCTAGCTCTTTATGGATAATTACATAAAGACTAGTAAAACTCTATCCGATTACCACAAGTGTGTAGGTGTGCTGTCGGTGGCCCCAGAGAAAGGGGAGCTGATAAGTTTTGGTATCAGAGCCCTAGGTTATTAGGTCCTAGGGGAATAAGTATGAGTATGAGTCTAGGATGATTGAATGTTTATGATTATAGCTATTGAATGATGAAACTCATGTAATGAATAATGTCTTGTAGGACGATTACTACAAAGGCATCTAGAGAGACAGAGCAATCTTCAGGCAGGGATAGAAGCAAAGGTCAAAGTAGACTCAGAAGGTCAGTTAGAAGAAGTCAAATTGATAGAATGGCTTCTAGTGATTTCACCGAGCCAGTATCTAAGGAGGCTAGAGTGAGGGCGTCTTCAGAGCAGATGCCAGAGTCTTCTTCACAGTCTATTACCCCTGTGCCTGTAGACCCATCTCGAGTACAGACTCAGGGGCCTAGTATGTCAGAGTTGATAGGCATGATTACTCAGGCTGTGGTAGCAGCTGTGGGTGCTAGTTCTAGCCTTCCATCTAAAAATATGGAGGTTGTGAGGAATGTGGAAAGAGCCAGAAAGTTAGGGGCTCTGGAATTCCAGGGAACTACTGATCCTATTCAGGCCGGGGCATGGCTGCAGAGGATCGAGAGAGTATTTGATGTGATGGGATGCTCTGAGGAGCAGAGGCTGAGCATTGCCACCTTTTTACTGGAGGGTAGAGCCCAGAGTTGGTGGAGATCTATTAGGGCAGGCAGCCCCAGGGAGTGGAGTTGACATGGAAATTTTAGAAGAGAATTTCATCAGCAATATTATTCTGAGATTTATAGGGATCAGAAGAGGAGGGATTTCCTTTGTCTGACTCAAGGGAGGATGTCCGTGGCAGATTATGAAGCCACTTTTGTGGAGTTATCTCAGTTTGCTAGGGCCTTGGTGGCTGATGAGAGGGAGAGATGTCGACTATTTCAGGATAGGTTGAATCTCCCTATTAAAGCCAAGATCTGTATGCAGACCTACATAGTTACTCTGAGTTGGTGCAGGGAGCACTCAAAGCCGAGGAGATTGAAAAAGAATATATGAGTAGGAGGCAGGATAGGATGAAAAGAAGTGCTCCTAGTTATTCTTCTGCTCGGGAGGGACTCAGCCATTTAAGAAACCCCAGAGGACTGGACAATTTTATTGGGTTTAGAGCCCCTGGTGATGTGGGTAGAAGATCAGTATCTGTGTCAGCATCTAGTCCAGTTCAAAAAAAGCCTTATGGGGGTGTGCCTCAGGTTGCCACAGCAGGGTGTCTGGTGATGTAGGGGAGCAGGGTCGTCCTTCTGGTGGAGGGAGAAATATACCCCCATGTAATGTATGTGGAAAACTTCATTTGGGAGAATGTAGAAGAGGCAATAAGGGATGTTATATTTATGGTGATCTAGGTCACCTGAAGAGAGATTGCCCTAGGAGAGGGCAGCAGGCTGGTGGGCTTCCTCAGGGGCCAGTAATGCCAAGGGGACAGCCTAGTAGGAGGGGGTGATGGTAGTGTTGTGGCTTCAGCCAGTCAAATGGGGCCTAATGTTAATCAGCCAGGAAGATCATCCAGTATTCCGAGAGCCGAGGCCAGAGTGTTTGCCATGACCAGACAGGAGGCTCAGATTGATCCTGATGTGGTGACAGGTATGCTACCCATCGATAATCATGATGCTTATATTTTAATTGATTCTGGATCTACGCATTCATTTATCTCATGTGAGTTTGCTAAGCATCTAGTTAGAGATGTGGGCAGTTGGGTAGTCAGTTGGTAGTATCTATGCCCGTAGGGAGGCCTTTTATAGCAGACCAAGTGTATAGAGGTTGTGATATTTCTGTGGAGAGTCAGAAATTAGCAGCAGATTTGATTCCTTTGAGGTTGAAAGAGTTTGATGCCATTTTGGGAATGGATTGGCTATCTGTGCATAGAGCCAGAGTAGATTGCTTAAGGAAGGAGGTGATGTTACAAACTTCTGATGATAGAGAGGTCTGTTTTGTTGGTGATAGGAGAGGGTTACCCTCAGGAGTGATTTCAGCTCTGTCAGCCAATAAAATACTAGCAAAGAGATGTGAAGCCTATTTAGCTTGTGCAGTGAGCCTAGAGGGCAATGGTTTAGAGCTGACGAATATCCCTGTGGTAAGGAATTTTTCAGATGTATTCCTGAGGAGCTGCCAGGGTTACCTCCTGACAGAGGATTTGATTTCAATATAGATCTAGCCCCAGATACCAGACCAATAGCCAGGGCACCTTATAGAATGGCTCCATTTGAATTGAAAGAATTGAAAAGTCAGTTACAAGAATTATTGGATAAAGGGTTTATTAGACCCTAGTATATCACCATGGGGTGCGCCAGTGTTGTTTGTGAAGAAAAAGGATGGTACCTTGAGGTTGTGTATAGATATAGACAGTTGAACAAGGTGACCATTAGAAACAATTATCCATTGCCAAGGATCGATGATTTGTTTGATCAGCTGCAGGGGGCAGCAGTGTTTTCAAAGATTGATCTGAGATCTGGGTATCATCAATTGAGAATAAAGATGAGGATATATCTAAGACTGCTTTCAGGACCAGATATGGTCATTATGAGTTCTTGGTAATGCCATTTGGCTTGACAATGCTCCAGCTGCTTTTATGGGTCTGATGAATCAAGTATTTCAAGAGTATCTAGATAAATTTGTAATAGTATTCATTGATGACATCTTGATTTATTCTAGAAGTAGTGAAGAGCATGAACAGCATCTGAGGACAGTTTTGCAGATATTAAGAGAAAAGAAATTATATGCAAAGTTTAGTAAAAGTGAATTTTGGCTGGATGAGGTAAAGTTCTTGGGACATTAGTTTTAGCCGAAGGTATTATGGTAGATCCTCAAAAGATTGAAGCTATAGTAAATTGGGTATCACCTACCAATCAGACTGAGGTGAGGAGTTTCTTGGGG
>UESW01004823.1:286065-401367 GCA_900491605.1 Calamus simplicifolius | reverse complement strand
CCGGACCGAGAAGCTCGGGGACCATAAGACCCCCGTTGCTCCCATATTTTCCTCCCCGTGGCAAGGATTCCCCTCAGAGAAGGGATGAGAATCCAGACCAGCGGAGGAGGGAGGCTCCGTGCGTGCTACGGGGGTGTCGATACACTTCCTACCTTGCGCCCCCCTGTAGCAAACCACAAAGGACACACGGGAAGCGCATATGTGCGCTCTCCGTGTGATCTCTACGGCTCCCCTGTGCGCTCTCCATATGATCTCCAGGGCTCATCCCCTCAGGGCGAGCCAACCTCCAGTGGCTCCTTCGTCACCCCAGCTATCCAGGGAAGAATGACTTATAAAAGAAAAGTGCGGTCCTCCCACTCGAAACACCAGAGAAATGGGCATTGTGGAAACTCCAATAGGGAAGGAAACTTAGAGAATGGCCTAACACGACCCCTCTTCCCCCTTTTTATAGGCAGAAATGAACCGGGGGCAGCTATCAAAGCCGGAAGCCCCGAGATTCAAAACACCTAACCCATGCACCACGTGGCCTCCCAGGATGAAAGCAGCGTCCCATTGCGCGCCAAGCCCATCACCTGAACCATGACGCACGTAAAGATTTCCTTTAATCCCGAATCATGATTGTTGAACATAGAAAATCGCCCACCGATCTTATGGAAACTGATAGATCCAGGAGATCATCATACGAAAGCGACATCCTCCAATGGTAAATGAGTGCGTGCGCCGTACGCCAAAACAGCCTGCGTGGAAAAAGACCAACGCCATAAAAGCCTTCCGAAAAGTGCCAGAATAGCTTTTTGCTCCCCACAGAGCCATATTATCAACTCCGGCAAAATAAAAACCGATTTGCCTGTAGAACGGCAGAGCACTGGCAGGGCAGCGAAAAGCACGAAAACCGACTGCTCGTCGATCACCCCCCAAGGAAGTTAATCGCTTGAAGGACTTGCACAATGAAGGTGAACATCTCAAAAACAAGAATGAACGCAAGGGCTACGTAAACTACTCTTTCATTCACCGAAAAGGGGGAGAAAAAAAGAAACGAAAAATACATCAGCCCTCACAGGGGCTTATCGTTTTCTCCCGGAGCTACCGACTGTTCTCCCTGATCCGTCGTAGGGCTACTCACCCGCTGTCGGAGAGACGCCACGCGCCTCTCTAGGCAATCATACTAGCACTAATGCACCGGATCCCATCCAAAGCATGCCACCTGGACTTATACTCCCTATGCCCGAACCTACACTTTGAACTAGGGAGTGGAGGGCATGTGTTGGGGGGTAAAATCGTCATGCGTCATTAATCGTGCATGTGGCTAAGGTCAACCCCGATTCCCGTTCGATTGAGCGATGCCCGCCAAGGATAGGTCGGTGAATTGAGATGCTCCAGCCCCTCACCGAACCAGGGGTCCTCGAGGTGCCGACCTACCCCGTCTCTCAGCCCCAGCCGAGCTATCGACCTTCGTCTGTCGGCTCCTCCAACCGACCTACCTCGTCTCTCGGCCCCAACCGAGCTAACGGCCCCAAAAGCCGACGGCTCCATGACCGTCGGCCCCAAAGGCCGACAGCTCCAAGACCGGCACCCCCAAGGCCGGCACCTCAAAGACTGTCGGCCCCAAAGGCTGACATCGACCGGCACCCGCAAGGCCGGCACCTCGAAGACCGTCAGCCCCAAAGGCCGACAGCTCCAAGACCGGCACCCCCAAGGCCGGCACCTCGAAGACCATCGGCCCCAAAGGCCGACATCTCCAAGACCGGCACCTCCAAGGCCAGCACCTCGAAGACCGTCGGCCCCAAAGGCCGACAGCTCCAAGACCGACACCTCCAAGACCATCGGCCCCAAAGGCCGACACCTCTAAGACCGACGGCCCCAATGGCCGACGGCTCTAAAGACCGTCGGCCCCAAAGGCCGACATCTCCAAGACCGGCACCTCCAAGGCCGGCACCTCGAAGACCGTCGGCCCCAAAGGCCGACAGCTCCAAGACCAACATCTCCAAGACCGTCGGCCCCAAAGGCCGACACCTCCAAGACCGACGGCCCCATTGGCCGACGGCTCCAAAGACCGATGGCCCAAAGGCCGACACCTCCAAGACCGACGGCCCCAAAAGCCGATGGCTCCATGACCGACGGCCCCAAGACCGGCAACTCCAAGACCGGCACCTCCAAGATAGATGGCTCCATGACCGACGGCTCCATGACCGACGGCTCCATGATCGACGGCCGTAAAGGCCGACACCCCCAAGGCTGTCATCCTCCCAGCCTGCCCCGGCACTCTCATCCCGGTCGGCCCCGCCTGATCCAAGTTGCCCCGACACTCTTCTCAGTCGGCCCTGGCATGTCCAATCCAGGCGGCCCCGGCACCTCCCAATCAGCCCCGGCACTCTCATCCCGGTCGGCCCCGCCTGATCCAAGTTGGCCCAGGCACTCTTCCCGGCCGGCCCTGCCTGATCCAATTCGGCCCATGCACTCTTCTCAGCCGGCCCCGGCACCTCCCAGCCGGCCCCGGCACTCTCATCCCGGCCGGCCCCGCCTGATCCAAGTCGGCCCCGGCACTCTTCTCAGCCGACCCCGGCGTGTCTAGGGATGGCAATTTTCCCGTTTGGCCATTTACCCGGTCGGTACCATTTTTAACGGGTCGGGAAATCCCCGGTTTAAACGGGTTAACGGGTAACGGAGATTTTTTGTTAACAGCTAAACGGGTAAATGGCTCGGGGATGGTATTCAATGCCCCATCCCCGTCCCCGTTAGCCTTAATATAATATATTTAAATTTTAAATATATTATATTATATTATATTTAAAAAATAAAAAAATATTATATTAAATGCCCCATCCGCCATCCTAGTTTACCCATTTTCGTTCCCGTCTCTTGCTCTTCCTTCTTTCACGCAAGTAACGCAACCGTCTCCTGCTCTTCTTTCTAATCTGAAGTTTTGAAGAATCTAAACATCAAACCAGATAGCTCCATCATCTACTTCGCCAATCGTTGCCCATCAACGCCCTCCAACATCTTTATCTTTCTTTTGTATGCTTATCTTTATCCTTTATTTTTAAAGAAAGATATCTCTGTTTTAAAATTTGAATGTATTCTTTTTTGACGATTGTTGCTTATTGTTTGCTACCAAGTTATATATATATATATTTTTTTTGCAGATTATTCTTTTTGAAATGCAATTAGAATGTGATTGATCATTTCCTATCTAGTTTGTTATTTTGTTAAAGCTAATATGCATTTATTAATAGGCCTAAATCAAACCATTTCAAAACTCAAAGAATCTCTTATATGTATCAATATCATCGTTTCGTTATTCTCGATTGTACTCTATCTTATCCTAACTAATTTAATTTTTAAAATTTTATTTTTATGTAAACGGGCAAGGGGTACCCACTGGGTACCCGTTTGCCCAGCCGGGTATCCCCGTCCCCGCCCCGTTAACTATAACGGCTTAACGGGGCGGGGAACGGGGATGTTTTTTCTAACGGGGATGGGGAACGGTATAGACCGCCCCGGACCATCCCCGGGCCGTTGCCATCCCTAGGCGTGTCCAAGCCAGGCGGCCCCGACACCTTCCAGCCAGCCCCGGCACTCTCATCCCGACCGGCCCTGCCTGATCCAAGTCGGCCCAGGCACTCTTCTCAGCCGGCCATGGCATGTCCAAGCCAGGCGGCCCCGGCACCTCCCAGCCGGCCCCGGCACTCTCATCCCGGCCGGCCCTGCCTGATCCAAGTCGGCCCAGGCACTCTTCTCAGCCGGCCCCGCCTGATCCAAGTCGGCCCAGGCACTCTTCTCAGCCAGCCCCGGCACCTCCCAGCCGGCCCCGGCACTCTCATCCCGGCCGGCCCTGCCTGATCCAAGTCGGCCCAGCACTCTTCCCGGCCGGCCCCGCCTGATCCAAGTCACCCCCGGCACTCTTCTCAGCCAACCCTGGCGTGTCCAAGCCAGGCGGCCCCGGCACTCTCATCCCGGTCGGCCCCGCCTGATCCAAGTCGGTCCAGGCACTCTTCTCAACCGGCCCCGCCTGATCCAAGTCGGCTCAGGCACTCTTCTCAGCCGGCCCCCGCACCTCCCAGTCGGCCCCAACACTCTCATCCCGGCCGGCCCCGCCTGATCCAAGTCGCCCTCGGCACTCTTCTCAGTCGGCCCTGGCGTGTCCAAGCCAGGCAGCCCCGGCACCTCTCGGCCGGCCCCGGCATCCTCCCAGCCGGCCCCGACACTCTCATCCCGGCCGGTCCCGCCTGATCCAAGTCGGCCCAGGAACTCTTCTCAGCCGGCCTTGACATCCTCCCAGCCGGCCCGACACGGCACTCTCATCCCAGCCGGCCCCGGCATCCTCCCAGCCGGCCCCAGCACTCTCATCCCGGCTAGCCCCACCTGATCCAAGTGGCCCCTTGTGCCTCGTCACCGACCTCTGTCGAGCCTCCGCCTGCCATGATGATTGAACCACAGCGTTCAAAACACCTCTGCGGAATCTAGCGCGGGAGAGTTCAAATTCACTATAACAGAATAAGATTCTAAACAAGGAATCATTCCAAGATGTGGCCTATGACCTACAATAGTGGCCTAGGGACCACGTAGCCACTGAGTCTCCAGCCATCGGCCAGCTCTCCCCGCCTCCCAGCCGTCGATCCTCTAACTAACCATATACGGATCCTACCGGCCCTGTAACAACCTGATTCGAATCCGTTTCGAATCCCAACAACTTTTGAACATTCCAGAAGACGCTCAAGATCCAGATGACTGCTTATAAATACTACCATCCTCAAGCCTCTTAGGTACGGTGATTCTCGGACGCTATTCCCCTTCTTTTTCTCTCTGCGCACTTGCTCACTCGACTGCTCTTAGCCCTCTATTCCGTCATTACTGCTCTGTCCAGAGCTCTCTGGAGGAACTCTCTGGCGAGAGCCTTCTCCTCTCATCTTGTTGCCCGTCGGTCCCTTACTGACTTAAGCGTTGGAGGGTCTTCCGCGGAGGGCACCCCCAGCGCCTCCCGCGTGTAGGCTTCCTTGCAGGTCCGCCCAGGAGGAGCTCGATCAGGAGATCGGACGCGCTCGAGTCGGAGAGCAGATTCCGATGACAACATATTAATATAAATGATTGGACCTAATATGGGTGGATTAATATAGATGATTGGATCTAAAATTCAATGGCTTGTTCTTTTAAATCGAATCAGGCTCCAATTTGTATATCAAGTCCTGTTTGTGGTTGTACTCGGAGTCCTGGTTGCCCCCCCTCCCTTCCCCACCCGATAGAACCGATGGTTGTTGATGGGCAAACACTTGCAAGAGAACTCTAGGCTCGAAAAAAGATAATATGAGTGTGAGATGGAAACTTCGATGAAATATAGTTACAACTTTGAGATAATGAACATTTTTTTTTGGTACAGATAAATGATCATAATATTTTAGTGCGAATCAATCCAGATAGGTCAGAATACAAGATTTGCTTAAGTATTAGGGGACAGGGGTCACTCCAGTTCCATATCCAAAATCCAACATGATGAGTCATAGAGGCCGCTACCCAATCAGTCGCAGAATTGGCTTCACGGTAGATATGCTGTATCTGGGCTCTATGAGCTTTCCAAAGAATAGACCAAATGTCATGAAGCAACAGATTGATAGGGACTTAGTTGCAGCTTTCCTTATGAATCCATCAGACGATAGTTATGGAGTCCCCCTCAATAAGAAGGCTATAAGCATGAAGAATCCGAGAAGCATAGGCAATACCAGCCCAAGCTGCATAATGCTCAGCCATAGGGACAGAGGAGTCAAGAGTGCTAAAACCACTTGCCGACATCAAAGCTCCGTCGATCCCTCGAATAATAAAAGCTGAACCAACTAGTCTTCCTCACACACTCCCATCGAAGTTGATTTTGACAAACCCTGAAGGAGGAGCTCCCAAGAGATGAAAACCGTATGCCGATTCGCTGCCGAAGTAGCAGGGGAACCCCAATGGTCAGAGGTATCAGAATCAAAAGCATTGCGATGATGTGCGAATTCCGCCGATAAAGATCTAACTTTTCGCACAATCCTATGGAAAGATATAATATCATCAGTGAAGATAAGCTGGTTCTGTGATAACCAGATCTGATAGGCTGTAGCAGCCCAAAAGCCGTCATGCTGCTGGGTGGCCCTTCGAAGATCGTCAAAGAAAGGAAAGCGCGACAAACCCATATCATCCTCTCTACAATGATAACCCATCCTCAACCAGATCCATCTCTCTTTGGGGCAAATGAAGATGGCATAATCAGTAGTCTTCTCCTTCTGCCCACACAATGGGAAGTAGCTTGGATGGCCAGACCCCTTCTAGATAGTAGTGAACAGTAGGAAGACAGTCCTACACAAGCTTCCATATGATCATTGCTATTTGGTGCATTGGCCTGGTCTAAAACCAGAAAACAGAGGATGCTCATCTGCTTTAAAACTCTCCTTTAAAGCAAGGATGATAAAGGATCACTCTCCTTTAAAACTCATTTGCTGTGGATCCAAGAGCTGTTGCTGTGGATCCAAGAGCTGCCACCTTCCCTCTTGAGAAAGATGGCAGGCTGAAACGGTGATTCTTATACAGAGATTGAAGGCCTTCTCGAAATCCAAGTGCTGCGTGTCAGCACTCGAGTTATCGAAGAATCCATAGAGCCTCTTATACAAGGCTTTAGAAAGGATTTTCATGATACCACTATATTCATTAACCTTATTGAACAATAATCTTATCATCAAAAGCTTTAGAAATGATTTTTGTGATGCCTCCACATGTAGAATAATCATTCAACCCAGTGATTTCACGTGTGTTTATAAAATGGAGTATTCAAAGTCATTCCATAGTGACCTTGACTCAAGGTTTAAAAATCAAAATATCCTTCATTCATATTTAAAAAAAATACTTAATATTATTTTTAATTAATCTAATTTAATATTATAACATATTATATTATATTATTATAATATTATACGACATAATATTTTAATATTATTATGTTATATTATGATGTTTTATTATAGTTTAACTATATTATACTGTAAAATTATAATTTAATAATAAGATAATGTTATATTATAATTTTCTTGTCATGGTTCTTCTGGTCCCTGGCCGGAGCAATGAGTCATCATCACCGGTGAAGGGATGAGATGACCACATCTGTCCCTTTAACTAGGGAGATTTGACTTCTCTCTGATCCCGCTTTCGTTCTTGCCGTAGAAAACCGGCCCCATTTCGAAGAACATCGACAGAAGATGCATCTTCTGGCATGACCGCCGCCACGATGGGTCGGGATGGGACGCCGTCCGCTGTGGCTGGAGGGTAAAGGATGGTTCGAGAGAACGAAAGAGAGGGAGAAACACTGCTCTGTTTGATTAAAACCAGCGACACCAGAATTTTTCTTTCTTTCTTTCTTCCGGCCTTCTTCTTCCCTTACCCGAAAGGTTGAGATCATCTCATGCCCGATGTTAGAGGAGGCCCTCACTGCTTCTCTTTCTCCTCGATCTGGTGTCGCGTCACTGGAGCTCGACGTCCACCGACAGGTGCGCCAGGGCCGCTCAACCACTGACCCTGTCGCCGACTTTGGGAGCCTCCTTCCCTGATTTTCTTCTGCTTCGTAGGAGGAGTTTGACACCGTCGCCGGCCACGCGACCCACTCTTCGTCGCTGTGGACGGCCGGCCCGATTGCTGGCATTGCTGTCCCTAATTTCCATCCTTTCGTTTCAAGACGAGAGGAGGAGAGATGCCTCCATTCTTCTCTCTCTTCCGCCCATTCTTCGCCGCGCGCTGCAAGATATGCAAGACCCCAGCGACCAAACTCCTTTTACTTTATATATGATTTGGACCATTTCGAAGGTACGGAATGCTAGGATGCTCCTCGCAGATGCTATGGCAGTTAATACAGCGCATGTCTCAAAGAGTAAGTTTACTGCTGCATTGTTTGGGATAAAAATAACTCTCCAGTCTCCACTCTTTGTACATTAACAAAATTATTGTTGAAAGTGGTTCTCCAACCGTTGTTTCTGAGGTCAATGAGGGTTTCGATTGTGCTTATCCATATCTTAGATGGCTTTAATTTATCATTGCTTAGAGTTCTAATTTTAAGTGTGTTTATATATTCATAGAAGCAAATTAGACAACCGGTTTATTAGTTAATTAGGCAATTCATCATTAGCAATTAAGATTTGGTCCTTCAATTTTCTTTTATTGATTAATGTACATATTGGATGCTAATGTATATCAAATCTTTTTTTTAAAATTAATTTATGTTTACTTTGCTGCTTAAATAAAATAATGATCTTCATGATATGTCTAGAGGTGACTCCGAAGAAGGGACCACCTCAATCTTGTCGCATCTCTTTTTTTCTCTTTTGAAGAGAGATAAGGGGGCAAGGGGTTTAAAATATTAATTTGAAATCTAATTAAGTGCTTATTAAGTGTAAATTATACAGGAGGTTTCGAAAAAATAATAAGAATCTATAGATATTAATACTACTCATGCTTATCATGTAAATGGTGATTCAACTTTTCTGGATTATATATATTATCAAATTAATTATGATTAATTAATATGAAAATTATGGATTTTATAAATTTATGAATTATAAATTATCATGTCATCAAAATATCATTCTATGAATTCTAATATTTAATTATACTTTTTGGTTTACAAATTATTATATGCTATCATGCTTATTGATTTAGTTTCATACATTATCATGTTTGTTAGTTATGATTTGATATATATGAACTATAAATAAGTTATGATGCAAATTGATTTGTAAATTTTAAATTCATTTAGATTTCAGTGCTAACTATGTTAGACACTTGTAATCGATGAGGGAATCTATATTTATTACAACCCCTATCAATAAGGGTTAAATATTAATTATACCTATGATCAATGGGTATATGCATTAGTTAGTATCCTACAAGTGAAAGTTAAACATTAATTCTAACCT
The DNA here is from genome assembly GCA_900491605.1 of Calamus simplicifolius. Lineage (NCBI taxonomy): Eukaryota > Viridiplantae > Streptophyta > Magnoliopsida > Arecales > Arecaceae > Calamus > Calamus simplicifolius. The sequence continues at coordinate 392,443 of UESW01004823.1, read as the reverse complement.
AATGGTCGGACTTCATATTGAAATTAAACATTGGTTAATACTTATGACAAATGGAAGATATATATTTAGTTATACCCTCTAATGAATGTTATATCTCAAGTGGCCTCTCATACTAGCGAAGAGTACCCAATCATAATATCTCCACATGTTGCACATAAAACAATTGAACAAATTTTGATTGATGTATCATGTTCAACCAATGCTATAGTTGGTTAACACTCACAAGTTTTGACTGTAAATACTATAATAATATCATAATTGCATAAGTCACAAGTTTGCAGTTGTTTCTCCAGTTCCATCAGAATCACATTAGAGAAATGGAGAACTTGTAATTGATGGAACATAATAAAACAGTACTACCGATATTCACAAGTTTGTAGTTGAGTTTAGTTAAAAATGACATGCCTCATCAAAACTGCCAACTTCCATGCTTAGTACTGAAGCGGCAACATTTTAGAACTGATCCAAAAGCCACTGTACAATAATAATTGTGTGCTTCATGATGTTCCAACTACTTGCTCCATATTTATTTTCACATCTTCCATCCATTACCTGAGTCACTTGGCTCACCATTTAAGATCCCATTATTCGCAAAACCTGAGAAATAATGTCTAGATCCAGTTCAGGTAGACAAACATTTTGAGGCATGACCTGTCCTGGATTAATGTTGTTGCTGATAACAGTAGAACTGTTATTGGCAGTAGATCTAAAGCTGCTGTTCCTGTTTATCATCCCCGTGATGTTATTGGATGCATAATTTATGTTATTTCCCAATGACATTCCATTCTTAAGTGGCCCAGCATTCATCCTCGCTGCCAAACCTCCTGTACCGCTAATTCCACTACCAAAAGTCTCAGCTGCCACATTGCCATTCACATTTGGTGCGCTGATGGTCTGCTGTGGCGACCCATTGTTGTTATTCGTTATTTCTTGCAGTAGTTGCTGAATCACATGTTCCTGCATTTGTTCATCTGATTGTGAAGACTGCATGGTACTCCTATTTTGCAACTGAGATGGTTGCTGCTGCTGCTGAGGGTGCAGTGAACCATTAATGGATGGGCTTGCAAGAGTTGAAGGAACAGGACCCTGCAAAGGCATGGATCGTGCCAGATTAGGACTGACAAAATTATGTGGCATGCCTCCTTGTAGTGCATTCTGATTTGGCTTTGCAGAGGTCCTCAGTAAGTACTGGTAGGCGTTCAATGTCATTGCATTCTGAGCAGTGTTATTCAGGATTCCAGTGGCAGCACTACAGTTATTGTTTGTCTGACTGCTCAAACCTGGATGCTCAACCTTGCTTTTATTCAATGGTTTCTGATCACCTTCTTGTCCGTGAGAAGTAATCAACCGATCAGTCTCTTGTGTCTTGTTGGTTTGAAGCTTAGTTGCAGCATGCTGAGGGTATTTCTTTAGGCTCTCTGCAAATAAGAACCCTCACATTAAGACAGCATGACCACGAAGATGGGTTGTTTTAGCACCCACAACATTCAATTTATTAAAAAAACCAAAATCCTTTCCCATATAAAATTAGAAATGTAGATATTGCATTCTTAATTTAGCAGTGCACATTGCAAAAAGCATCCGGAGACTTGCAACATGCAAAATTTCCCATTAGAAATCATTTTAACACTGAAAAATGGTACATGCATTGTATTTTTTAGCATATTTGTGGAGAAAAGTCTTCCCTAAAATCAAAGCCACACCTTAACAGGCAAACAACAACACCGTCTGGGTCATATGTTTGCCATGAATGATGCTTTTGTTGGAGGAAGAAAAGATCTCAAAGCAGCTTGCTCAAATACGGACTCCGCAGGGTCTAGTAATTTCTGACTGAACAGACTAATGCAATTTCTAGATGTTGAGGAACCATGCAAACAAATATGCAGGTATCCAACAGAGACGCATCAATATTATTGAGTAATCAAGTGTCCACATTTTCCTAGGTCATGTAATCATGCATGATCAGATGGGTAAAGAGGTCAAAACAGAGGCAAAAACATATTCATTGATCAATGAGAACTTCAAGTAATTGCTAGTTAAATTGATCTGGAACAAATATTCTCACAGGCAAGCATCGAAATGTGTTTGACCTAACATTCCACCCTTGAAAAAACAGAGCCTGCTTTTGTTATGCCTTGTTCCCCCACCCATCCTTGTAAAAACTTGCAAGGATCTCCAGGCAAAACCTATAGTCTAACTTGGGTCAACACCACTTTCCCCCAACCTCAAACCCTTGAAACTTCTTGACATATACCCATTTTAAATACAAGGGCAGTCCTAGAACACCTCAATTTCCAACCATATTCAATTTCATTTGTCCTGTTTTCGAGATTCCAGAGCAAGCAATTAATCTGTATAACCCCAGCTTTCCTAGCCTTTTGCGTTCACCATGGATATATGCAGTCCTCTCGCCGTGGATATATGCAGTCCTCTCGCGATAGGTCATCCAGCAAGGAGGGAAAGGAAGGCGGCATCATCATTGCCCACTATCACCTCCATAAACCCCATTGCGAAAACTCATTCTCAAACCCTAATCTTCATACCAACCCAAATTGATGTAGCAACAACTTTAGATTAAACCTACTGCACATAATTTTGATCTGAATTAAATTATAGATGCAATTGTCTAATGATCTTTGTTCAAAGTTTTGGCACCCTGGACAGAACCACATCCTTGAGACAACTAGCACTTTGTATCAAAGTTAATCAAACAACAATAAGGAAAGAGGATGAAGAAAGAAGTCAATTTTTTACTTGATTTTCTGCAGATTTGTTTGGTAAGCCCATATTCCACCATACTTAAAACCTTCCAAGGCACGTCAAAACTTATGGACTATCATGGCTAACCTTCAATCAATGGTGCAAATAAATACTATTGACCATAATTCAACCTTCAAAACCATGACCAATAAGATGAAACCATCTCCTCCAGTCTAACACCTTCATCCCCAACCCTCCTCATGAAGAACACAGACCTCATAATAATAAGTCATTCCCAATACACCCACAACACAATTCTGAGTTTCTTCCTTACTCTTCCCTGATACCGAAGACAAGGAAAAAAAAGGGTGGAAGAGGAAGAGGCAACCAAACCGCCCTCCTGCCCCCACCAAAAATTAAAAAAGCCAAACCAAAAAATAAAGAAAAAAAACCAACCTCACAAACACCACAACCTCCACCATCAATGATGAATGAACTGTTGTCCTCCCAGCACCATAAATCAACTAATCCTCAATATCGCCCTTCAAGACTCTGGATGCATGCTGGAAGGAGGGTGGTTTCAGGTCTGGATGGGCTTGACAATGCTCCATCAGGATTTTGTGTTGCACATGGTTTATCAAACAGCTCTCAGTTCAAGTTATTCTAAGTCGCACCAAACACAACCTAACATGGTTGTATGGTAAATAAGTTATACATCTGTTTCCTTACCCATTCAATTTAAAAGTTTGAGTTTAGAGTTCAGGTCGTTTATTAAAGGGCGAGGTTCAACAGAACTTTTGATCAAGTTCTTGCATCTCAACCTAATAGCAACCCAACATGGCCTGTCCATTTGCCACTTTACCAAAGACTCATCAGTTCTATGATTGGTCAGTTTTTTACAATCATCAGGTAACATAAACATAAAACATATTGCAGAAAATATAGGAAAAGGAAATGCCTCAAAAGGCATAAAATTCTATAACATTAACTTAATTTTGAAGGAATCATATCCAGTCTCAGAAAATAAAAATCATTTCTTAAAAACTAGAAACTTTACAAATCAATAAAATCATACAAAGGATTGAGAATTTATGAGATCTGCAACAGATGAATTATCAATTTTTCAATTTTAATTGTATATAAAACTTCCATAAGAGTTTTCCAAGCATGCTGCTGGACAAAATATTGATAATCAACAACAAAAAAAAGATGCCAACTGAACTGTAAGGAAAAATATTCCTCTGTCCACTCTAGTGTTAGATGAAATTTGGTGTCCCAAAAGTAAACTCATTGTATATTATGAAAGATCCACAACCATTAAAATCAATTCTGAGTTCAACAGAAATGATTAATACCATCCTGGATTTCATGTATTCGCTTGACATTAGAAAAAGTGCAACTTGAGCAGTCAGCATGTTACCTATGGGTCCAATCTTGCGCTCGTAGCTAAAATCAACCAAATCTTTCATGCTATTTACAACCTCTGATATCTGTTGATGTACAGAGAACTCATGTTGTTAACATATACAAACTTGTAAAAAAAGGGACCATAAATTATTTTCAGACATAAGGAAAAAGTTACCTGCACACAGCGGACGTATCTTTTGGAAAATCCCAAGTCATTTAATGATTGTATATCCATGCTTTTTGCTAGCTGAAGACCAGCTTGAACAAACCTTCGAATGGATCAAGAAGACCATGCATGAAGAAAAGATTTCTCAAAAGACCATAAAATAATGAGCCTATAAAAATTGTGTACGTGGAAATAGAGACAACCATAGATAGCATTTATCTATGAGTGCTGATAAAAGTAAATTTGATGCACTTCTATTTAGATGAAAGAATTATGAAACATACACAAATTTACACAAGAAAGAAAATAATTTGTAACAGAACCTACACATTAATGACCTAGATGCATCCCTGGACTTCCAACCACCTCTAGAAACCTCCATAAATTAATTATGCTTCTACCTCCCCCCTACTGCCACATCTCAACCAACAAAACCAAAGCCAATCTCTACATCCTTCCCACATCTCAACCAACAAAAGCAAAGCCAACCTCTACATCCTTCATGCTTGACAATGCATCACTTTTCACATATAGGCTAAAGAAACAGGGGCAGAGCCAGGATTTTGTATTTGAGGAGCCAACAAAAGACACGATTAAAAATTGCTAAACTGTACATAATTAATTTATTTATGAATTTTTCCTCAAGAAATGCATATACAAACGGATGCTATTCTTGACTACAGCAACACGAATTCATGCAATAACATCTTTGTGGCAAATAATTCATATAATAATTATTAAACTTGAAAATTAGACACCATAGAACTGGTTGATTTTTATTTTATATCATTTTTGAAAGAAGCATTTATTGTTTGTTCATCAAAAGAATGTTTTTTTTTTTTTTTTGTCTTTTTGAGAAAATGATGGGAACCCCAGCAGATTTCATTTGAATGAGGACCATGAAGGTATCATACAACTTAAATAGCAACTGAATATAGAACAAGTTTTGGATGGACATACTAAACAGCTGTTTCTGTAGTTTTTATTTTCAATGTTAATTACTATACCTTTTCTATTATAAGAAACATATTTGGAAAAAGAAAAAAGATGTACTACAAATACTATAGAAATAAATAGATACTCAAAGAAATGTGGTTTTCTGCAAGGCTCTACAAATGTGCATATGCAATTATAGTTAAAGTCTAGGACAAAAAAGAATGAAAAATTTAAAAACCTCAAAAAGATGCAATAGTTTGCAATAAAAATTTAAAGAGGAAGAATATTAATACCTTGCTATCTGTTAGTCGATAAAGATCTACAAGTCAGTCTTTTATTTTCTCTTATCTTAAACCATAAAAAGGTGTAGTTTTTCTACGTTTCTCTTCTCTGGTTCTCAACTATTTATAGCAAGAGATTTTTAAGTGTAGTAATGCTTTAGTCCCCAGAGAACACCCAAGAAAAATCCAACCATCATATATGGCAAGAGTTGAGGCGCTGCAGGTGCAGACTTATCTTGTGAGAATCTTTTTGGGTGAAATGGGTGGTCTCCTATAGATCACAGCCAACAACAATCTACTCTCTTCCCTCTCTTCCACCCACAATCTCCTCTCCGCATTCACCAGATTCCTTTTCTAAAGATTTCTGTTTCAGGTGCAAAGGAGTATCGAAATCATCTAATTTTAAGTGGGCAGTCCATAAAACTTCTTCCTTTCAGGAGAGCTTTGAAATTATCCTTTCTAGGACTGTGTTAATTTATCAGCCACCACAACATCATAGGATGGCACCACCACACAACATACAGAAAAAAAGATACAAAGACAAGCAAGGGGATTTTCCATCCAAGGTGTGGGCCCCACCGCTTCACACAAGAATACACCTGACAGATAACTGAATACAACTTTCCACAATCATAACCATCATCCCAAAAAGCACTTGAATCTTCCAAACTCTAAACCAGGAGGGCAAAAACAACATAGGTTGTAAGGCAAGACAATCAAAGGTGGCCCTAATAAAGATCACCATACAAGCAAGTACAATAGCATGTATCAACAAGCCAGATTCTTCATGATATTTCATATACTTTGCCAACATAATTTGGAAGCAACACAAGAAAAAGCAAGGTTTGTCGTCTTAGTACTGGACTCTATACTAGTACCACACTAATACAGCATCGATATACTCAGTTACGGGCCGTTTCAGTGTACTGAAACTCGGTATGCACTAGTTACAAGTCTCGATACAGCACCAATGCAATATAATATGCCCAGAATAAGATTGTCCATACTGTTATGGCATACCATGACGAAAGAAATACACCATACTTCCATATTGTTCATTATAGAACTTTAATTCTATGCCTATCACAAGATCAACAAGGAAATTCATATTCGCTGTACTCATACAACCATGGTTGTAGAAACAACTAGAGCTTCTTAGGGCAGAAAGCTTATCACAGAAAACTTGATAAGCGAACATCACCAAAACTCATATGTGGCATTATTGCAAAGATAGGCAGTCATTCACATCATTGATATGCATATCACTGAAATCAAATGCTAATATAGCAGCATCAACCAATTCAATTATGAAACTCAACATGGAGCACTCAAATAACAAGTAATATTTTTGCACAAGCAAATCATGCCATTAATTAGTCAACTTACATGTTCCAGTTAGACTTGGAATCTTGTGGTGAGAGCCATGTAGATCCACTCTCACTTGCAGCAGCTTGAAAATTCGAAGCAGCTTGCAACAACTGGTTAACCTGGGAAAGACAAAGACCTCCTTACTGTAAGAAATGTTGACATGCTTTCTGGCCATTTAATGATAGTTAATTGATTCAGCAATGTTTCTTGTAGTTATTGGTCCACCTAAACAAAAGTAAGCCTCTGACATAGATAGTATGTGGAAAAATCAGTCTTTGATGAGATCTACAGCACAAGGTCTGTGAGTGTAACTAATATCAGTGCTATGAAATGGAGAATAGAGATTGATAAAAGAAAATTTAACTGATATTACAGATATGAAGTTCTACCTGCGATGCAGATTATAGATTACTAACATTGTGCTTATTAATTACATATCCATTTCCCCAGCAGGCTATTCACAAATCAAAAACCAGAAAAAAAAAAGGACAAGTATGATATAAAGAAATTAAACATTCTAACCTGCACAAACCACTGATGGGTTTAAGTGCCTAAGATTGAAAAAAATAAAATGGTGGTACAGCCATAATGTGCAGATATGGCATTAACTTCACCGTACAAAAGATGATAAAACACAAATCAGTATTCCCATGAAGGAAAAACAAGCATTAAAACACAATGAAAAAAGACATCCAGATGAAGATCAAAAAATTAGAAAAACTAAGAATGATAGAGTACCAACGAGTCCAAGTTTCCAGACATGTCTGCACAAGTACAATTAGGTACAGCAATCAGGGACAAAGCAGGATCGCATGCCTTTGTGTGTGTGCGTGTGTCTTTTTTTTTGTGGGGTTTGAAGAAAGGGGCGGGGGGGTTAAAGAAGGAATAATTGTGACATTAAAAAATTATACTCAACTAAAGTCAACTCATCTAAGCCTGTTCAGAACTAAGTCAACATTTAAATTACAATTAATTATATCTTTTTAATTATTTCTGTCCATATTAGTTTAGATCTACCTCTACCTCTATTCTTACCATGGATTATTAAAAGATCACTCTTTCTAACTGAAGCATATAAAGGTTTTCGTTGTATATGTCTAAACCACTATAATCGATTTTCTCTCATTTTATCTTCAATTAGGACTACACTTATCATTTCTTTTATATATTTATTTCTAATTCTATCTTTTAAAGTTTTACCACATATACATCTTAACATATGCTTTTCTGTTACACTTAATTTATTCACATGTTGTTACACTAAAAAATTATACAACTTTTTAAAAACCAGAAGTTGATATGTTTACCATACGAATAAGACTGGCTATTTTTATCATTACAAAACAAAACATTTAACTTTATGTTTGTTCTAATAAACATATAGATCCATAACCAAGAGGACATCATATGGTATATGGGATTATGGTATTCAATAAGGAAAGCATAATAAAATGAAAATAACACAGAGAAAAAAGTCATGAAAAATATAACAGATTGACCTTTAAAATTCTAAAAGAAAACTACTAAACAATGTAGACATTAACCTTGAAGAACTGAGAGTCCATCAGAAATTAGGATAAATCCAGGGGTTTCCCATGAGAGATTAAATTTCTTCAGGATCTTCTTTGGGCTACTTGACAAAGCATTAGGTTTCCAATTTCAATAGGACTCAAGCTTCCTTACAGGATTAGAATTTTCCAAAGTGTTTCCTTTCATATTACAAGAATCAAGAATCCCTATATCAGAGAGCTTTCTACACATATGTCTAATTGAGTATGCAGTTGTGCGTGGGATCAGGAAAAGAGCCCCCAGCCGACCTTGGCTCCACCCCTCAGTACAAATTAACTGGTCAACAATCTTTTTTCCACTAAATACAGAAAAGATTGTTTGAATTCTTTGTAGGCACATAACTAGGAAGAATGTGTGATGTTTGATAAAAGTTCTAGATCTGCATAATAGCTTTTTATTTTCATAACAAGGTACATGATCAAAATCATTTTTCATGGCATTAGGTTCAATCGCTTACAGAGTTGAACGTCAGCAGACAGTTTTCACATGTTAAGATCAGCTCAGAAATTCAAAAGGCTTCTAAAACATTGTCACACTTAATGGTAATATAACTGCAACAGATGCCAACAGGAGCTAAAAAAAGAAAGCTTGTAAAGTAAAAATAAAAACCAAAATTTAAATGAAGTTCTTCGATTATCAATGCTACATGCTTATACTCGCTGCAGAAAATTAGAGGAGAAGAGAAATGGGGTAAAAACTACCACGAATCATAGAGCTATATACTATGAAGATTGGACTCTGGGAACTTTTTATTGCATTTGATAAAAGAGTGCCACATGCATGTAAATGGAAGAATGAAAGATATAAACAACCCATATACCTGAGGTGCTACCAAACGACGAAACAAAAATTCTTCATGACGTCGAGCACAAAACTCCCAAGACAGTATCTGAAGCATAAATTAAAGTTAAGAAGTGAGATACGTCTAACATTTGTCAGAATATAATGATAAATTTGGATACATAGCATAGCACAAACATTTATAACCTTTAAATCTGGTGTGAATATGATCCGCAGTTGACCCTCACGTGTTACACGAACTTGTTCATAGACACTTTCTTGAACAGCTTTTGCATATTCCAACACCATCATTCCAGTTGGGAGCCTGAATTCATGGGGCATGTCAAGAAATAAAAGCTCATCGATAACCCCACTGTCAAATTCAATCTGAAATAGCCGAGGAAGTACTTCAAATGTAGCCTCTGCTCAAAAATGATAAATTAAACAGCTAGGTTAAAGACCACATTCATCAGAGATTTCTACAAAGACATGCATTAATTTAAGTAAGCACATGCATTTAAGTTGAGAATGTACGACCATAAGCAAGAATAAAGGAAGAAGCATTCTAAAACTACAATATTATGAGAAGGTAGAAGTCCATTGTTGGGGGGAAAGATTGTGCAAAAGTTGATGATTTTAACATCTGAAATGAAAAGATAAAATAAAAAAAAAAAGTCTGCAGATGATAGATATATCATGCTTTCACATGCTTTTGCCAGCTTTTATGTAGACTTGAGAATATGTAAAATTTGATAGAATCTAGGTTTGGTTTGAACTTTATAGGTTGAATCCATTTTTTTCTGAAATTAAATTGAGTTCTGCAGAAAATTATTTAGTTGTGCGAGGTCGTGCATAACTGCTAATGTACATGTACCTTTCATCAATCGAAAAGGACAGTGATGTTATAATAGCAACACAGTAATAGTAACAATATGTAGATTGCAAGTTACATCATTTACAAGTTCTTAGTTGAAATTATTTTTAATTATTACACATGTTTAAACACTACCAACAGGAACAAGAGTGAATATTCACTCCTCTAAAAGCAGAACTATACCCTTCATCTAAGGGAATAGTGCTTCGAATGAAAACAAGATTCTATTGCTTGTTCCACAAATCAAAAGTCAGAAAATGGGGCCAAACTTAGAGTTCCTATCCATTGCAGCCCCCATTCTGCAATCCGAGGTTGATGAAACTATACTGAGACTTAGGGATGCCATCCCTTGGTCCTTTTCCTTATCTTTGACTTCTTCTCTCATATACTCTCTCTCCCCTTCCCATTTTATCTACTCTTCTCCCCATTCTTTGCAAATGCTTTCATCAGCAAACAGAGGAAAATCAAATTGATAACAGATCTAGTTATGTCTTACCATAAAGATATTGTGCAAACTCTTCTCTTCACCTATGCTGTGACGCTTAGAGTAAAAGAAAAATAAAAATCACTCCATGCATAAACTAACCTATACAATGCAAATTTTCTATTTTCATCTGCAATTGCATTCAAAAGTAATGAATATACTAACCAAATCCTTTTCCAGATTTAGAACCACAGATACCACACTGCCATGAATCCTGCAAATTAATGAAATAGTATTCATGTTAGATGCCTTCGCATGCATGTAGAAGTATCAAAGTTTTACAGGAGTACATGCACGTAATAATCTTACAAGGTTGTACAAGGTTATTGTTCTCATGTAAATATATCCATGTGCATGATATGCGTGATTGGCATATGACAAAGATCGTAACAGCAAAACTTCAATAACAACACGATACCCATAAATGTACAATGAAAGTGGAGCATACAAATAAAAGAAAAAATTGCAGAACACGAACTGACCATAGCTGCTTGAGAGAAAATGCCAGGGCTATGGTTGCCACTATTACCATATGATGCTAAACACCACCTCTTTTTAGATCGCGGTGCAAAATACTCGGCAACAAATTTCTTCCAGTATGCTATAGAATTATCCTACAATTAGCAGCAACTGAAGTTAGACCAACTTGATATGCCAATAGCAGAATCAGGGACTAATCTAGCAGGTATATAAAGAATTAAAAAAAAAAATCAACTCACAGGCAGTCGATGATGCTGGTGATACATGTACTGCATAAGACGTCGAGCACATAACCCACTATCCGAAGGGCGTCTCATGGGGACCACCGCCTGCATGGCCTGTTGCTGGAGTTGGCTATGTCTCAGTTGCTGGAGCTGCGAGTGCAGCTGGCCCTGCTGCATCCGTGGCAGGGACTGCAACATGCGCTGCAGCTGAGGTTGCTGTGATGATCTTTGTCGTGGGTTCATAGCCTGCAACTGTGGATTCTGAAGCCCCTGCACCTGTGATGCCTCCTGCCTCTGCAACATCTGGAGGATATCCTCCTGCTGCCTCATGTCAAGCCTTGCTTTCTTTTGGGGATGTAATGGAACGCTTGTCTCTTGTGCCACTGCCAACTGCAATGAAGCACTGGAAGCCTGCTGCACCGGAGCCTGCTCTTGGCGTTGTGGCTGGCTCTGTTGCATTAGGTGGGAACCATCCACCATGGAGGAACCCAAGATGTTGTTGGAGGAGAAAGAGATGGGCGAAGCTGGGAGCCGTCCACATGACTCATTGTTGATGCTGGTGCTCCTCCGCAATTGGGGTCGTCCGGAAAGCACCGAATTGGCATCTGTGACCAACGAGCTCGCACCAACGCTGGGCCCGGAGGAGTTTGTTCCACTGTTCAGTGCTCCGCAGTTCATTTCACCAGAAGAAGGTACCAGGCCAGACTGCCCATTCCCCGATAAAGAGTTCCCCGTGGCAGGACTCTGGCCATCACCTTGGAAGAAAACGCCCGAAGCAGATGAAGACCGTGACAGGCCTCCACCTCCAGCCATCCTGGCTGGGGCCATCGGAGAAGGAATCCCCACAACTAGAAGCTTCAACGCCGATGAAGAAATTAATAATAGCAAAACAAAAACAACTAACACGTTAATAATGGCAAGATCTCTCCTTTTTGCTCTCCCTTTCAACCAAGGAAAAGGAATTATACAGAAGAGATTAATAAAGAGGCGCCTCTTTGAGTGCCAGGTTGGGGGAATATAGCTGCCCCTAACATAAATCACAGGACATTAATCTACGAAATTGTACTTTTAAATATCGATGCCATAATCTAAACAATTTCAACAAAAAAAAAAAAAAAACCGACAAAGAAAGACGCCAAAAAGAACGCAAATAGAATGGTAACCGGAACATCTTTCTCAAAAAATATTAAACCGATGAACCCTAGATTACGTCTCTAACGAGTAGAATCGGGAAAAGCAAAGCATAAGCAAAACCCTAACGCATCGATCGTTGTGGTTTTATATTATATATATAAAAAAAAGAAGAAACTGGTCTCAACAAAATCATTCGAAAGAGAAAGAAAACCTACAATCTCACCCGCGGTTCGATACCTTGCATCTTTTACCTTAGAACAACCAAAGCAAGGATAAAATTCGAAAAAAAAGAAAAAAGAGACAACTATCAACGATTTAAACGTAATCGCTGCAAGACTTACCGCTCGAGATCGAGCTGAAACGAAGCCACGCTCTCGGCTCTCCCGCTCTGGAGGCGCCTCTCCTCTCTCTCTCTCTCTCTCTCTCTCTTTCGCACGGTCGCAGCCGAGTCCACCCTCTTCTTTACCGATCGGCTCCGAGCGACGCGCGGGCCTTTGTAGGCGAGCCTAGAGGGCCGTAAAAACGCCTCAGGGACGACCCGTCGAGAGCTCGTGGCCGCGAAAGCAACTTGTACCTGACGCTTGAGACACGTGGAATCCGGTAATTGGTTAGAGGATACGCTACCGTCGCTGTGAGTACGGGGATCGGAGACTGCGTGCGGGCGCAGACGGCGTCGATTCATGACACGTTGGGTGTCATGTTGATCGGACCGCCAGATATAATATCAGGACCCAGCTGGGACCCAACGATGCCCGATAATGATAATAATAAATATATAATATATAAACAGCAATACTTATCTGATAGGGACTTGATAATGCAAGCAAGAGGGAAGACTTAATCATGAAGGTCGGTGCCTTTCCCATTTCGTTTTCCTGTCACGCTCCCCTTCCTTTCGCGATCTCTACATTCAAAAAAAAAAAAAAAATCAAAACCAAATGTGAAAAATCAAACCTTGTTGTGAATTATTTTTTAAAATTAATCTTATAATTATAAATCATTAAGTCAAATACAAAATATATGCATCATAAATGTACTTGGACCAAAATCAATCTATTATACAAAATAAAATATAATATCTATTCATAAATAAAGAGATGCAAAAGAAGGAAAAAAATATAATTCATCTGAAAATAAATTCTAAACGACATGAATTGATTCAATGAAACATGACTTAAAATATCAAATTCGTATTATTCTTTTTATTTCATACTAATTAATTATCAATAATTAATAATTTTTTAATTGTTTGAATAGAATTTTGACAGAATATATCAACACCAAAATAGAAGCTTTCATGAGGTGAAACAAATTAAATTTTATCAAGCATAAACAATTTATTCTTTTAGAGATATCAATATATATTTGGTCTCTCATAGTCATTAAAAGAAAATAAATTCATGTCAAAATTTATTAATAGCTTGATATAAAAGAATTAATAGTTTTTGCCTTAAAAAATTCTTGGAGAAACAAAAGAAAATAACCAATTAAAAAATTTAATTGTTTGGTGTAAAAAAAGGACTAAAAAAATATTCTTTACAAGAAAAAAAAGGAAAAGAACCAATAAAAATAAATTAATAGTTTGATATAAACAAAAAAGCTCTCACCTAAACCTTACAAAAAATAAGAATTGATTAAAAATATCAATAGTTGGGTGCACAAACAATAGTTTTTTAACTAGAAAAGATATTCTTCATTAGAAAAGAGAAAAAGAATCAGATAAAAAAATAATAGTTTGACCAACTAAAAAAAAAGTAACTGATTAAAAATAAGAACAGTTTGATTGGCTAAAAAATAGAAAAAGGAAAAATGGCTAATAAAAATTAAAAGTTTGTTGTAAGAAAAAAAAAGCTTCAATTAGAAAAAAATGTTTCCTAATGGAAAATAATAATAGGATAAAAAAATAATAATTTAATTTAAAAAGTTTCAAACTTAAAGAAATAAATTAATAGTTTGAAGTAAAAAAAAGTAAATAGTTTTTAACTTAAAAAAATGGTCTCCATGGAAAAAAAGAAGAAGAACTAATCAAAGAAATCAATAGTTTGACATAAAAAGTTTTTGATTAAAAAATTTCTCTATGGAAAAAGAAAAAGAAAAAGTGAGGCTAAAAATTATTAATAATTTGATGTAAAAATATTTAAAAAAATGATATGTTTTATATAGGAAAATGAAGAAAATTAATCCTCTAAAAAAATTAATGACATAAAAAGCAGTTTTTGACTAGAAAAGAATATTCTTAAAAGATTCTCCATTAGAAAAGGGAAAATAATTAGTTAAAAAATAATAGTTTGACTAGAAAAGAATATTCTTAAAATATTCTTCATTGGAAAAGGAAAAAATAATTAGCTAAAAAAATCAATAGTTTCATCATCTTAAAAAAATTTAACTAGCTAAAAATAATAATAGCTTGATATGCCATAAATAATAGAAAAAATAAGTTAATGGTTTTGTTGTTAAAAAAAAGTTAATGATTAAAAAATATTTGTTTCCATGGGAAGAAAAAGAAAAAGAATCAGTGGAAACAAATTGAAAAAAAAAATGTTTCCCATGAAAAAAAGAAAAAGAATTAGCTAAAAATTATTGGTTTAATATAAATAAAAAATAGTTTCTAACTTAAAAAAACGTTTCCTGTGGAAAAGGAATCAGTTAGAAATAATTAATACTTTGATCAATTAAAATATTTAAATTGGCTAAAAAAGTAATAGTTTAATTAAAATAATTTTTGATTTGAAAAATATTCACCACAAGAAGAAAAGAGAAAAGGAACCCGCCTTAAAAAAATGATCAGCTTAAAAGAAAGAAGAAAAAAACTCGACCAAAGGAAAAGAGGGCAAGATTCGAACCTTTTGGAAATAGAAAATAAAAGAAAATATTCAGAGGATATTTTTTTTTATTTTAAAAATCATAACTATAAAGAATAGTTGGAAATAAAGTTAATCAAAGGATAATCCATAGTTAACCATGAGTTATCCCCTCAATTTATTTTCTAAAAAATGCAGAAATAACTGGTTATCCCTCCAAATAAGAGTAAAAAAAAAAAAGTTATCCTATGAATTTATCTTTTTGCATTTGATATGATCAATGGAATAGCCAAGGAATATTGCTAGGAATAGTCAAGGATAAACTCTATCATGTACACTTATCCATGAATAATATTTTTTCTATCAAATACTACCTTAGTAATGGATTAAACACACGATTCATTGCCATGCACAACAATATTTCATCCGTTGCCCATCGGGAATCTGGTCTTGTACCACTGGAGATTTCTATTCTTCTGTTTTACATTACCCGAGTGTATGATATATATATATATATATATATATATATATATATATATATATATATATATATATATATATATATATATATATATGTTGCTGCCAGATCACCCTTCAAGAGCACCGGCGGAAAAAGGGCTTCGCAGTCTTTCGGAAATGGTGCCCCCTCCTCTTGGCCGGAAACCTGAAAGAAAAGTCTACCGGTGTTTCCGGTGAGGACCCTTCGATGCTCAAGTCAGTAATTTGGAGAACAGGGATTTAAGTTAGAGATTAGAAATTGAGACCTGATGTGCTATCACTTGTAGGGCTGTTATGAAGATGCATCTTCTTAAAGGCATGTCAGAGCTACAGGCGATGTTCCATCAATCATGGGCGGCTGCACAGCTGGCCCACTCCAGTGCAATAGGCTAGGGTCTGTGTTATCATGATGCATAGCTTGACAATTGCCACCCTCCACTCCATGTTTGCATGGCCCGATCTCCAATATAATGTGGGGTGCTAGGTCCTCAAATGAGATTAATAAAAGGAGGGACAGGCTGTAATAAGCTGATATCATAATCCCACAAGAAGCCATCAACTCGACTGTTCATGGCCGTTGAGGATAAGGCTGCGAGCAATATCTGTTGAGCTATTATTTTGATCCCTCCCTTTACACGGAATTGGATACACGACGCTGGGCTTGGAGCAGAGTCGGGAGGTCCGTGGAAAGTCGAGGCCGTTGAGGGAGGGGCCGCCGTGGAAGGCCAGCAGGAAGAAGCTTGCCGGTGGGAGAAGTAGGGAGAAGCAGGCCGCCTTGGGCCGCTGTGAACTTGGCAGCCGCCGAGAGAGAGAGGCTAGGAGATGTTGTGGCTGTTGGGGGATGCGGTTGAGGGGCCGCCATGGAAGACCTGGGGCCGCTGTGAGGGGCCGCCTAGAGAGAGAGAGGCCGAGGTGCCCGTTGAGGGAAACCAGATGGCTGGGAGATGTTGTTGCTGGGAGTTAATATCAGGATCCTCTGCTTGTGATGGCTGGGAGAGGCCATTGATGAGCGGCTGGGAAGAGATGGAAGCCGAGAGTCCAAAGGAAACCAGATGGCTGGAGAGGCCGTTGATGAACAGTTGGGAAGAGATGGGAGCCGAGAGTCCAGAGGAAACCAGATGGCTAGGAGATGCCATTGATGGGAGTTAATATCAGGATCCTCTGCTTGTGTTAGGTAACCTCCATATGGATTTAAGGTAAGGGCTTGGATTAGGTAACCTCCACATGGATTCAAGGTAACCTCCATATGGATTAAAGGTAAGGGCCCTTTAGTTTTCATGGTCTTTCTCTCTTTCGCTGAAGTTCCATTATGTGCATGCAACCTCATGCACGTAATGCACTGAACAAGGCCACTTTGGGGAGCTTCCACTTGGACTTGGGACATAGATCGGACGTAGCCGAGACAGAGCCATAAATCTTGCTGCATAAGGATGGACATTGTCTCGAAGGGTGTCGGCGAGTCTGTCTCTTGATCAGGCCAGCGACGCCTTGCCGAAAGCCAAGGGGCTCTGTGAGGTGTCGATGGTTCCAACCGCTCCCACCTCTCTTCGGCGGATGAAGGGTTGAAGCCCCAGAGATCTATTGATCGGGTGGTGTCCTCATCACCCCCCCCCCATCTCCCAAGGTATCGCCAATGACCAACTCTCTCGGCTACAAGCCGAGCCACTTAATGCAGAAATGATCCTTTCATTAAAGGCATGAAACCAGTTTTTGCTTTGCGCCAAAGGCCGCTGTGGACTCTGTTGAAGATGACTCGGCCATTGAAGAATGTTGTTGGACTCTGGATGCGGCTGAGATGAAGTTGGAGTCGAAGCGGAGAGCCTGGGACGGGCAACTGGCGTATTGTTGGGAAGAAATCCGAAGACATGGGGGGTCCGGATCTGATAGAACGGGACGGCCCGGAATTCCCCCTGTGCCGTCAGCTAAGCTTAGAGAGAGAGATGGGAGGCCTACCGAGGTTGACCCTTCTCCCCCTCTCACGCTTCTCTCGTGCTCTCTTGTCAGAGCTATCAGAAGTTACTTTTCTTCCCCCCTTCCCCATTACAACACAAGGCTATTTAATCATTCAGGTTTGTGGCAGCAAAGAGAGAGAGCTTGGGGCTGCCATCGGAGAAACCATCCCCGCTTCCTCGGGCTGCCTAGGGCTGTTGAGAAAGCTAAACGGCTGGGAAAGGCGGTTGAGAACAGAATGTCGAACAGAACGTCACATTCAACAGAACGAAGAACAGAATGTCGCGTTTGATTTTCTGATTTGAGAAGGCCGTTCAAGAACAAACTATCATCGTTGCCCATGGGCCTGTTAACTAGTACCATCATTGTTGCTGCCAGATCACCTTCATGAGCATCGGGTGGAAAAAGGGCTTCGCAGTCTTTCGGAAGATGGTGCCCCCCTCCTCTTGGCTGAAACCTGAAAGAAAAGTCTCGACTGGTGTTTCGTGGGGACCCTTCGATGCTCAAGTCAGTAATTTGGAGAACAGGGATTTAAGTTAGAGATTAAAATTGAGACCTAATGTGCTGTCACTTGTAGGGCTGTTATGAAGATGCTTCTTCTCATAGGCATGTCAGAGCTATAGGCGTTGTTCCGTCAATCATGGGCGGCTGCACAGCTGACCCACTCCGGTGCAATAGGCTTGAGTCTGCGTCATCATGATGTGTAGCTTGACAATGGCCACCTTCCATTCCCATGTTTGCCTGGCCCAATCTCCAATTTAACGTGGGGTGCTAGGTCCTCAAATGAGATTAATAAAAGGAGGGATAGGCTGTAATCAGCTGATGTCATGATCCCACAAGAAGCCATCAACTCGACTGTTCATGGCCGATGAGGATAAGGCTGCGAGCAATATCCATTGAGCTATTATTTTGATCCCTCCCTTTACATGGAATTGGATACGCGACGCTGGGCTTGGAGCAGATTCGGGAGGTCCGCGGAAAGTCGAGGCCATTTTGGATGAGGCCGTTGAGCGAGGGGCCGCCGTGGAAGGCCAGCAGGAAGAAGCTTGCCGGTTGGGAGAAGCAGGGAGAAGCAGGCCGCCTTGGGCCACTGTGAACTTGGCAGCCGCCGAGAGAGAGAGGTTGGGAGACGCTATGGCTGTTGGGCGACGCGGCCGCTATGAGGGGCCACCATGGAGGACCTGGGGCCGCTGTGAGGGGCCATGTGAGGTCTCGGGCCACCATGGAATCTTGGGGGCCACCTAGAGAGAGGCCATTGTGAGGGGCCGCCTAGAGAGAGAGAGAGGCCGAGGTGGCCATTGAGGGAAACCGGATGGCTGGGAGAGGCCATTGCTGAGAGTTAATATCAGGATCCTCTTCTTGTGATGGCTGGGAGAGGCCGTTGATGAGCGGCTGGGAAGAGATGGAAGCCGAGAGTCCAGAGGAAACCAGATGGCTGGGAGAGGCCGTTGATGAACGGCTGGGAAGAGATGGAAGACGAGAGTCCAAAGGAAACCAGATGGTTGGGAGAAGCCATTGCTGGGAGTTAATATCAGGATCCTCTGCTTGTGTTAGGTAACCTCCATATGGATTTAAGGTAAGGCTTGGATTAGGTAACCTCCACATGGATTCAAGGTAACCTCCATATGGATTCAAGGTTAGGGCCCTTTAGTTTTCACGGTCTTTATCTCTTTTGCTAAAGTTCCATTACGTGCATGCAACCTCATGCACGTAATGCACCTGAATAAGGCCGCTTTGGGGAGCTTCCACCTGGACTTAGGACATAGATCAGGACGTAGCCGAGATAGAGCCATAGATCTTGCTGCATAAGGCTGGACATTGTCTCGAAGGGTGCCGGTGAGTCTGTCTCTTGATCAGGCCAGGCGATGCCTTGCCAAAAGCTAGAGGGGCTCTGTGAGGTGTCAATGGTTCCAACCACTCCCACCTCTCTTCGGCGGATGAAGGGTTAAAGCCTCAGAGATCTATTGATGGTGTTATCCTCGTCACCCCCCGTCATCTCCCAAGGTATCGCTAATGACCAACTCTCTCGGCTGCAAGCTGAGCCACTTAATGCAGAAATGATCCTTTCATTAAAGGCCTGAAACCAGTTGTTGCTTCGCACCAGAGGCCGCCGTGGACTGTTGATGATGACTCGGCCGTTGAGGCCATTGAAGAATGTTGTTGGACTCTGGATGCGGCCGAAATGAAGTTGGAGTCGAAGCGGAGAGCCTGGGACGGGCGACTGGCATTGTTGGGAAGAAATCCGAAGCCATGGGGGGTCCGGATCGGATAGAATGGGACGGCCCGGAATTCCCCCTGTGCCGTCAACTAAGCTTAGAGAGAGAGATGGGAGGCCTGCCGAGGTTGACCCTTCTCACCCTCTCACGCTTCTCTCATGCTCTCTTGTTAAAGCTATCAGAAGTTACTTTTCTTCCCCCCTTCCCCATCATAACACAAGGCTATTTAATCATTCAGGCTTGTGGCAGCAGAGAGAGCTTGGGGCTACCATCGGAGAAACCGTCCCCGCTTCCTCGGGCTGCCCAGGGCTGTTGAGAAAGCTAAACGGCTGGGAAAGGCCGTTGAGAACAGAACGTCACGTTCAACAGAATGACAAACAGAACGTCGAACAGAATGTCACGTTTGATTTTCTGATTTGAGAAGGCCGTTCAAGAACAAACTGTCATCGTTGCCCATGGGCCTGTTAACTGGCACCATCATCTATTGCTGCCATATCACCCTTCAAGTGCACCGGGCAAAAAATGGGCTTCGAAGTCTTTCGGAAGATGGTGCCCCCCTCCTCTTGGCCGGAAACCTAAAAGAAAAGTCCAAGACTGGTGTTTCCGATAGGGACCCTCCGATGCTCAAGTTAGTAATTTGGAGAACAGGGATTTAAGCTAGAGATTATAAATTGAGACATGATGTGCTGTCACTTATAGGGCTATTATGAAGATGCTTCTTCTTAGAGGCATGTCAGAGCTACAAGCGTGTTCCGTCAATCATGGGCGGCTGCACAGCTGGCCCACTCTGGTGCAATAGGCTCGAGTCTGCATCATCATGATGCATAGCTTGACAATGGCCACCCTCCACTCCCATGGTTGCCTGGCCCGATCTCCAATTTAATGTGGGGTGCTAGGTCCTCAAATGAGATTAATAAAAGGAGGGACAGGCTGTAATCAACTAATGTCATGATCCCACAAGAAGCCATCACTCACTGTTCATGGCCGTGAGGATAAGGCTGTGAGCAATATCTATTGAGCTATTATTTTGATCCTTCCCTTTACACGGAATTGGATATGCGACGCTGGGCTTGGAGCAGAGTCGGGAGGTCTGCGGAAAGTCAAGGCCATTGAGCGAGGGGCTGCCATGGAAGGCCAGCAGGAAGAAGCTTGCTGGCTGGGAGAAGTAGGGAGAAGCAGGCCGCCTTGGGTCGCTGTGAACTTGGTAGCCGCCGAGAGAGAGGCTGGGAGACGCTGTGGCTGTTGGGGGACGCAGCCGCTGTGAGGGGCCGCCATGGAAGACCTGGGGCCGCCGTGAGGTCTCGGGCCACCGTGGAATCTTGGGGGCCGCCTAGGGAGAGAGGCCGCTATGAGGGGCCACCTAGAGAGAGAGCCGAGGTGGCCATTGAGGGAAAACAGATGGCTAGGAGAGGCCATTGCTGGGAGTTAATATCAGGATCCTCTTATTGTGATGGCTAGGAGAGGCCGATGATGAGCGGCTGGGAAGAATGGAAGCCAGAGTCCAGAGGAAACAAGATGGATGGGAGAGGCCGTTGATGAACGGCTGGGAAGAGATGGAAGCCGAGAGTCCAAAGGAAACTAGATGGTTGAGAGAAGCCGTTGCTGGGAGTTAATACCAGGATCCTCTGCTTGTGTTAGGTAACCTCCATATGGATTTAAGGTAAGGGCTTGATTAGGTAACCTCCACATGTATTCAAGGTAACCTCCATATGGATTCAAGGTAAGAGCCCTTTAGTTTTCACGGTCTTTCTCTCTTTTGCTGAAGTTCCATTACGTGCATGCAACCTCATGCACGTAATGCACCTGAACAAGGCCGCTTTGGGGAGCTTCCACCTAGACTTGGGATATAGATCGGGACGTAGCCGAGACAGAGCCATAGAACTTGCTGCATAAGGCTGGACATTGTCTCGAAGGGTGCCGGCGAGTCTGTCTCTTGATCTGGCCAGGCGATGTCTTGCCGAAAGCCAGAGGGGCTCTGTGAGGTGTCGATGGTTCCAACTGCTCCCACCTCTCTTTGGCGGATGAAGGGTTGAAGCCCTAGAGATCTATTGATCGGGTGGTGTCCTCATCACCCCCCGTCATCTCCCAAGGTATCGCCAATGACCAACTCTCTCGGCTACAAGCCGAGCCACTTAATGCAGAAATGATCCTTTCATTAAAGGCCTGAAACCAGTTTTTGCTTCGCACTAAAGGCTGCGTGGACTCTGTTGAAGATGACTCAGCCGTTGAAGAATGTTGTTGGACTCTGGATGCGCCGAGATGAAGTTGGAGTCAAAGCGGAGAGCCTGGGATGGGCGAATGGCGTGTTGTTGGGAAGAAATCCGAAGCCATGGGGGGTCCGAATCTGATAGAACAGGACGGCCCGGAATTCCCCCTATGCCATCAGCTAAGCTTAGAGAGAGAGATGGGAGGCCTACCGAGGTTGACCCTTCTCCCCCTCTCACGCTTCTCTCGTGCTCTCTTGTCAGAGCTATCAGAAGTTACTTTTCTTCCCCCTTCCCCATCACAACACAAGGCTATTTAATCATTCATGCTTGTGGCAGCACAGAGAGAGAGCTTGGGGCTACCATCGAGAAACCGTCCCCGCTTCCTCGGGCTGCCTAGGGCTGTTGAGAAAGATAAACGGCTGGGAAAGGCCGTTGAGAACAGAACGTCGAACAAAACGTCACGTTCAACAGAACGTCAAACAGAATGTCGCGTTTGATTTTCTGATTGGAGAAGGCCGTTCAAGAACAAACTGTCATCGTTGCCCATGGGCCTGTTAACTGGCACCATCAGATGCCCCTCACACTTCTTAAGCTTATAGATCCTGCACTAACCAAGCTAAAGGAGTGTAGAATTTTAAGCAGTTTTGAGGGTAAGTTGATTACCTTGTGCTTGCCACTCAAAGCAGCATACGTGTTGACCCAATTATGATTTTGATGATTAATAAAAGACATGAGTATATTCATTTTGTTTCTAATAGATTAATAAGTGTTTTAGGGATTAAAAATGTTTGATCAATCAATAAGAATAAAGAAACATGTTTTGAATCAATGTTTTAAAAGAAATTTTCAAAATTCAGAGCCTGGAGTTGACACCCAAATAGTCAGGAGCCAACCCCAAGGCGTATCAGAAGGTTTCTGGGATTTTGGCACAGTGTGAAGTCGACACCCAAGGTTTCGAAGCCGACTCCAACCTGAGATACAGAGAAGTGCATTCTGTTTCAGTTTCTGGAGCCGACACCTAGAATTCGAGAGCTGACACCTGAGATTTAGGGAGCCGACACCTGAGTTTCTGGAGTCGACCCTAACCTGAGAACAGAGAGCGTATTTTATGGACTTTTCTAGAGCCGACACTTACAGTTTCAGAGCTGACTCCCAAAAGCGACGAGTCGACACTTTCCTTTCTCGGAGCCGACATCCTAACAACTTTTTCTTTACTATTTTTGAACACCCGACTTGGAGCCGACACCTGAAAAGTTGGAGCTGACTCCAACCTGTCAGGAAAGGATTTTTTATCTGTCAGAACATACTTCAACGGTAAGATTTCTTTCACCTAACCTCTAACGGCTATTTTCTTTGTGTGTAGAAGAATCCAAACATCTCCAATGGCTATATTTCCCACCTAAAACTTGGATTAATGATCTATAAAAAGGGGAAAAACCATCCGTTTGAAAGAGATAGGAATAGAGAGGAAAAATAGAAAAAGAAAAAGAAAATATTTTGTGAAAAATCAAAAATCTTGAGAGAGAAATCAAAAGGAAAGACTCAGAGCTTACATCAACCAATCCAAGAGAGTCCAAAGAGAAATCCAAGGCATTCAAGTTCAAAATTGGAGGATTTTCCAAGTGAAGAAAAAAAAAGCAAAAGCCCTGATTTTTCAACTTCTCAACTGCAATCTTTGTGAAGAATCTGAGCTGAGGCCTGATTCAACATTTCAAAGGAGAAGAGGAAAAAAGAAAAGAAGAAAAGCTCAAATCAAATTCGCTTCAAACAGGCTTTTCTTACCCTTATTTATTTAATTGCATATTTGCTCACTTAAGGAGCTGTCTTATATTGTAAACTCTATTTTTCATAGTTGTTGGCTAGTTCAATCAAGGGATTGAATTAGTGGAGGTGGTATACCTCGGTACAAGCTAAGGATAGCTTGTGGTTGGGTTTTGTGCTGGTGAGCCCGAAAAACCAGCTGGGTTCGTTGTAATCCCGAAGGGAAACAATAAGTTTTGAGTTGTGAGCTTGTAAAACAACTCGGCTGTAATCAAGTAGATTATAGTGTGGACCCAAGTGATACTTGGGAGTGGACGTAGGTGTTGGATACACCGAACCACTATAAAATCCTTGTGTTTGCCGTGTTGACTCTCTCACTCTATCTCTTTATTTGTGCTTAATATTTATCCTGCACTTAATCTTTATTCCAAAGCACATAGTTTTTAAAAGATTAAATTTTTAAGAACCCAATTCACCCCCCCTCTTGGGTTGCCATCTGGGCCAACAATTGGTATCAGAGCTTGTGCTCATTGTTTATTTGATCACACGATCAAGAGCTAAAGATCCAAATGGCAGCTCAAGCTGGATCTTCATTTGCTGAAGGTCATTCTACTAATAGACCTCCTTGTTTAATGGTTCGAATTATTCTTATTGGAAAGCTAGAATGAAAATTTTTATTCAAGCTTTAGATTATGAACTTTGGAGTGTAATCACTAATGGACCAAGCACACCCACACACTTGGTAGATGGTTCAATAGTTCCTAAACCCGAAAGGGATTGGAATGAGAACGATAGGAAAATGGCTCAGCTTAATGCAAAAGCCATGAATGTTTTATATTGTGCTTTAGATGCTAATGAGTTTAATAGAATTTCTACATGTATTTCCGTAAAGAAATTTGGGATAGATTAGAAGTTACCCATGAGGGTACTAATCAAGTTAAAGAATCTAAAATCAATATTCTAGTGCACAAGTATGAATTGTTTAGCATGGAACAAAATGAAACCATCACATGCATGTACACTAGATTTACTGATATTGTAAATGGTTTAAAAAGTCTTGGCAAGACCTACACTAACTCTGAATTGGTTCGTAAAATTCTTAGGTCTCTTCCAAGGACATGGAAGCAAAGGTAACTGCATCCAAGAAGCCAAGGACCTCAACACATTACCTTTGGAGGAGCTACTTGGATCATTGATGACCCATGAACTGACCATGAAGCAACATCAAGAGGAGGAAGTCAAAAAGAAGAAAACAATTGCCTTAAAGCTGCAGAAAAGGAGATAAGCAGCAGTGAGGAAAAAGAGGAAGATGATGAGACAGCTCTCCTTACTAGGAAATTTAAAAATTTATGCAAAGAAGGAGACCCTTCCATAAGAAAAGATATGGAACAAAAATGGAAGGAGAAAGAGAAAAAGAGAAGGACAAGGACAAAGAAAAAGAGAAAGACCCCTCATATGTTATGAATGTAAGAAACCGGGGCACTTTAGATATGATTGTCCTCAATTGAAAAAGGGGCACAAGAAGAAGAAAAAGGCATATGTTGCAACATGGAGTGAAAGTGATGAATCCTCATCCGAGGAGGAACAAAAGGAAGTTGCAAACATTTGCTTTATGGCAAACGACGACAATGAGGAGTGTCTTGTAGCCAAAAGATCAAAAAAAGTGGTATCTTGAAAATAGCGGCTGCTCAAGGCACATGATGGGTGACAAGGAGCAATTCATCCCTTGAAGATAAAAGAGGAGGAGTTGTCACATTTGGAGACAATGGTAAAGGCTAAATTATGATTTGGTAAAATTCAGATAACTCCCTTTACTTTTATAGAAAATGTCTTATATGTAGATGGCTTAAAGCATAATTTAATTAGTATTAGCCAATTGTGTGATAAAGGTTTCAAAGTTTCATTTGAAGCTTCTATCTGCACTGTTTCTAATCCCATTGACAATAGCATTGTATTTATTGGTAATAGAAATGACAATGTATACTTAATTGATTTAGACAATTTGTCTACTAATAATCATTGCTTAGTAGCTAACAATGCTAATGCTAATGAGATTGGATGGTTATGGCATCGTAGATTAGGTCATGCAAGCACACACCTAATTTCAAAATTAATTAAAATGGATTTAGTTAAAGATCTTCCAAAGCTAGATTTTGAAAATAACAGAATTTGTGATGCATGTCAATTAGGCAAACAAACTAGAAACTCTTTCAAATCAAAAAATGTAGTTTCCACTTCTAGGCCATTAGAGCTACTTCATATGGACCTTTTTGGACCTACTAGAACCACTAGTCTAGGAGGAAAGAAATATGGTCTTGTGATAGTAGATGATTATTCTAGATACACTTGGGTATTGTTTTTGGCTCATAAGGATGAGACTTTCTCAATATTTTAAAATTTTTCAAGAAAGTCACTAATGAGAAAAACAACACCATAGTGTCTCTTAGAAGTGATCATGGCACAGAATTTAAAAATCACTTATTTAAAAATTTCTGCATAGAACATGGCATTCATCATAATTTTTCTGCACCTAGGACACCACAACAAAATGGAGTTGTAGAAAGAAAAAATAGGACTTTAGAAGACATGGCCCGTACCATGCTATGTGAAAGCAACTACCAAAGTACTTCTGGGCGAAGCTATAAACACGGCATGTTACATTCTTAATAGAGCCCTAATTAGGCCAATCCTTAAGAAAACACCTTATGAATTATGGAATAATAGAAAACCAAAGATAGGTTATTTTCATGTATTTGGCTGTAAATGTTTTATTCATAATAATGAAAAGATAATCTTGGAAAATTTGATGCAAAATCTGATGAAGGCATATTCTTAGGATATTCAACAACTAGTAAAGCCTATAGAATATTTAACAAAGAAATCCTTAATTGTAGAAGAATCCATTCATGTAGTTTTTGATGAGTCTTTAGCATCAAGTTCAGAAAAATTTGATGATGAGGAAGATACAAATATAAAAGAGATATTAAAAAATTAAATATAGATGTATCTTCAGATCATGAACAAGAAGCTAAAGATGATGATTCACCTAGGATTGATGATATTGATACTAATCATAATGAAGTAGATCTTCCTAGAGATTGGAGATATGCCTATGGTCATCCAAAGGAATTGATTATTGGTGATCCATCTCAAGGAGTAAGAACTAGGTCATCTATGAGGAATATCAATAATCATCTTGCATTTGTATCTCAAATTGAACCTAAAACTGTTGAAGAAGCTGAAAAAGATAGTAATTGGATGCTAGCTATGCAAGAAGAATTAAATCAATTCACTAGGAATAATGTATGGTCCTTAGTTGATAGACCTAAAGGTCATTCAGTTATAGGATCTAAATGGGTATTTAGAAATAAATTGGATGAAAATGGCATAGTAATTAGAAATAAAGCTAGATTAGTTGCAAAAGGATATAATCAAGAAGAAGGAATTGATTTTGATGAAACTTTTGCACCTGTAGCTAGATTAGAAGCAATTAGATTACTACTTGCATTTGCATGTCATATGAACATAAATTTATTTCAAATGGATGTTAAAAGTGCATTTTTAAATGGTTTTATAAATGAGGAAGTATTTGTGGAACAACCACCTGGTTTTGAAGATCATGAATTTTAAATCATGTTTTTAAATTGCACAAAGCACTATATGGTTTAAAACAAGCACCTAGAGCTTGGTATGATAGGTTAAGCAAATTTCTGATTGAAAATGATTTTACTAGAGGAAATGTAGACAAAACCTTATTTTTGAAAAGGAAAGACAAAGACTTATTAGTAGTACAAATATATGTAGATGATATTGTATTCGGTGCTACTAACAATCTCTTGTGTCAAGAATTTGCTAAGTTAATGCAGGGTGAATTCGAAATGAGCATGATGGGAGAACTCAACTTCTTCCTAGGACTTCAAATCAAGCAAAGTAAAGAGGGGATTTTCATCAACCAAACAAAGTACACAAGGAACTTCTCAAGAAGTTTGGAATGGAATCAATCAAACCCCTTGGAACACCTATGAGTCCTTCATGCAAATTAGACAAAGATGAAGATGGTAAGAAGGTAGATCAAAAATACTATAGAGGTATGATCGGATCTCTACTTTACTTAACAGCAAGTAGACCAGATATCATGTTTGCTGTTTGTCTATGTGCTAGATTTCAATCAGAACCTAAAGAATCTCACTTAATTGCTGTGAAAAGAATTTTAAGATATCTAAGTGGAACTAAAAATGTAGGATTATGGTATTCTAGAGACTCAACACTAAACTTAATTGCATATTCTGACTCTGACTATGCTGGATGTAAACTAGATAGAAAAAGTACAAGTGGTACATGTCAATTCTTAGGAAGTAACTTAATCTCTTGGTTTAGCAAAAAGCAAAATTCGGTTGCATTATCTACTGCTGAAGCAGAATATGTTGCAGCTGGAAGTTGCTGTGCTCAAATCCTTTGGATTAAGCGACAACTTGAAGATTATGGCATAACACTTGATAAAACTCCTATTAGATGTGATAATACAAGTGCAATCAATTTAACTAAGAATCCAATCCAACATTCAAGAACTAAACACATTGAAATTAGATATCATTTTATAAGAGAACATGTAGCTAACAATGAAATTTGCCTTGATTATGTTAGTACTGAAGAACAATTAGCTGACATATTTACAAAACCTTTGAGTGAAGAGAGATTTTGTTATCTTAGAGGTGAATTAGGGATTTGTGATCCTTTGGAATGACTTTGAAACCCTAAGGAATGATTATCTAGATTTCTATCAATTTCTTGAGATTCCTTTCATAATTTTAAGGACAATTTATCTAGTCATTTGAGCAATTTGATTCCTCACATTCCAAAGATTTTTTCAAAAATTTATTGACCTTATTTTGACAAGTTTCGGCTGTTGAAACTCATTTATTTTTCTCTGAAACTGTCAGTGGAGTCGACACCTCAATTTGAGGAGTCGACACCTCTTCTGTGTCGCTCTCGGTCTTTGACCTTGGAGCCGACACCCGCTTAAGTGGAGCCGACTCCAGTTCGGGCGCTAACTATTTAGCGACTTGGAGTCGACACCCAACTTTGCGGGAGTCGACACCTGGTGGACCCAAATTGACTATTAGGGCAGAGTCGACACCTTCTCGATTTTTCTCCAAACCTCTCCAAATCTTCTCCAAACCTCTCCAAACTTTCCAAAGCCAAATACTCCTCAAATCAACCATTCCCTAAGATTTCTATGGCACCTAAGCGTAGGGATCGGTCTTTGATGCTCCCGTTGCTACAAGGAAGCGTGCGGCTAGGCGTCCCGTCCGTGAACCTACTCCAAGTGATGATTCTTCTTCAACTCTCTCAGATAATCCTGGCCCCTCCTCTCTACAGGTAGATACCCTTGCTGGGTGAGTTATTACCATGGGTAGGAAAGTAGATTTCATTTCTTTGAAGCCGAGGGTTTTGACATTGGTAGACAGATTAAAGAACTCGTTGGGATAAAGTTTGTTCTTTGGATGTTCCTACTTATCCAGCTCTTGTTAAAGAATTTTACCTGAATTTATCTAGAGGAGATGGTGGAATTGTTAGTTCAGTAAGAGGAAAGAGAATTCATCTTACTTTTCAAATTTTAGAAATGTTAAGTATTCCTGTCACTGGATTTGTTGCAAACATTCACAGTGAGAGATCAGCTGCTTTATCAAGAATGTTAGGAAGAGAAATAACTGAATTTGAAGAGGTTAGGGCAAAGCAATTGCACTTGAGCTTAGGCTATTGCATAACATTTGCAGTAGGATTCTATTTCCCAAGACTGGCCGTTTTGAGTATGTCTCAGAGCGAGACATTGTAGTCATGGATAGTATCTTGACGGGTCAGCCAATAAATCTTGCTGGAATGATGATATGGTATATGGCTGAGGCCGGGGCAAGAGAGATCTTCACTGCCTTATGGGATGATCCTAACCTTGGTTTTTAGAAGTCAAGGAGTAGTTATTTCTGAGAATGAGCCATCGAAGAACCTTAAGCACACTACTACAGCTTAGCCACTGTGCACAGGATGGATTTGTGAAAGTGGATGGTAAATGGGAGAGAAAAGGTCATACTGGAGATAGGGTTGCTGAGTCTAATGTGCCTGGCCCTTCTGAGGCAGGACCATCTGTGAGACATAGCTCACCAGAGCCCAGTCAGAATGTACCTCTAGCTCCACCTGTTCCTTCTAGTTTTGATCAGTCATCTATTGGTTTTTCCGATATTCAGTTAGAACAGCTTAGAAGTATTTTTGCTACTCACAAGGAAGAGATGAAATCTGAGCTAGATAGCCAATTCATGAACCTGAGAGAGACCCTCTATTCTTTGGATGAAAGAATTGGCAAAATTGAGTCTACACTTGGAGCCTCCGCTGAAGCTTTAAAGAATGATCTCAAGAACATTTTTGAAGAACTTAAAGATATTGGTGAGACTCAGAGACTTATTCCAAATGCAATGCTGAGCTTTAGGACAAAATTATGACTGCATGTGCATTGTTGATAGAAGACTAAAAGAATTTGTAAGAACTCAGAGTGAAGGAATGGAAGAATATTAGAAGATTTGCAAAGACTCATTAGAACTAACTTTTGATTATATTGTAATGAAGTTTCTTTGATGTTATTGAAAGATGATGTTTAGTCTAGTTTGATGTTATTTACTTTTTATTAAAAGTTCTAATGTAATGAAGTTTTGATGTAATGAAGTTTGAAGTTTCTTTTTGCAATATGATGTAATGTTTGACATTATGATGTAATAAACTTATTTAATACTTAATG
Organism: Calamus simplicifolius; assembly: GCA_900491605.1. Taxonomy (NCBI): domain Eukaryota; kingdom Viridiplantae; phylum Streptophyta; class Magnoliopsida; order Arecales; family Arecaceae; genus Calamus; species Calamus simplicifolius. The sequence continues at coordinate 361,820 of UESW01004823.1, read as the reverse complement.
AATGTCATTTGATCTTTGAAGCATCTATCAATTTTATCATTTCACTTAAAACTTTGTAACCTTTTTGTTGATTACAAAAAAGGGGAGAAGTTATTGATAGTCGTATATGCATTGAAAGTTATAAAAGGGAAGAGTATTTAATTGCATATTTGTAGATGCATTGGAATAATTAAGCTTAATTAATTGTCATATATGCATTGAAAGGATGAATAGATGTTAAAATTGATATACTGTTTAATTGGTATCAAACATTAAAAGTTTACTATTAAAAGGAAAGAATAGATGATAAATTGAGTATCATAGGGGGAGCTACCTCATTCAAGGGGAGCTTACCTGTGAGAAATAAATATTTGAGAAATTTGATTTGAAAATCTTATTGTTTAATCATGCATATACTCAATGTTTTTATAATAATCAAAAAGGGGAGATTGTTGACCCAATTATTGATTTTGATGATTAATAAAAGACATGAGTATATTCATTTTGTTTCTAATAGATTTAACAAGTGTTTTAGGGATTAAAAATGTTTGATCAATAAAAAGAATAAAGAAACATGTTTTGAATCAATGTTTTAAAAGAAATTTTTAAAGTTCAGAGCCTGGAGTCGACACCCAAATAGTCAGGAGCCGACCCCAAGGCGTATCAGAAGGTTTTTGGGATTTTGGCACGATCTGGAGTCGACACCCAAGGTTTCGGAGCTGACTCCAACCTGAGATACAGAGAAGTGCATTCTGTTTTAGTTTCTGGAGCCGACACCTAGAATTCGGGAGCCGACACCTGAGATTTAGGGAGCCGACACCTGAGTTTCTGGAGCCGACTCTAACCTGAGAACAAGAGCGTGTTTTATGGACTTTTCTGGAGCCGACACTTACAGTTTTCGGAGCCGACCCCCAAAACCTGAGAACAATGGACTTTTCTGACACTTACAGTTTTCAGAGCCGACTCCGAAAGTGATGAGTGGACACTTTCCTTTCTCGGAGTCGACTCCCCAACAACTTTTTCTTTACTATTTTTGAACACCCGACTTGGAGCCGACACCTGAAAAGTTGGAGCCGACTCCAACATGTCAGGAATGGATTTTTTATCTATCAGAACGTACTTCAACGGTAAGATTTCTTCTTACCTAACCTCTAACGGCTATTTTCTTTGTGTGTAGAAGAATCCAAACATCTCCAACGGCTATATTTCCTACCTAAAACTTGGATTAAGGAGATCTATAAAAAAGGAAAAAAAATCATCCGTTTGAAAGAGATAGGAATAGAGAGGAAAAATAGAAAAAGGAAAAGGAAATAGTGAAAAATCCAAAAATCTTGAGAGAGAAATCAAAAGGAAAGACTCAGAGCTTACATCAACCAATCCAAGAGAGTCCAAAGAGAAATCCAAGGCATTCAAATTCAAAATCGGAGGATTTTCTAAGTGAAGAAAAAGAAAGCAAAAGCCTTGATTTTCCAACTTCTCAACTGCAATCTTTGTGAAGAATCTGAGCTGAGGCCTGATTCAACATTTCAAAGGAGAAGAGGAAAATAAGAAAAGAAGAAAAGCTCAAATCAAATTCGCTTCAAACATTCTTACCCTTGTTTATTTAATTGCATATTTACTCACTTAAGGAGCTGTCTTATATTGTAAACTCTATTTTTCATAGTTGTTGGCTAGTTCAATCAAGGATTAAATTAGTGGAGGTGGTATACCTCGGTACAAGCTAAGGGTAGCTTGTGGTTGGGTTTGGTGCTGGTGAGCCCGAAAAACCAGCTGGGTTCGTTGTAATCCTGGGGGAAAAATAAGTTTTGAGTTGTGAGCTTGTAAAACAACTCGGCTGTAATCATATAGATTATAGTGTAGACCCAAGTCATACTTGGGAGTGGACGTAGGTGTTAGATACATCGAACCACTATAAAATCCTTGTGTTTTCGTGTTTTGACTCTCTCACTCTATCTCTTTATTTGTGCTTAATATTTATCCTGCACTTAATCTCATTTATTCCAAAGCACATAGTTTTTAAAAGATTAAATATTTAAGAACCCAATTCACCCCCCCTCTTGGGTTGCCATCTGGGCCAACAATACGACCAATTTTGGGGGGATGCTCGTCAACACGCCGCTGAGGCAGAGAGAGCCGATGAGGCCGCAATGATGCCGCTGAGGCAGAGGCAGCCATTGAGGCTGCAATGATGCCACTGAGGTAGAGATAAAGCCGCTGAGGCTGAAATAAAATTGCCTCGATTATTTGTGTGCTGGTCCGGGAGGAGACTCAAACGGGTACGGGCTGTTGGGACTTGAACCGATTCGGGGCGTATGCTAGCCAGACCGAGTGGTATCAGTTAACCGCAATGCCGCCGGGCTCCTTCGGAGACGTCTTGGGGGTTTCATGGCCGGTTGAGGGGTGACTCGAGGTTGCTGGAACCATAGGTCTTGAACCGCCGTGGGGGTTTCGCGGCCAGCCCGGGGGTGACCTTCTTTGCGTCGTGTTTGGTGTCGAGCGGGCCTCAGGCTTGAGTGCTTTTTCTTTAAATAAATTGGTCTCCTTTTGCTGAGTTGATGACCTGCCTCTCAGGAAACAATGTTGATTATGGTCGAGGCCGACTGGGACTGAGGCCGACTGGGGTTGAAGCTGACTGGGACTGAGGCCAACTGGGGTCGAAGCTGATTGGGACTGAGGCCAACTGGAGCAGAGGTCGACTGGAGCCGAGGCCGATTGGGGCCGAGGCCGAGGCCAAGGTGGCCGAGCGGAGGCCGACTGGAGCGAAGGCCGACTGGGGCCGAGGCCAAGGCTGAGGTGGCCGAGCAGAGGCCGACTGGAGCCGAGGCTGACTGGGACCGAGGCCGAGGCGGAGGTGGCCGAGCGGAGGTCAACTGGGACCGAGGCCGAGGTGGCTGAGCGAAGGCCGACTGGGACCGAGACCAAGGCCGAGGTGGCCGAGCGGAGGCTGAGGCCGAGGTGGCTAAGTGGAGGCCGACTGGAGCTGAGGCCGACTGGGGTTGAGGCCGACTGCGGTCGAGGCCTATGGGGGCCGAGGCCGAGGTGGCCGAGCGAAGGCCGACTAGAGCCGAGGCCGACTGGGGCCAAGGCCGACTGGAGCTGAGGCCGACTGGGACCGAGGCCAAGGCCGAGGTGGCCGAGCGGAGGCCGACTGGGACCGAGGCCGAGGTCGAGGTGGCCGAGCGGAGGCTGACTGGAGCGGAGGCCATCTGGGACCGAGGCCAAGGTGGCCGAGCGGAGGCCGACTGGAGCCGAGGCCGATTGGGATCGAGGCCAAGGCCGAGGTGGCCAAGAGGAGGCCGACTGGAGCCGAGGCCGACTGGGACCGAGGCCGACTGGGGCCGAGGCTGAGGTGGCTGAGCGGAGGCCGATTGGGACCGAGGCCGAGGCCGAGGTGGCCGAGCGGAGGCCAACTGGAGCTGAGGCCGAGGTGGCCGAGCGGGAGTGCCGCGGCGAAGCTGGACGGAATGATGCCAGGGTGGGGCCGACTTTTTCCTCTCTTTGTGGTGCCTTGTATAGACATCTTCACTCTTCCCTTGACTGGCAGCCAGTAGTCCTCTTTCGATGCGGAGCCCAAAAGTAGATGCCCGTAATTGTAAGTTGGAGAGTCGGTTTCTCCTGACTGTGAGTTGACTTTGTGTCTTCTTTTGTCATAAAATTTGAAGGTGGGTTCCCATCAACTATGAGCTAGGGAGTTGGCTTCTCCCAGCCGATTGGCCGTTGGCCGCTGATACAGAGTTGAAGCCGTTGAGGCTATGACGAAGCCGCTGAGGCAGAGTTGAGGCCATCGAGAGCCTTTTAAACCCCGGAGGGTGACCCGAGAGTCGCTGGGATGGGACCATGCTCGGGAGCCTTTAATCCCGGAGGGTGACCTGAGAGCTGAGAGTCGTCAGGTGCCTTTTTCTTTGTGCCAACGATCTTTGCTGCCGACGTTGGAGTCAGTCTTTGGCCTTTGGTGCCGAGTTGGCCTCGGGCTTTGGTGCTGACGCGAAGTCGGGATTTGGTGCCGACGCGAATTCGGGCTTAGGTGCCGAGTTGAGTCGGGCTTTGGTGCCGACGCAAAGTCGGGCTTTGGTGCCGAGCTGGCCTCGGACTTTGGTGCTGACGCGAAGTCGGGCTTTGGTGCCGAGCTGGCCTCAGGCTTTTGGTACCGAGCTGGCCTCGGGCTTTGGTGCCGACCGGAGTCGGGCTTAGGTGCCGAGCTAGCCTCGGGCTTTGGTGTTGAGCTAGCCTCAGGCTTAGGTGCCGAGCTGGCCTTGGGCTTTGGTGTCGACCGGAGTCGGGCTTAGGTGCCGAGCTGGCCTCGGGCTTTGGTACCGGTCGGAGTCGGGCTTAGATGCCGAGCTGACCTCGGACTTTGGTGCCGAGCTGGCCTCGGCTTTGGTGCTGACCGGAGTTGGGCTTATGTGTCAAGCTGGCATCGAGCTTTGGTGCCGACGTGAAGTCGGGCTTTGGTGCCGAGCTGGCCTCGGGCTTCAGTGCCGATGAAAAATCAGGCTTAGGTGCCGAGCTGGCCTCGGGCTTTGGTGCCGACCGGAGTCGGGCTTAGGTGCCAAGCTGGCCTCGAGCTTTGGTGCCGATTGGAGTCGGGCTTAGGTGCCGAGCTGGCCTCGGGCTTTGATGCCGACCGGAGTTGGGCTTAGGTGCCGAGCTTGCCTCGGGCTTTGGTGCTGATGGTACATCGATCTTTAGTGCTGATGGTACATCGATCTTCGGTGCCGATGGTACATTGGGCTTTTGAGACACTAACGCGAGGTTGATCTTGAATGCCGATACAGAGTCGGTTTTCCCTGCGTGACATTTTTAAGTATCAATGAAAGAAATAGTCTTAAGTGCAACGTACTTAGCTCTTGCGGCACCCTTGTTTTCCTTCTGCGGACTTGAGCACTTCCGCCCACTGGTGGTCTGCCCCCCAGGGAATCAAGTTGGTTGGAGTGGAGGTACCGCTGCCCTTACTTGGGCCTCCCTCTGCATCGCCGTTCGTAGGAAGAAGGCTGCTTGGGCGGCGAGTGATGGCTCTCTAAGCTTTAAGTTACTGATGAGCTTGATGATGGTGGACCTCTTGCTGGGGAGATTCCTGGCAGGATGAAGAACGGCTGGCCTGAACAGTGGCCAAAGAGCGAGTGGAAGCTTTTGTTCGCTGTTGCGTGGTCATGAGACGTTGCCTCCAAAGCTTTTGCTTAGCTCGTTGAAGGTGCCCCCCAGCGCAACTGGTGAAAGCTTCCCGGATTCTTGTCATCACCATCTTCACGATCCACCATTTTGATAAAAAAAGGATGAGGATCTGCAAACCAACATCATTGACCCTTCCCTTCCTAGCGCGCCAATCTGTTGCTGCCAGAACACCCTTCAAGAGCACCGGACGGAAAAAGGGCTTCGCAATCTTTCGGAAGATGGTGCCCTCCTCCTCTTGGCCGGAAACCTGAAAGAAAAGTCCCGGACCAGTGTTTCCGGTGGGGACCCTTCGATGCTCAAGTCAGTAATTTGGAGAACAGGGATTTAAGTTAGAGATTAGAAATTGAGACCTGATGTGCTATCACTTGTAGGGCTGTTATGAAGATGCTTCTTCTTAGAGGCATGTCAGAGCTACAGGCGCTGTTCCGTCAATCATGGGCGGCTGCATAGCTGGCCCACTCCGGTGCAATAGGCTCGGATCTGCGTCATCATGATGCGTAGCTTGACAATGACCACCCTCCACTCCCATGTTTGCCTGGCCCGATCTCCAATTTAACATGGGGTGCTAGGTCCTCAAATGAGATTAATAAAAGGAGGGACATGCTGTAATCAGCTCATGTCATGATCCCACAAGAAGCCATCAGCTCGACTGTTCATGGCTGTTGAGGATAAGGCTGCGAGCAATATCTGTTGAGCTATTATTTTGATCCCTCCCTTTACACGGAATTGGATATGCGATGCTGGGCTTGGAGCAGAGTCGGGAGGTCCGCGGAAAGTCGAGGCCGTTGAGCGAGGGGCCGCCGTGGAAGGCCAGTAGGAAGAAGCTTGCCGGCTGGGAGAAGCAGGCCGCCTTGGGCCACTGTGAACTTGGCAGCCGCCGAGAGAGAGAGGCTGGGAGACGCTGTAGCTGTTGGGGGACGTGGCCGCTGTGAGGGGCTGCCATGAAAGACCTGGGGCCGCTGTGAGGGGCCACCGTGAGGGGCCGCCTAGAGAGAGAGGCCGCTGTGAGGGGCCGCCTAGAGAGAGAGGCCGAGGTGGCCGTTGAGGGAAACCAGATGGCTGGGAGAGGTCGTTGCTAGGAGTTAATATCAGGATCCTCTGCTTGTGATGGCTAGGAGAGGCCGTTGATGAGCGGCTGGGAAGAGATGGAAGCCGAGAGTCCATAGGAAACCAAATGGCTAGGAGAGGCCGTTGATGAATGGCTGGGAAGAGATGGAAGTCGAGAGTCCAGAGGAAACCAGATGGCTGGGAGAAGCCATTGCTGGGAGTTAATATCAGGATCCTCTACTTGTGTTAGGTAACCTCCTTGTGGATTTAAGGTAAGGGCTTGGATTAGGTAACCTCCACATTGATTCAAGGTAATCTCCATATGGATTCACCCTTTAGTTTTCACGGTGAAGTTCCATTACGTGAATGCAACCTCATGCACGTAATGCACCTGAACAAGGCCACTTTGGGGAGCTTCCACTTGGACTTGGGACATAGATTGGGACGTAGCCGAGACAGAGCCATAGATCTTGCTGCATAAGGCTGGACATTGTCTCGAAGGGTGCCGGCGAGTCTGTCTGGACATTGTCTCGAAGGGTGTCGGCGAGTCTGTCTCTTGATCTGGCCAGGCGATGCCTTGCCGAAAGCCAGAGGGGCTCTGTGAGGTGTCGATGGTTCCAACTGCTCCCACCTCTCTTTGGCGGATGAAGGGTTGAAGCCCTAGAGATCTATTGATCAGGTGGTGTCCTCGTCACCCCCTGTCATCTCCCAAGGTATCGCCAATGACCAACTCTCTCAGCTGCAAGCTGAGCCACTTAATGCAGAAATGATCCTTTCATTAAAGGCCCGAAACCAGTTGTTGCTTCGCGTCAGAGGCCGCCGTGGACTCTGTTGAAGATGACTTGGCCGTTGAGGCCGTTGAAGAATGTTGTTGGACTCTGGATGCGGCCGAGATGAAGTTGGAGTCAAAGCGGAGAGCCTGGGACGGGTGACTGGTGCGTTGTTGGAAGAAATCCGAAGCCATGGGGGTACGGATCGGATAGAATGGGACGGCCCGAAATTCCCCCTGTGCCGTCAGCTAAGCTTAGAGAGAGAGATGGGAGGCCTGCGGAGGTTGACCCTTCTCCCCCTCTCACGTTTCTCTCTGCTCTCTTGTAGAGCTATAGAGGTTACTTTTCTTCCCTCCTTCCCCATCACAACACAAGGCTATTTAATCATTCGGGCTTGTAGCAACAGAGAGAGAGAGAGAGAGCTTGAGGCTGCTATCGGAGAAACCATCCTCCTTCCTCGGACTACCCAGATTGTTGAGAAAGCTAAACGGTTGAAAAAGATTGTTGAGAATAGAACGTCGAACAAAACGTCACGTTCTATGATGAACAAAACATCTATATATATATATATATATATATATATATATATATATATATATATATATATATATATATATATATATATCGATCAGTATTGCATATAAAACTAAGATATCCCATATCTTTTAATCTATATTTTCTCTTCTCTCTATGCATTCATTGGAGAATATATTTTCAAGCCCAAATTATTTGTATTTTGTTCGTTGTTATATCCTATTTTTTATGTTTTAAACTAGTTATACGCCGACGCTATGAACAGCACACATATAAATGTTACCCTAACATCATTTGTAAGATAAAGCAGATTAAATTTTATTAGATATAATTATTTTTTTAAATTATTTATCTTTTTTATCTTTATCAAATTTATTTATTTATAAATATTATATATTTTTCTATTTTGTTACCGTACGAATGGAAGCTATGAAAGCGTTCCATCCAAAAGCTCAACTGAAACGGCATCCGAAGCCACGAATGCGACCTGCGGGATTCTCAGCGCCCGGGTCTGCCTCGCACTGCCGTCTCTTTCTTAACTTCCGACGTAACTTCCGACGTCCTCTCCTTGAGACGCCTCGGAGGGAGATGAGGGGCTTGTTTCTCTCGCGATGGAGCTCGAGATGGCATCCATGGCGGCGGCGATCGGGGTCTCGATCTCCGTGCTCCGCTTCCTTCTATGCTTCGCGGCCACGATCCTGGTGCGCTTCTTGTGGCGGCTCGTCCCTGCAACCCTGGCGAAGCATCTCTACGCCGGCCTCTCCGGGGCGGCCCTCTCCTACCTCACCTTCGGTTTCTCCTCCAACCTCCACTTCCTCGTCCTCATGGCCGCCGGATACGCTTTCATGCTTCTGTGCCGCCGCTACCGTGGGATCATTGTCTTCTTTGCCGCATTTGGTTAACCTTATTGGCTGGTAATTGGCTCTTAATTTAGTCGGGACTGAAGCTGGATTGGCGTAGGTTTTTTCCCCCTTTCTTGGACCTGTTCTTGTTATCTTGATTATAGCTTCCAAAAAATTTGTGGAGCTACATGCTTGATGAGTTGGTTAGATACACGATACTTTATGTAGCAGGCTGCTCCGAATTCTGGAATGCATGAAAGGTTGAATCATTTATCAGCTATTTCTCTAATTAAAACTGGAATATGATCCATATCTGTTTTTATGGATGATAAATGGTGAGGAAGATGCGACGATGTTGAGATGAGAGTTGTTTAAGTTATAAATTTATAACAGTAATGCCTTATCATACAACATACCTTGACTATTAATGTTGATTCTCTTGAAGTCTGCGAGAAATTTGGATTTTGAATATGTTTCATCGAGGTTACTTGAAATAATCAGAGAACATTTCTTGGAAAAATCAAGGAGAGATTTAAGGTTTTTTTTTTTTTTTTTTGGTGTGTGCGTGAGTGCATGTGTGTGATCCTTGAGTGAGTTACTTCAGAGTTCAGACTAAATTAAAAATAGTAATATTTGCTTGCTTTCTATAACAGGAGTGTTTTTTGTTTCATTGAATTATAATTCTCGGTTCCTGGCAACTTTGTTTTAGTTTGCTTCCTTTTTTGCTGGAAAAACCATATATGTGGAGAGTAGTCATTATTCCCCAGTTTCCATGCTGATTTTCTTCATCAAACTTACAAATAAGGGGGAAAGACTCTAATTTTTGAAGAAAACATCCAATAAGATTTTGAATGAGTATCTTTCCTAAAAACATTCTCATCACATACCTCTGTACACCCCCTCCCTCCATCAACACCCTGCCCTTGTCCTCTCTAAATACACTGAAGTATTATCACTCATTTTATGGCCATGAGAGATTAGCTATTCTGTATCTCTAGTCCTTCAGACCATATGGAATTAGTCGAAGTCAAAATTTCCCAAAACAAATGCTTTCAGTTGAAGTATAAGCATTCCATTGCCTGATCAATGAAATCAATCTTCTGTTAATGCCACAGTCTATTGTTTGTAGTTAAAATACTTTGATCAAATGAATTGACTCGCCTACTGTATTGTGTTTTTTGTAGCCATGTGTACTATGAATGGAGATGCATGGAAGGAAGGAGGCATTGATGCAACTTGTAGTGAACCTATACATTTTTCTGTTTTTTGGCTGAAAAATCATTGTTTACTACTCTTTGATATCTATGCTAATTTTTGAAACAAAGCTTCTTTGATCACTTATTCTCTTTCAGCATCCATACAAGTTGATATGACAAGGTTCACTTTATAAATGGGCGATAAATACATGCCATTTCCTTACTAAATATGCACATATTCTGCTATCATGTAGATTCAACTCCTTATCTCCCATTAAGCAGTTTGTTTGATGAAAATTTCGTTTGCATTTTCCTTGAATTCTTTTGAGGAGATTTTGCATAGTGATACCATTTCCCTTGTTCGTGCATGTACTTGATTGCTGGTACATGATTTACCCTAGTTTGGCCCAGCAAGGGAAAGAAATTACATTTAGTCAGGGCCATTGTTTTTTTTGGCTTTTAACAAAACCAGGGTCTGAGGTATTGTGTGCTGGTGGCATGTCACCCAAGCACTGGCACAATATATACCATGCTGTTCCACTCAGCTTGGCATGCATTGCCGTGGCAATATGCCAAGTACCGTGTGCAGTCGGTAGTGTACCAGCTTTGCATGCCTAAAAGCTATAACAGGGTATGTATAACATGCTGTGTGATACTTACAGGGGCTATTTAATGAACATAACATTATGGGAAATAACATTGAAGTTTAAAACAGCCTTATCATATTTGAGAAGAAAATGTAGATTGGCAGCGAATATATAAATTTGCTGTATTCATGAGATGAAGCTTTTTTGAATTAGAGTTGTGCTTGCAGCTAAAATCTTTAAAATGGGTTGGGTGATGATAATGACAGCAAAACTAACATGTAGCATTACTTTGGTAGGACAACTTGGATGCAAATTCTCTACATGTATTCTCTCTTGAATTCTTCACCTTTCTTTCTTGAATTCCACACATCTTATTGTCATCCCTATTATTATAGCTGCACCATTCTTCTTTTCTTCTTGTGCTATCTACTCTCTTACTATATTGAATTCAGAGGCTACGTACATGTGTTTTAAATTCTTCGTTTGATGACCATATTAGAAGTAGGATTTCACTACAAAATCGAAGATCATGCGAATTTGCAATGATTACAAGCATACTTTATCTCTCACTCCAAGAAAAATAAATTGGCATGTCAACCCTGCCAATTCAAATAGATAGAAAGTTTTGGTTTTGAAACTAAACATGAAAACTGAAGATACCCATTATCAATGCTTCTTTTTAGAGCTATAGAGGCACTAATTCTATGTAAAATCCAAAAATTGCAATATGAAGAACTTGTACTTTCATGTCTTAGACATCATGTCAATCCCATCTTTACCTAAATTTGCTTTGATATCACAGCTTGAAATTCCTTCCTGGCCATAAATTCTGACGCTTCCTGGGCTGCTATTATCTTCAATTTGGTTGTTTTTTATGGCTACTATTTAATTTTTACTTGAGGGGCAGCTCCCACATCTCCTACTGAAAAAGGCACCAATCCCCAATCTCAGGGCATAGAAAGCTCATTTTCAGAGAAGTGCTGTGCAAAGCCCAATAAAATTCATTAAGGTATATGTTTAGAGCTTTATGCAAATTGCCACCTGCAAACAGGAGAGCACATATGGTTTGACATTGGAGTGTCATTGTCGACATGGTTATGGTAAGAAAAAATATTCAGGAAACATGGATAAGGAAACATGATTATTTTTCTTTCTTCTGATTGTCATTGTATGACATAGATATAGCTTGCATATGTTAAGTTGCATGTCATGGCATATTACCATTCTAGTACCAAAAATCTGGAGGTATCATTTTCTCTTATTTATGCATTAGGATCTCATGACAACATTGATAGCTTGGATTTAATTCTTCAAATTATAATCTGTCATCAATATCATGCTTGCTGATTGCTGAGTTCTAATAATTTTTTATGTGTGTCAAGCTCAACGGTACTTTGTTTTATGTTGTACATGATTTAGAAGCTCTAATGGTCTTGACGCTGAAAGTTATTTCATGCGCAATAAATTACAGTGATGGGCTACTTAGAGAAGAAGGTTTGCGGGAGGAAAGAAGAAGAACCAAGTGAACATTGTTGCTCTATAATTGAATATTTTGGTTACTACCTCTGCTGTGGCAGTCACTTTGCAGGACCAGTATATGAGATGAATGATTATCTCGACTGGACAGAAAAGAAAGGGGTAGGTGTCATATGACCTTTATCCTCTATGAGATCAGGTGGTAGGTTCTTGTCAAGTTTTATTCCCTACTGTATACATTATTTTGACTCATTCTTCCCCTTTTGCTGGTTTAGATATGGGCTCATTCTAAAGATAGACCATCACCATCACCTTATGTTGCCACCTTGCATGCTCTAATTCAAGCTGCCATATGTATGGCAATTTACTTATATTTGGCACCACAATATCCACTTTCGCTGTTTAATGAGCCCATATATTACGAATGGGAATTCTGGAAACGATTGCACTACCATTATATGTCTGGCTTTACTGCTTGTTGGAAGTATTATTTTGTTTGGTCCATATCAGAAGCTTCAATCATCATATCTGATCTGGTTTCAGTGGGTGGTCAGATTCATCTCCTCCTAAACCTCAGTGGAAACGTGCAAAAAATGTTGACATTCTTGGTGTTGAATTAGCAACGAGTGCGGTTAAGTTGCCACTTGTGTGGAACATCCAAGTTAGCACCTGGCTTTGTTATTGTGAATTTCAACATTCATCTTGATTCGATATATGCATTTGCTTATTTCATTCTCAACCTGTTTTAACTGAAATTATGTTGCTGAAGTGCATGTGTTCAAATGTCATGCCAGAAAGCCAGATTTCAGTGTTCCTGTGGGATAATATATATGCAAGTATGAGAATGGATGTGGTTCTTGGCATGGTGTGTTCTTGAGTATTTACTTCTTTTATCATTGTGGGTGCACCATATGATCATTGAGAAATAAGTTGCTGCATGCCAGCATGTTGCAATGGCTGTTCACATTCTAACATGTTTGTTGCATTTTGACATGGACAAAGTTTTATTATCATGCATATTGAACTGGAACAAAATTTACATATTTCATTCAATATTTTGTAAAGAACATGAGTTTTCGGCAATATACTTACCACTTCCTTATCATTCAGAATATGTTACGAGGAGCTGCTGAACGAGCTATTGAATAATGTTCTAAAGGGACACTTTTGATCCTAGGATTGAGGGACTCTTGCATGGCCTATAGTCTTTATAAGAGTCCTGCACCTGGTAGGTCTAGGTGGTCTCTGGACACTGGCCTATTTTTACACATGGTTGGGGCCATGAAAATTTTGACTGCTGGCCCATATGGTGAATAGGGATGGCAATTTTTTCCTTTTGGCCGTTTATCCAGCCGGTACCATTTCTAATGGATTGAAGAATTCTCGATTAAACTGCTTAACGGGTAAACGGGTAAATAATCGTTAATGGCTAAATAGATAAATGGTTGAGGACGGTATCCTCCGCCCCATCCCCATTTACCCATCTCCATCCTCGTTAGCTTTAATATAATATATTTAATATATATATATATATATATATATTAAATATTAAAAATTTAAAATAAATAAAATATGTATACTAAAAAAATCTAGTAAAATACATTTGAATCTCTCTGTCTGTTCTCTTCTTTCATGCAACCGCTAAACATCAAAGCCAGAGCTTTTTATTAGCATTTTTTTAAGCTTTCAATAAATTATAAAGTTAATGAAATAATTTAATTTTTTTATGTAAACGGCCAAATGGGTACATACTTGGTACCCGTTTACCCGGCCGGGTATCTCCGTTCCTGTTCCGTTAACTATAACAGCTTAATGGAACGAGAAATGGAAAGATTTTTTCTAACGGGGATGAGAACCGGTAGAGGCCACCTCGGGCCGTCCCCGGACCGTTGCCATCCTTAATGGTGAAGCAATTAATGCCAGTTTTCATTTAGTATCTAGATATAAGAAGTAAATTAGTGCATTTACTGTGTGCTTGTGTTAAACTGTTAATATCTCTTTATGATCTTTTGCTTTTTGTAAGACAGTATTATATCCTAACTAATTGAAGGTGTTCCGTTGTTTTAGATGTTTATGAAGGGCTTATTCAGAAAGGGAAGAAACCTGGATTCCTTCAATTGCTGGCTACACAGACCGTCAGTGCTATTTGGCATGTGAGTATAGTTCTCTCTTTTTCACATAACAAATATCCTTTTGTGGTCTATAGAATGTAAAATTCTAACCATGGCATATGCCATACCAATGTGTATTGCCTTGTACTGGTGCCAAGTCTCAATTGTATTGGTACCGAGTCAAACCGAGACTCAATAGCAGGGCATACTGTACTGAGTCTCGGTAAGTTAAACCAATCCATATACCAAGCATATCAACATTATACTAGTATAATAGTGGTACAGAGTCTAGTATGGAGATTGGCAAACCTTTATTCTAATTGTTTGCTTCAATTGCATCTTTTTAGCTAGATTTGCGGTAGACTTTGTAATTTAGTTTCCAATGAGCTTGCTTGTGAGAAGCAGGATGACAGAAAATGAGTGATATTTTTCTTTTTTTTTCTTCTTTTAAATGGTTAAAATTTTGCTGTTTCAATTCTAGTTATTAAGCATTGTTAGCTTTTCAAGTTAATGATGTATTTCACTAAATCATAGGATAATTTATGGAACCACAACTAGTGCTAGACTTAAATTTCTAATGCTTGGTGATCAACTGTTCATGTATTCTTGCAAGTTTGGATATATAAACCTTAGAGGTCTAATAGTGTTGTTCAAGCTAATATAATTTTTTGGTCTAATAGTGCTGAGCAAGCATATATAATTTTGTTTGTCAGTCTAATCTTGATTTTAAGTACAATGACTGTGCCAATAACTGATATTGAATTTTTCTGATCTGCAACTTGAGGAGATATAAAGAACGAAAAAAAAAAAAACCTCTTTTGGCTTTATACAGACAAGTTTCTGTTATTATATGGTTTTATCGCTGTAGTTGTTGGAGATCAATTTAGCTTCTATTTATCCTGGCATTGCGCAATATATCTCATATTTTTTTCTATTGATCCATCTAATACAGGGATTATATCCTGGATAGGTCATATTCTTTGTGCAATCAGCATTAATGATTGCGGGCTCATGAGGTGTATCTTCATGATATGATTGCACTGTCATAGAAATGTTCTTATTTTTTGCCAGTTGTCCTCCCTTTCAGCTCAATGCACAAGGAGGCTTCACTGATATTTTTCTTTGCTGTTGCTTCTTTCTTCTGCATCTGAGCAGTTTATACAGATGGAAGCTGGCTGTTTCCCCAAACAATGCTATATTTAGGAAGATCCTTACATTGATAAATTTTGCATATACGCTGCTTGTGCTGAACTATTCCTGCATTGGCTTCCAGGTCAGCTTCTATCTGAATCTTTTTTCTTTCAACTCATTAAGTCCTCTAAAGTCATCTTAAAAGTGCCTTAGAGAAAACTTCATTGTTTAAACCTTTTAAATATTTTATATGTTTTTTCTGCTTTTCATTTTTTTTTTCTTGGTTGTTTAGTTTCTAAATGCATTCCTTTGCAATTTGAACTCATCACTTTCTTGTACTGGTTAAAATCATTGATCATGTGGATCATTTTGGGAGTGGTTGGGGGAATCTAAGAGCGAGATAAATGAAAGTGGTGGATTGGTGATGTTCGGGGAATGGAGGAGTGAGATATGAGGAATATAAGAGTTACGCAGTGATCTAGATTTTTCATCCTGTTCGACCTATGTATTTTTTCTTTTTTCTTCCTTTCCCCCTTAGCTTGTAGAGCATCATAAACCAGGGCATTCTTGCTTCTGATTCAACAGGCAGAAGTTCTTCTATTTTGTCTAGGGATTCTTAACATATGTACCTGATGTTCATTTCTGTTGTTTTCTTTGTTGAAGGTACTAAGCTTGAAAGAAACCCTGGCCTCCTACCAAAGTGTGTATTTTGTTGGCACTATTGTTCCCATTGTATTTGTGCTACTGGGCTATATCATCAAACCTGCAAGATCTGTCAGGCCTAAAGTTCAGAAGAGCCAATAGAACAACAATCCTCATTACTGGAAAAAGTGATAGCGAGAGCTAGCATAGCTGCCTCTGGCCATGACTATATAATTAACGCATATATGGGTTAGGTTGAAGAGATCGTTTTCGATTGGTATTTCTCCCCTATCTTCTCTGATTTTGTGTGAGTTAGCTGAAAGTTCAGAAATTGTAATTGAGGTTTTGACATCTCATTGCTGTGACTGTGATGATTTCCATACGTCTCAAATCCGTAAGAGCCAGTGTTAGATCTTTGATGTGATTAGAGGATTCTGTTCAACCAAACAGACACTTTCATCATGAAGGGAGCTTTTTTCTTTTTCTTTTTTTGGTTTTTTACAGATCTTCTGGTTCTTTTTGTTGGTGCTGCTTTTATTATGCAGAGAAAATTGATGCTAGCTATGATTACCTTGTAGGGAAACTAGTCATCATGATTTGAATTTTTATTTACAGCAATGAGTCTGGTATTAGTTGATATTTCTTCTTGCTCATGCTATTGCAGGTAAATTAACCAACTAGGTGTATCAAGTTGAAAACCAAAATCCGTGACCAAAATCCACTGCATATGTTGATATGTTTGATCTAGAATCCTAGCTCCTATACCCTCTTGTAGACAATTTTGCTACTCCTCCATTGAGCATCTTTGGTTCATATCCTATTTCTGATTAGACCTGAGTTTTATTCAGTATCCTTGTATAATCTCTTTGTTACTTTTCAAATTATGTCTTAGTTATTTACTCCTACTGCAAACAAGGAATAATCATGTATCTCATTTTGTGGATCTTTTATAAATACTTACTGTAGAAATGTTGTGGGATGGCATTATGGTTTTTTTTTTTTCTTTTCCTCAGAACAATTCTGTAATTTTATTTTTAGTGATCAAGCATTTATGATATTATTTATGTATTTAAATGAACACTGCTCAGGTGCCACTCCTTCTGCTCCGCTACACTTTTAGTTACTCATTTTTTGTAACGTAGCCAGGGATTAGCAGTCCTAACTAGGTAGGAGAGCGAGGGGCAGTATTTATATTTGACATTACTTTTATTTTTTACTTTAAAAATAAAATTATAAAATAAAAATAAAAAATATTTGATAGTAATATTTTTATTTTTATTTTTATTTTTAAAAATTGCTCTTATAACTTATAAAAAATAAAAATAATTTAAAATAAAAAATTTATGCTTTTTCTTATCATCATTGACAGTATTTATGTCTTTTATGACACTTTTACTGTCACTTTTATTATTTTTATTATTATCTATTAATTTTACTATCATCATTATTGTTGCTATTATTTTCAGTACTACCTTCATCCTCATCTTTAACATATTATTGCAGCCATCATTGTATTGCCATACTATCTATTATTATCATTAATACTACTATATTATTGGTGTTTCTGCCATCAAGGTCTTGCCACTACTGTACCATTACATCATTGTTTCTTCTGTTATTATCATCATCTTTATATTTTTAAAATTAATTAATTATATCAAGTATATTTATTTTTAAATATAAAATTATTTTTTTGAAAATATTAGGAATGAAAGTGATGTCAAAAGTTATCTAGATTTTTTTATAAAAAGAATCAATTTTATCTCTAAATATGATAATATTTTACAAATTATAATTGTTGTTGTTGCCAACTTTACAAATTTTATGACAACTGCAGTTGGAAAGCTCATAAAGTGAATGCTAAAGTGTATTATGCGTACCTTAGTTATGTTATGGCCAACTTCCTCTCTCTTGGTGGGTGGGTGGGTGGGAGAGGGGAAGGTGGAACTTCCCATTATGATTTCATTAAATAAATTAATCAAATGAGCAAAAAAGATGATAATTCGGATGGTTGCATTTCATCGGAAGGGAAGACAGGCGGCGATGTCATCCCCAAATAGGGAATAGTGGATCAAATAACGAGTATTGTGAACGGATAACATTTTTTTTTTTTTTTGGTACAAGCGGGCGATCACACCACTCTAGTGCGAGTCAGCCCAGATAAGTCAGAATGCAAAATTTGATTAAGAACAGAAGGACAGGGGTCACTCTGTGACCAAATCCTATAATCACCATGATGAGCCACCTCCGTCGCTACCCAATCGGCCGCAGAGTTGGCTTCGCGGTAAACATGACGAATTTGGACTCTATCAGCATCCCGCAAGGTAGCCCATATATCAAGGATCAGGGGGTTGACAGGAGCTTGAGAAAAGTTATCCTTCTGGATCCATCAGATAACTGTAAGAGAATCGCCTCAATAATCAGATTAAGAGCATGCAGGGATCTAATAGCATAAAGAATGCCGGCCCAAGCAGTATAAAGTTCAGCAAGAGGAATTGATAGGTCAAGACTACCAAAGCCACCAGCTGCCAACAAATCTCCAGCAGGCCCACGAATAAGGAACGCAGAACCAGAAAGCCTGCCGCGAACACTGCCGTCAAAATTAAGTTTGACAAACCCTGGAGGGGGGCTCCCAGGAGATGAAGACAGTATGCCGGTCCGTTGCCGCAGCAGCAGAGGATCCCCAGTGGCCAGGGCTGCCAAACATAGGAGCATTCTGACGAGAAGAGAAATCAATCGATAACAGCCTAGCTTTCCGAACAACCCTGAAGGAAGGAGAAGATTCATCAGTAAAGATGAGAAGATTCCGTGATAGCCAGATATGGTAAGCAGTGGCAGCCCATAAGCCAGTCTAGTACTGTCTATCCTACCGAAGAATATGCAAAAACATAGATCTCAGAGAGCCCGCAGCATCAGCACGACAATCATAACCCACACTCTGCCAGATTCCCCTAACTCTGGGGCAATTAAATAAAACATGATCGATAGTATCCTCCTCCTGACGGCACAAGGGGCAAATAGACTGAATATGAAGGCCCCTATTAGTAAGGAAGGAGCATGTTGGAATATAATCCCACAGAAGCTTCCAAACAAAAAGCTGAACCCTGGGATGAATAGGGAGCTTCCATACCCAACCAGCATCCATCATACGATGTAGAGAAGGTCTATAAATACTCATCAAGTCTCTGGAAGGAGCCCAAGGCAGGGAAGATCTGTGCCATAATTTGGTATCAGTAGCATTCCCCGAATAAGCGGAATAGAAAGGATCCGTCGAGCTAATTCCTGACCAAAGAGTTGAGTAACAATATTCATATGCCAACCAGAGGAATTCTGAGAAATCAAATCCTTGACCCTCATACTGCTTAGAATATCGATGATGGAGAAAGTAGGCCAAAGAGAGAGGGGAAGGTCAGCAATCCACTTGTCCTGGATAACATCAACCATAGAGCCATCACCTAACAACCATGAGGTGTTGGTCAAAATAGTCGGAGCATGGCAATAAACCTCCTTCCAAAAGGAGTACCGACGGAGGGGCTGATCATCCAGAGAAGGGGTCCAGTCACCGTATCGAGCCCGCATAAAGGAGCTCCAGAAGCAGTGTGGGTCAAGTAAAAATCGCGATGCATGGCGAGCAAGCAGTACCTCTCTCCGAACAGTCAGAGACTGAATACCCAGGCCACCTTCATGAATAGGCAAACAGACTATATCCCATGCCAAAAGATGAGTCCCATGACCATCCTGCCCGGAAGCCCACAGAAAATCCTGAAAGCACCGCTCTATCCTCCTCAGGCAAATGTACGGAATAGCAGTGTTGGAGAGGAGGTGCAGAGGTAGGGACGTCAGAACCGATCGTATAAGGATAACCCTCGCCATCATAGATAATGAAGTGATGTGCCAACCATCAATGCGATCGTGGATCCGCCGCTCAATATCAGCATAATCTGTGCTGCGGGGACGTCTTCCGGTGATAGGGATTCCAAGGTACAGAAGGCGATCAGCCTGACTATTTATGCCCAATGTATGGAGAATGCTTTCCCGAACATGACTTTTGGTCTTAGGGCTAAAGAAAATCATAGACTTGTGAAGATTAACCTTTTGACCAGAAACCTGGCAATAGCTTGAATAATAGAATCAAAGATGGTCGCATTCCGAACAGTAGCCTGACCCAACAAGATACAATCATCCGCATAGAGAAGATGCGAAACCGAAGGGCCGAGAGGGCCAGCCATGAAGGGGGTGATACGACAATCCTCCTGTGCCTGATGTAACGCACGAGAGAAATCATCAGCAGCCAAAATGAACAGAAATGGGGATAACTGGCACCCTTGTCGAAGCCCAACAGTAGAATGGAAGAAATCGAAATGACTTCCATTGATAATCAGGGAGAATGACGGCGACCGGATGCAGGCCATAATCCATTCTATAAAGAGTTTGCCAAAACCAAATTCAAGCAGAGTGCGATGCAAAAAATCCCAACACACCCTATCATAGGCACGCTCCATATCTAGCTTAATTGCCATCAGACACTGTCTAGCAAGAGCTTTCTGGAGATCAGACATGAATTCTTGGGCTATAATGACATTGTTCGAAATACAACGCCCCCTGATAAAAGCCCCTTGCTCATCAGAGACAAGACGGGGAATGACCACCCTCAGACGATTGACTAGTAAGCGAGCACAAATCTTATATAAGGTAGTGCACAAACTAATGGGCCGATAGTGCTGGGGGGCAGAAGCATTAGGGCGCTTGGGCACTAGAGTGATGAGGGTCCTATTCCATTCAGCAGGCATGGATTTGGACTGGAAGACTATCTGAATAGCCTGAACCACTTTCGGACCAACAATAGTCCAATAGTGCTGAAAGAAAAAAGGCGGGAAGCCATCAGGTCCCAGGGCCTTAATAGATCCAAGATCCCAAAGAGCCAGCCGGATCTCCTCCGCAGTAAAAGGTCTGACAAGACTGACATTCTCCTGAATAGAAACCTGCTTCAACGAAGAGACCTTCTGAACAGAATCCCCCTCAGCCGAATGCTCAGTCCATCTGGACCGAAAGAACTGAAACATACGATCACGAATAACGTGGATGTCCTCCTGAGAGCCCCCATCCTCTTCTACCAAGCGCTGAATCCGATTAGCTGCCCGACGCCTCAAGGTAGTCTGGTGAAAAAATCTAGTGTTACGATCTCCCTCCTGAATCCACAGGGCCCTAGACCGCTGCCTCCAGTAGGTCTCCTGCTGCTGAAGAAGAGAATGATGGATAGCAAGCTTAGCACGAAGAGCGGAAAGGTCATCATCAGATAGATAACCATCCCTATCTTCACTAGACTGAAGGTAAACAATGTCAGCTTCGACCCTCTCAACTTGCCTCAAGATATTCCCCACCTCCTCTCTGTTCCATCTAGACAGCCTGCGCCTGACAAGCTCCAGCCTCCTGGATAGTTTGTAAATGGCATTGCCTCTAATCGGTAAGTGCCAGACCTGAGAAATGATAGAGCGAGCCGCTGAATAAGAAGACCAGAATTTCTCAAACCGGAACTACCTTTGAGTCTGAGAGTTAGCTTCAGTGGAGACCATAATGAGGCAATGGTCAGAGGCAATCCTGGGAAGATGAGTGACAGATGACGAAGGGAACATACGGAGCCAATGGGCAGAGGCCATAGCTCTGTCCAATCTCTCCCACACCCGGGCAGAGCCTTGACGATTGTTGCACCAAGTGAATTGGGTACCCAAAATCCCAAGTCAAGCAATCCAGCAGATGAGATGAAGGACCTGAACTCAGAAATCTCAACTGAGTCACCAACCTGTCTTCCTCCTTTCTTTTCATTAGCCCCAATGATACAGTTAAAATCACCGGCAACTATGGAAGGAAGGCCGTGCGCCAGAAGAGCGAGGAGTTCAGCCCATAAGACCCTCCTCTCCTGAAAATCGGTACTAGCATAGACTCCTGATAAAAGAATGGGGTCGGCACTGCCCTCGGAGACAATCAGAGACACCAGTTGATTACACTGATGAAAAGCATCGACCCTGATAGAGGGATTGCGCCATAGAGCTAATATACCTCCCGAGAGGCCCGCAGACTCCACAGCATAAGAAGACCAGGCTCAATCAATCTGTCTCCTGAAAGACGCCAAGCTGACACCCGATAGTCGGGTTTTCAGAAGAACACCAATATCAAATTGATGAAGCTGCATCAATCTAGCAAAAGAGGCTCGAAAAGATGGTTTTCGAGCCCTCCTTACATTCCAAAACAGAATCTTCATTTAACAATAGTAGGGGTCTAGGACCCAGTTGAGGCCTTTGCCATAGCAACATTAGAAAGCCTCTCTAAAGATACAGTCTCCCTAACACTCTCACCTTGAAGCACCCGGGTACCAGCAACAGGGAGCGAGGGATCCACTCCCTGACCCAAAATGACCGCCTTAAGAGTGGAGACTGTAGCCTCATGACTGCTTTCTACCATTGAAGATAACTGGGGAATAACTGCTTGAGCATTAGTCCGGCCCTCAGGAGGCAACATAGACAAGGGAGCGAGGGTCACAGGATCCCGAACAGTAAGCTGGCAGGTAGGAAGGGAAGCTTTTCCCTCCTTAGTTTTTCCTTTTCTATTACTTGATTTCGGGGAGAGTCGATGGATTTGAGACTCTTCCGGTCTGTCCCTCTTCAAAGGAACCGGGTTAGCATCCCGACAGCCAATCGGAGTGTCAGACCCAAGAACAGCAAACAGATTATTTGACTGAACATTCAGATTGGATGGAGGAGACTTGGGCTGAGTCTGAACTCCAGAGACACATTCAGATTCAGCCTGAGAAAAACCGGCACGCAGAGGCTTCTTCATTTTCTTTCCCATTACTGTAGCAGAGGAACCGACACGCCTTGCATCCTGCTGAGCCGAGGGCAACGCGATGGACTCCATGGATTTCCCAAGCTTGGAGAGGTGCCGGCGAGCTGATTTGAGCGGAACACTCCATTCATCACTGGAATGACCCGAACCAATAGCAGAGAAGGCCACAGTCGGGGCGTGAGCCGGAGAGGATGAAGAGGGGCCTGGGTCCTTAGCGGACGGAGCAACAGGAGACGAAGGAGCAGAATCCGGAGATGGAGCCGACGACTTCCCAGCCAGCGGAGCCCCCCCCCCCCCCCCCCGACGGCGAACAGCCACCATCCACGGCCCGAAACAGGGGATAGAAGAATTCGACGAAGAATCAGCCTATTGCCCAAGATTGCAGGGACCCCGGAGATGCAATGATCCACAGAAGCAGCAGATCCCTTCAATGTGCTCATAGACGAATGACTGCCAGAAGGGAGCAAGAGACCCCCTCATCCGAACACCCGGCCGTAGCGGACGGGAGAGATCAGCTCTGACACAGACACGAGCAAATCCAGCTCTGCTTCTCGCCGTCGTCGGAGGGTCAGCAAAGAGAAAACAACCGGCCGGGGCAATGACGGAGCGGAGGATAGGTTTCGACCAGTATTCCAAAGGAAGATTAGGCAGCCGAATCCATACCAGAGCCGAAGAAACAAAGTCCGGCGCTGGAAAGAAATCAGCTCTCCAAGCCTCAGATGCCAGCGGCTGACCATTAACGATCCAAGGTTGCTCGAGAACCATTCTTTTAGCAGAAGGATTGGAAAATTTGACAATATGAAAACGATGGGCCAAGCTAACAAATTGAATCTCGCCAGGGACTCCCGCACGACGAAATTCACGGAGAAGGGCATCAGGAGGAACCCAGCGCTGGAACGTTCGCACCAAGATGGCCATCTTCTCCCAGCTATCGATTTCTTCTTCCAGAGCCGAGTAGGGAACTTGGACAACATCTGGGAAGAGAATCTCCAGGTTCGCCACCTCTGCTGGCGTTGGAGACGAAGAAACCCAGGAGAAGTTGCGAACTGGCTCCGTCCGAGAAGACTTCGGACGCTCCTTAGCAGAATCAGGAGCCATCAGCCGAAGCGGAACGAAGCGAGGAACAAGAGCTCAGGCGACGATCGAGGAAGAAGCTGTACCTTGCCGGAGAATCAAGAACGAAAGAGAACCAGTGGGAATCTTAAAGAACAGACCAGACACAGACCAGACTGAGCTATAGTTGATTTGCTCGTACTTCTATTTCATCAAAATGGTGAATTGAAGTTATTTATTGACAATGTACATAGCTCATTCCTCACAATTATTTTTATACCACTATCCACTCTTTATATACGCAAAGATTTTGAAAGGTATTTTATTACCGTCCAAGCAGTAGCTCAGTTGATTTGAAACGCTACTTTTCTTTTTGGTAGGCATGGATTTGAGAAATGATCCTGCAAGTGACTTGATTAAATCATAGTTAAACAGTGAGAACTGTAGGTGAATAAGATGTCAAGGGAATCATTCCCATAGTTATCCCATAGAATCTTCAAGCGTTTGAATGGTGTCAAATTGACTCACCGCAAGATGAGAAAGATATGCGCAAATCTAAACTATACCGCAAGATGGGGAGAGTATGCACAAATCTAAACTAAACATTACCTTACATGATGGGAAGGGGGCCTTTGGGAAGAGCTACACTAGGATTTAATTCTTCCTTTCCTTTTTTATCATATATATATATATATATATATTAAATGGTGTCAAATTGACTCACCGCAAGATGGGAAAGATATGTGCAAATCTAAACTATACCGCAAGATGGGGAGAGTATGCACAAATCTAAACTAAACATTACCTTACATGATGGGAAGGGGGCCTTTGGGAAGAGCTACACTAGGATTTAATTCTTCCTTTCCTTTTATATATATATATATATATATATATATATATATATAATATATATATATATATATATATATATATATATATATATATATATATATATATATATTTTTATAATAAAATTTTAATAACTATAAAAATTGGTGATTCACTTTTTTGCTTTACTTATCGCTCTAATTAAATATCAAAAAATATTTCATACAATTTGTTATCTTATCTACAAGGGAGAGGAGGGTTTTCGTCTATCAAAGGTAGTCTTTTTTTTGAGAAAAAAAAACAACGATTATGCAAACCGTTGCATAAAGAAACAGGCTTGTGTCTTCTTCTTTTTTTTTTGTCGCACAGACTGATAATTAGTTCATTATTCCTGCATACAATAAACCTTTTCATTGGAATATCTAATTGATATGACTGATCCCGCATCGTCAGAATAAAAGGTAACAGCAGCTAACGGAGATCACCATCTTCCGACCCCGAGACCCCCTCCGTCTCGGGGTGCACTAGCATCATTCCATCTCTGGGACCCCTTCCGGTCTCGGGGTGGGATCACCATCTCTCGACCCCGAGACCCATCCCCGGGACCCCTTCCGGTCTCGGGGTGGGATCACCATCTCTCGATCCCGAGACCCCCTTCGGCCTCGGGGTGCACCAGCATCATCCCACCCCCGGGACCCCTTCCAGTCTCGGGTGGGATCACCATCTCTCGACCCCGAGACCCCCTCCGGTCTCGGGGTGCACCAGCATCATCCCACCCCCGTGACCCCTTTCGGTCTCGGGGTGGGATCACCATCTCTCGACCCCGAGACCCCCTTCGGTCTCGGGGTGCACCAGCATCATCCAACCCCCGTGACCCTTCCGGTCTCAGGGTGGGATCACCATCTCTTGACCCCGAGACCCCCTTCGGTCTCGGGGTGCACCAGCATCATCCCACCCCTGGGACCCCTTTCGGTCTCAGGGTGGGATCACCATCTCTCGACCCCGAGACCCCCTCCGGTCTCGGGGTGCACCAGCATCATCGAGGGGGTCTCGGGGTGCACCAGCATCATCCCACCCCGTGACCCCTTCCGGTCTCAGGGTGGGATCACCATCTCTCGACCCGAGACCCCCTCCGGTCTTGGGGTGCACCAGCATCATCCCACCCCCGGACCCCTTCCGGTCTCGGGTGGGATCACCATCTCTCGACCCCGAGACCCCCTCCGGTCTCGGGGTGCACCAGCATCATCCCACCCCGAGACCCCTTCCGGTCTTGGGGTGGGATCACCATCTCTCGACCCCGAGACCCCCTCCCGTCTCGGGGTGCACCAGCATCGTCCCACCCCCGGGACCCCTTTTGGTCTCGGGATGGGACCACCATATCTCGACCCCGAGACCCCCCTCCGGTCTCGGGGTACGTGGGTGTCATCAGCGATCAGCACGTGAACCAACCTTCAAACCAAATGACAGTTTCGGGCCACATGGCGTGCCCACATGATTCTCCGTACGCCCGTGATTGCGCCCCGTTACGGAGGGCCATGCCTCATAACGGCGTATGGCGCATTGCATGTTCCTGTGCGTGACCGTGCTCCGTTACGGCGTACGATTCGCTACCACTTGCAACTGTGCACGATCATATCAAGCAACGGCGCGCACCAAATACAACCACGGCTATTAGACACGTGTGATATCATGTTGACAGGTAGCGCGGGACGCCTCCGGCGCGCACAGTGATGGTACGATGACGATCTTCTAAAACAGTAAGATGGGATATTTGGACAGGTATAAAAACATGCGCCCGCACTGTGAGTAAGGATCCGAACTCTGGTTTTCTAGCTTTCTTC
Source organism: Calamus simplicifolius (assembly GCA_900491605.1). NCBI lineage: Eukaryota > Viridiplantae > Streptophyta > Magnoliopsida > Arecales > Arecaceae > Calamus > Calamus simplicifolius. The sequence goes on along the minus strand of UESW01004823.1, from coordinate 335,771 downwards.
CTCCTAGCAAAACCCTAACTGTCTCAGCTCTTTTCCGCTGAGCGGTTCTTGTCTGAGCTCAAGTAACTGACTTGAGCGTCGGAGGGTCCCCACCGGAACAATCGGTCTCCGGGGACTTTTCTTGCAGGGGTCCGGAGAGAAGGGCGTCCGTCTTCCCCGACGTTTGAAGAAGGTGACTTGGTGTCATCAGATTGGCGCGCCAGGAAGGGGAAGAAAGAAAAAGACATCGAACCAGCATTCTACTTTCCCTCTCTTCAAGCTCTTGAAGCCATGGTGACGGCCCGAACGAAGGGAGTTTCAGCAGGTTGCGCTTGGGGGCAGCGCCGCGGGGCCGGTCCACCCGCGGAGGCCCCCCCGGCTCTTGTAGCCAGTGTTCTGGAGCCGCTGCACCCTCGGGGGGCTGGGCCTTCTGCTCCTCAGGTCGATGCTCCCGCGCCTGCTCCGCAACAGCTCCAGGAAGATCGATTCACTGCCCTGGCCATGCAAGTCCAGTCTTTGGCGGCGGCGGTTCAGGGCCTACAGCACCAGCAGGCGGCCGCGCAGCAGTCGGAGCCGAATCCATCTGTCCCGGGGGTGGTGCAACCCAACCAGCATTCCTCCCGGTGGAGATCGCCAGTTCCTGTGGATCGCCACCATCGATCTCCGGCCAAGCCTCACCACCATGAAGCCTCTAAGAGACATCGGTCTCCTTCCCACCACGCTAGTGTCTCTCCTAAGCGGCGGCATGGGAAGGAGGCGGAGTGCCCCTGCCGGCATCGCCGTCCCCGTTCTTCATCTTCCGAATCTTTGGGGGAGGGTTTCTTTGATGGCCGGATGCCTCGTTGAGCCGAGCATCGACTCGATGAGTATAATTAGAGGCTGGAGGAGCTTAGCCATCGGATCACCCACCTGCCAGAAACAGACTACGACAGCCGGCCTCCCTTGTCTCGCCGCATCATGGAGGAGCCCATCTCCACCAGGTTCCACCTTCCCCTTCTAGATCCATACGATGGGACCACAGACCCCCTGGACCATTTGGAAAGCTATAAGGTACTCATGCAAGTCCAGGAGGCCACTGACTCAATTATGTGCATTGCCTTCCCGGCCACCCTGAAGAAGGCTGCTCGAGCTTGGTACTCCCGTCTGCCGCCACGAAGCATCGATTCCTTCCGCCAGTTGGAGAGGGCTTTCTTGGCCCATTTTGACGCCTGCCGGAAGATTCCAAGGGTGGCGGACAGTCTCTTCGCCGTCCAGCAGAAGGGCGGCGAGTCCCTGCGGGACTACGTCGCTCGGTTTAAAGAAGCAGCTCTGGAGGTATACAACCTGGAAGACTCGGTGGTTACCTTGGCCTTGAAGCGGGGGCTTCGCCCATCTCGCTTCGCGTACTCTCTTGACAAGAAGCCGCCGGGCTCTTACTCTGAGCTTCTGATCCGGGCCCAGAAGTACATCCGGGCGGACGAGGCCGACTTTTCCCGGTGTGAGGCTGGTGGGAATGTCCCCAAGAAGCTGGCCCAGCCGGAACCTGCAGAAGTTTGCCCCAGGAGACCTGAGCCTCCTCGCCGGCCAGACAACCGCCCCCGAGCCCCTGCACCAAGAGACGGACCCTACACCCCATTGCTCGCCCCGATATCTCAGATCCTGCTCGAGATTGAAGGGGAGTCTTATCTGCAGCGCCCTCCTCCCATAAACCCGAAGATCCCCCGGAACAAGAACCTCTACTGCCGCTACCACCGGGACCACGGCCACGACACCGACGATTGCCACCAGCTGAAGAAGGCTATTGAAGACCTTATCCAGCAGGGCCACTTGGGAAAATTCATTCAGAGGAACAATCCGGGAGCTCCTGGCCCGTCAGCGCCCCCACCGCTGGTGATCGATAATGCCCCGACGGAGACGACGGTAGCGATGATTTCCTGGGGGCAGGAGGCTTGTCGAAGAGGCCAAGAGGGGAGGGGGAGTCGGAGTCTGTAATTCCTTTCTTTGAAAAGGACTTAGATGGGGTAGTGAACAAAAATATGATAGCGTCGTCGTGTCTTTGACGATCACTAAGCATCCTGTAAAAAGAATTCTAGTTGATAGTGGGAGTTCCGTGGATGTTTTGAACTACGATGCCGTTGTTCACATGAACTTGTCACCTAATCTGCTCCGGCCTGTCGCCACGCCTCTGATGGGATTCACAGGAGATTCTGTAAAAGTTGAGGGGGAGGTCACTCTCCATGTGACGGCTGGTACAGCCCCGTGTCAGAGCACTATTTTCATGAAGTTCTTGGTAGTTCGCGTGCCCCTCGCATACAATGCGATCCTCGGAAGGCCTGAGCTTAACCTCTTGGATGCTGTCATATCCACTAAGAGGCTCCTCGTGAGGTTCCCCACCAGCAGAGGAGTCGGGGAGATGCGGAGAGAGCAGAATCCACCAATACTTTGCTATCACTTGGCCCCTAGTCCGCAAGGGATGGCACCTGCACCGACACCTGAGACGCTTGACCCCCGAGACCTGGAGAAAAGAGGAGATCCAGCCGAGCGACTGCTTACTTTCCCTCTCGGGGAGGACCCAGCAAGAGCAGTCCGGATTGAAGCCTTACTCCCGGAGGAGGCTCGTGACCGACTCCTCACCTTTCTGCGGGCTAATGCGGATGTCTTTGCATGGTCGGCGTCGACATGCCGGGGATTCAGAGGAGGTGATCACCCACCAGCTTAACATTCGAGTGGGTGCCGGCCTATCTGGCAGAAGAAAAGGAGTTTCGTCCCCGACCGACAAAGGCCGTGGATGAGGAGGTGCGGAAGCTGCTGGCGGCTGGTCACATCCGTGAGGTGCATTACCCGGACTGGCTGGCGAATGTCGTAATGGTTCGCAAGGCAGCGGGAGCTGAGGATGTGCGTGGACTTCACCGACCTCAACAAGGCGTGCCCTAAAGATAGCTTCCCGCTGCCCCAAATCGATCAGCTTTTGGACGCCACGTCCGGGCATAAAACCCTTAGTTTCATGGATGCGTTCTCGGGGTATAATCAAATCAAGATGAACCCGTGGATGAAGAAGCAACTTCCTTTATGACAGAAAAGGAGATTTAGTGTTATAGGGTGATGCCTTTTGGGTTGAAAATGTCGGGGCCACCTATCAAAGATTGATGAATAAGGTCTTTGAGGACCAGATAGGGTGCAACATAGAGGTATGTGATGACATGCTGACCAAGAGCATTAGTGCAGCTGACCATGTCGCCGACCTCGAGGAGACCTTTAATAACCTGCGCCGGTATCGGATGAGGCTTAACCCCCATAAGTGCACCTTTGGAGTGGCAGCAGGCAAGTTTCTGGGTTTCTTGGTAACCCAGCGAGGGATTGAGGCCAACCCCGACAAGATCAAGGCTATCTTGGAGATGAGGCCCCCAGCCAACAAGAAGGAGGTACAACGCTTGACGGGGAGGGTGGCGGCTTTGAGTCGTTTCATGTCAAGATCGGCAGAAAGGTGTCTGCCCTTCTTTAAGGCGCTGCGCAAGGTCAACGGCTTCGAGTGGACAAGGGAGTGTCAGGATGCCTTTGAGGAGTTGAAGCAGTTTCTATCCACTCCCCCACTGCTGTCCAAGCCTAAGAATGGAGAGGAGCTCTTTCTATATCTTGCATCCTCCCCCGAGGCTGTTAGCTCTGTGCTCGTGCGCATGGATGCTGATGGGGTTTAGAAGCCAATCTATTACACCAGCAAGGTACTCCATGACGCTGAGACCAGGTACTCTAGAACCGAGAAGATTATTTTTTCCTTGGTGGTCTCTGCTCAACGCTTCCGACCTTACTTTCAAGCTCATCTATCGTGGTGCTCATGAACCAACCTCTTCGAACTATCTTGTCTCGCCCCGATACCTCCGGTCGGCTAGCCAAGTGGGCCATTAAACTAAGTGAGTTTGACCTATCCATCCGGCCAAGGTCAGCCATGAAGTCTCAGGAGTTAGCTGATTTCTTGGTTGAGTGTTCCTGGACCAAGGGAGGTATGGAGGAGGTGCGCCCGGAGGAGTGTGCAGACCCTCCCTCAACCGAGGAGGCGGAGGAGGACTAGATCTTACATATGGATGGAGCTGCAAATTCTCAAGGAAGTGGAGCTGGACTCATTCTTGCGAGCCCAGAGGGAGATGCAGTGGAGTATGCTATCAATTCCAGTTCCTGGCAACTAATAATCAGGCGGAGTATGAAGCTTTGCTAGCGGGGATGAGGTTGGCTGAGGAGTTAGGAGCGGGGCATTTGAGGGCCTTTACGGACTCTCAACTTGTTTCTGGACAGATCACCAGGGAGTACGAAGCTAGGGACCCAACCATGTCCCGATATTTGAGCAAGGTGCAGTCCCAAGCCTCTCGTTTCTCTTATTTCCGCGTCAGCTACATCCCCAGAGCAGAGAACGCCAGGGCCGATGCATTATCCCGCTTAGCCACTTCGGCCGACGGGACGCTGGGAAGAACATATGTGGAGCACCTACAAGCCCCGAGCATCGAAGTTGCGGATGAAGCGTTGCCGGTGGAGCAAGAGCCCTCCTGGATGGACGCCTACATCCGATATTTGACCAACGGCACTCTTCTAGAGAACCCCGCTGAGGCAGGCTACTCAGGCGGAGGGCCCCGAGATTCTTGATGATGGACGGGAAGCTTTATCGGATATCATTCTCATACCCAGTCCTCAGGTGCGTGGGGCCGGCTGAATCAGATTACATCCTCCGAGAGATCCATAAAGGCATCTGTGGGAGTCACCTGGGGGGCAGAGCCCTAGCCTACAAGGCCCTGCGGCAAGGGTACTTCTGGCTAACAATGAAGGAGGACGCGGCCGAGCTTGTTAAGAGATGTGATAGCTGTCAGCGTCACGCTAATATCCAGCAACAGCCGACGTCTCACCTAACCCCCTTAGTAGCACCCTAGCCCTTCGCCCAGTGGGGCATGGATATCCTAGGACCATTTCCCCCGGCCTTTGGACAGCGAAAATTCCTCTTGGTGGCGGTGGATCACTTCACCAAGTGGGTTGAAGCCGAGGCCCTTGCCAAGATCACAGAAAGCAAAGTGAGATCCTTCTTTTGGAAGTCCATCATATGTCGGTTTGGGCTACCGCACACCCTGGTCACTGATAACGGCCGGCAATTCAACAATGCGCCCTTCCGGGAGTTCTGCTCCGAGCTGGGCATCCATCAGAGGTTCACTTCCGTCGGGCACCCTCAGACCAACGGGGCGGCCGAGGTAACTAATTGGATCATTCTCCAGGGGCTGAGATCTCGGCTAGATGACTACAAGGGGCGATGGGTGGAGGAGCTCCCCAACATGCTATGGGCCTACCACATAACGTCGCGAGCCCCCACCGGCGAGACGCCATTCAGCTTAGTCTTTGGATCCGAAGCCGTCATCCCGGTGGAGGTTGGCTCATCGAGCCCTCGGGTGGAATCATACAGCGAGGAAGGCAACCCAGACCAGCTGCGAGCCAACCTCGACCTGGTGGAGGAAGTGTGAGACCGAGCGCGACTTCGGATGGCGGTCTACCGACAACGGGCCGCTAAATATTACAATGCCCGTGTGCGCCCCAGGACTTTCCTGCCAGGAGACCTGATCCTTCGATGGGATGAGGTCTCGAAGCCAGTAGAGGGAGGCAAGCTAGCTCCATATTGGGAAGGACCTTATCGGATCACCGAGACACTTCACCACGGAGCTTACAAGATTGAGGAGCTCGATGGGAAGCCACTCCCTAGGACATGGAATGCAGATAACCTTTGTCGGTACTATCAGTAACGTATTCCTCCTCTCACATCAAGTATCATGCATGTATTCACTTGGGTTTTCACCCCTCATTTTATATTAACAAATTTCGATTTTAGCTCCTGAGATCTTTTCACCTAAAGCCCTGGCCAGCCAGGCATAAAGCCCGACACTCGTCGGCACCTAAAGCCCTGGGCCAGCCAGGCATGAAGCCCGACACCCGTTGGCACTCAAAGCCGTACACCAGCCAGGCATGCACCTAAAGCCCTGCACCAGCCAGGCATTAAGCCCGACGCCCGTCGGCACCTAAAGCCCTGCACCAGCCAGGCATGAAGCCCGACGCCCATCGGCACCTAAAGCCCTGGACCAGCCAGGCATGAAGCCCGACCCCGTCGGCACCTAAAGCCCTGGACTAGCGAGGCATAAAGCCCGACACCCGTCGGCACCTAAAGCCCTGGGCCAGCCAGGCATGAAGCCCGACGCCCGTCGGCACCTAAAGCCCTGGGCCAGCCAGGCATGAAGCCCGACGCCCGTCGGCACCTAAAGCCCTGGGCCAACCAGGCATGAAGCCCGACACCCGTCGGCACCCAAAGCCCTGCCCCAGCCAGGCATGGAGCCCGACACCCGTCGGCACCCAAAGCCTTGCACTAGCCAGGCATGAAGCCCGACACCTGTCGGCACCTAAAGCCCTGGGCCAGCCAAGCATGAAGCCCGACACCCGTCGGTACCTAAAGCCCTGGGCCAGCCAGGCATAAAGCCCGACACCCGTCGGCACCTAAAGCCCTGGGCTAGCCAGGCATAAAGCCCGATGTACGTCGGCACCTAAAGCCTAGGCCAGCCAGGCATGAAGCCCGACACCCGTCGGTACCCAAAGCCCTGGACCAGCCAGGCATGAAGCCTGACACCCATCGACACCTAAAGCCCTGCACCAGCCAGGCATGAAGCCCGACACCCGTCGGCACCTAAAGCCCTGCACCAGCCAGGCATGAAGCCCAATGCCCGTCGGCACCTAAAGCCCTGGGCCAGCCAGGCTTGAAGCCCGACACTCGTCGGCACCTAAAGCCCTGGGCCAGCCAGGCATGAAGCCCGACACCCGTCGGCACCTAAGCCCTGGGCCAGCCAGGCATGAAGCCCGATGCCCGTCGGCACCTAAAGCCCTGGGCCAGCTAGCATGAAGCCCGATGCCCGTCGGCACCCAAAGCCCTGGGCCAACTAGGCATGAAGCCCGACACCCGTCGGCACCTAAAGCCCTGCACCAGCCAGCCATGAAGCCCAACACCCGTCGGCACCTAAAGCCCTGTACCAGCCAGGCATGAAGCCCGACGCCCGTCGGCACCTAAAGCCCTGGGCCAGCCAGGCATGAAGCCCAACACCCATCGGCACCTAAAGCCTTGCACCAGCCAGGTATGAAGCCCGACGCCCGTCGGCACCTAAAGCCCTAGGCCAGCCAGGCATGAAGCCAGACACCCGTCGGCACCTAAAGCCCTAGGCCAGCCAGGCATGAAGCCCGACGCCCGTCGGCACCTAAAGACCTAGGCCAGTCAGGCATGAAGCTCGACACCCATCGGAACCTAAAGCCCTGGGCCAGCCAGGCATGAAGCCCAACACCCGTCGGCACCCAAAGCCCTGCACCAGCCAGGCATGAAGCTCGATACCCGTCGGCACCTAAAGCCCTGGGCCAGCCAAGCATGAAGCCCAACGCCCGTCGGCACCTAAAGCCCTGGGCCAGCCAGGCATAAAGCCCGACACCCATCGACACCTAAAGCCCTGGGCTAGCTCGTCGGCACCTAAAGCCCTGGGCCAGCCAGGCATGAAGCCCGACACCCATCGGCACCTAAAGCCCTGGGCCAGCCAGGCATGAAGCCCGACACCCGTTGGCACCTAAAGCCCTGGGCTAGCCAGGCATGAAGCCCGACACCCGTTGACACCCAAAGCCCTGTTCCAGCCAGGCATGAAGCCCGACGCCCGTCGGCACCCAAAGCCCTGCACCAGCCAGGCATGAAGCCCGACGCCCGTCGGCACCTAAAGCCCTACACCAGCCAGGCATGAAGCCCGACGCCCGTCAGCACCTAAAGCCCTGCACCAGCCAGGCATGAAGCCTGACGCCCGTCGGCACCTAAAGCCCTGGGCCAGCCAGGCATGAAGCCCGACACCCGTTGGCACCTAAAGCCCTGGGCCAGCCAGGCATAAAGCCCAACACCCATCGGCACCTAAAGCCCTGGGCCAGCCAGGCATGAAGCCCAACACCCATCGACATCTAAAGCCCTGGACCAGCCAGGCATGAAGCCCGACACCCGTCGGCAGCTAAAGCCCTGTGCCAGCCAGGCATGAAGCTCGACACCCATCGACACCCAAAGCCCTGCACCAGCCAGGCACGAAGCCCGACACCCGTTGGCACCTAAAGCCCTGGGCCAGCCAGGCATGAAGCTCGACGCCCGTCGGCACCTAAAGCCCTGCACTTGCCGGGCATAAAGCCCAACACCCGACGGCACACAGTCCCGCCAGTCAGATAAAGTCTGACCCCCGTCGGCACCAAAAGCCACATGCCTACTTAGCGCAAGGCCTGACATACTCTTGGCAAAGCATTGCACCGACGGTCTTGAGGATCCCGCTTACCTCAACCTCCAACTACCGGCATTTCAACCCCAAGAAACCTATCCTTCCTGGCCCCAATTTTCGGTCCTAGATGGCTAAGGCGGAATAGCTCATATGAGTTGAGAGTTATCCCCTGGCACTAGCAGGACTAATGGGACCATGGTGCCACGTATTGTCAACCAACGAATTCAGGGTAAGTCACAAATAGACAATGTATTTTGAAGAAGATTATCTCATTAATTGGAAGGGATTACAAAATGCCGACATCGTTGGACTTGCAAAAAACAAAAACACAAGCTCACGGTTCTGCTGGCGTGGGCTCATCGTCGGAGGGAGCCGAATCTGAGAAGCGGTCTAGCTCAACTTCCAGGGCCTGGGGAATGTTCAAATCCCTGGCCACTTTCTCCTTCCCATGCTGGAATCCTTCGAGGAACATAGCCACCGAGGCTTCTGCCAAATCATCTATAAAGCGCTCGGACGCCTTGTACTCTTCTATGATCCCAGCGGTCCTGGCCGCGATGGCAGCTTCCACCTCTGCGGCCCGAGCCTTCTCCTCCGCGGCGAGGGCTGCCACTGCAACCCTCTCGGCCTCCTAGGCGCGGCTCGCCTCCTTCCTAGATTGGCTTGCTTCCTCCTTCGCCGCCCGCGCCTCTTCCTCCGCGGCCTTCGTTTCTTCCTCCGCGGCCTTCACTTTCTCCTCCATCGTAACCGCTCGACCCTCGGCCTCCTGGAGGGCTAAGGTTAGCTCAGAGATGTGTAGATCTCTGGCCATCACAGCATTCTCGGCCTCCATCATTTGGTGGAGTGCCGCACGCACACGGTTGGCGTCGGCCTCCGCCCAGTTCTCAGCGGCCTTGGTTTCACTTGCCCAGGCGCTTTTGGCCAACTCCAGCGCCTCTTCGGCCGCCTCCGCGCGGCGCTGAGCGTCCTTAGCCTCCTTCTGTGCCTCTCGTAGAAGGGCCTTCCCACCATGGATTGCATCCCTGGCGGCCCTTAGGGAGTGTGCGAGCTGCATGCGTAAGTTCCAGGTTAGTAAAAAAAAAAGGGAGATATGAAGGCAAAAGGTGAAAAGGCCGCTTACCCTGACGACAGCCGCGTAGGAATCCTGGAAGAATGCACTCGCCTTTTGGTGGCTAAGGTCCTCCAGGATCTCGGGCATAAAAATCGGGGCAAGGACCCGCTCAGCCCAGCGACCATCGTTCAAGGAGTCCCGAGGTGGCCCGGGCTTGACCCCACTCTGTTCGGCAGTCTCTGGCTCTGTGCACGGGTTGTTCCTAGGCGACCTCTCGGGGGGTGGGCTCATGGCCCCTGATGGCCCCTTGCCCCAATCCATGGCAGCCTCTGGCGGGGTCGGTTCGCCAAGGGCAGGAAGCTCTTCAGCCACTATGGGCTCCTCCGCCGCTACCGGCTCCTCCGTGACTGGCTCCTCGATTGGGACTCTCGCGGTCGCCGCCATCTCTGGCGGGGTGTCGGCTATGAGATCAACTTCTGGAGCAACCGGGGGATCTTGGGGTGCCGATGGTTGGGAAGTCCAGGCCGTCGGGCGTTTTGGAGCTGGAGCTCGCTGGCCTCCAAGTGGCCCTTCCCGGGCCCTCTTTTTAGAGGCGGCCCTCAGGAGCTTCTCTGCCGGTATCTTCATAGCTGCGCAATATCAGTCAAAGTCAAAAAAAAAAAGAGAAGCAAAATTTTTGGCTAAGGGTGGAGATGGCTTACCCCGGTGGGAGATAAGACCCGCTGACTCGAGATTATCTTCCATCAAGAGCAAGGTGTATCGAGGGATTTCGGCAGCCAGCAATTGACCCGACTTCTCCCGATCCCCAGGATGGATGGCGGAGTTCGCGTTCCCTCGGAGGTCGGGATCTCTCCACCGGGGCCTAACTTGGTCAGTGTTTGCGAAAAAGAATCAGGATTTTCATCCCTTAATTGAAGAAGGAAGAAAAAGTTTGAGGACCCGATTGGGTCGGGGCTGGAACAGCCACCAACCCTTTTGGGACCGGAGGATGTAGAAGGATCGGAAAAGAGATATTCGAGGGGTGATGCTCAGACGATGGCAGAGAATGACAAAGGCGCTGACGACACGATAGGAGTTCGGGACCAGTTGAGATGGGGTCAAGGAGTAGTAGTCGAGAAGGTTGATGAAAAAGGATGGAAAAGGTGGACGAAGACCTGCCTTTAGGCAAATCTCATAAAGGGTCACCCGACCAGGTCGGGAGGAGATGACCCTATCGTCGGGAGTTGGCAGAAAAAGCTTAACGTCCTGGGGACTCTGGTAACGGGCCCAGATTTTTGCCAAATCCAGACCTGTTACCGTGGAGGCAGTCCCCTCCGGGGACCCCTCCACCCTCGAGGAGGTGCTGGCCTCCGACCGGCGGCCCCTCGATGGGGCTCCATCGGCGACCCGTCGCCGGGCCAGGGGGACGCGGTCCTCTGAATCAGTGGACCACTCAAGTGGAGGAGAAGGAGAAGGTGCGGGAGAGGTACAGTGCCTCTTAGAGGGAGGACGGTTCTCTGAACCGTCCTCCGAGGTCCAAGATGGAGAGCTCATGAGCAAAGGAAGGGATGGAGAAGTCTGGAATGGGCAAAGAACTGACCTGGAAGAAAGAAACCAAGCACGAGCTCTCGGGTTGCAGGGGAGATCAGAGCACAGACACAGAGGAAGATGACGACAACGGAAGCGATATGGCTAGATTCAACCCCTCATTTGGGTTTATTGGGTTTTCAAATCATCCCGCCTCGTCTCGTCAGCCACATGGCCCCCTACCATAGGCTGGCTCGCCTTTAGGGATGCCCAGCGCGTGGTGCGGCACGCCTCCGGCCAATGATGGGACCCCACTGACGTCGCCGTTATGAGAGGTAATGATGATACAGCTTTTCGCACAGACTTCGAAGGGCTAGTTTTCTCTCGAGGTTGATCGTGGCGGGCACAGTGTACGGAGGCGGCCGCCTTCTCACATTCCCCAGACCATCCGCATAAGAGATGTGGACAGGGATCAGCCACATGAAGAACACCCCTTTGCCTCAACAGTGGGACCCGCTTCGCCTCAGGGGTGAGGGGGCATCTGATATGACTGATCCCGCGTTATCAGAATAAAAGGTAACAGCAGTTAACGAAGATCACCATCTCCCGACCTCGAGACCCCCTCCGGTCTCGGGGTGCACCAGCATCATCCCACCTCCAAGACCCCTTCCAATCTCGGGGTGGGATCACCATCTCTCGACCCCGAGACCCCCTCCGGTCTCGGGGTGCACCAGCATCATCCCACCCCCGTGACCCCTTCCGGTCTCGGGGTGGGATCACCATCTCTCGACCCCGAGACCCCCTCCCATCTCGGGGTGCACCAACATCGTTCCACCCCCGGGACCCCTTTCGGTCTCGGGGTGGGACCACCATATCTCGACCCCGAGACCCCCCTCCGGTCTCGGGGTACGTGGGTGTCATTAGCGATCACCACGCGAACCAACCTTCGAACCAAATGACAGCTCCGGGCCACATGGCGTGCCCACATGATTCTCCGTACGCCCGTGATTGCGCCCTATTACGGAGGGCCATGCCTCATAACGGCGTATGGTGCATTGCATGTTCCTGTGCGTGACCGTGCTCCGTTACGACGTACGATTCGCTACCACTTGCAACTGTGCACGGTCATATCAAGCTGTAGGTGAATAAGGTATCAAGGGAATCATTCCCATAGTTATCCCACAGAATCTTAAGGCGTTTGAATGGTGTCAAATTGACTCACCGCAGGATGGGAAGGATATGTGCAAATCTAAACTATACCGCAAGATGGGGAGAGTATGCATAAATCTAAACTAAACATTATCTTACATGATGGGAAGGGGGCCTTTGGGAAGAGCTACACCAGGATTTAATTCTTCCTTTCTTTTTTTTATCATATATATATATATATATATATATTATTTTTATAATAAAATTTTAATAACTATAAAAATTGGTGATTCACTTTTTTGCTTTACTTATCGCTCTAATTAAATATCAAAATATATTTCATACAATTTGTTATCTTATCTACAAGGGAGAGGAGGGTTTTTCGTCTATCAAAGGTAGTCTTTTTTTTTTTTTGAGAAAAAAAAAACAGCGATTATGCAAACCGCTGCATAAATAGAACAGGCTTGTGTCTTTTTTTTTTTGTCGCACAGACTGATAATCAGTTCATTATTCCTGTATACAATAAACCTTTTTCATTGGAATATCTAATTATTCATCATCACAGTCATCGTTTGGCTAAAACAGCATAACTATATCTTACTTTTTATGTGTGGAAACTCGTGCCAGCCTGCCAGGTGCAACGCCAGTGGATCCCTCAACACTGCCAGAAGAGAATAAGCAAATTATCTGGCAAGGTAGAGAGAGAATGAAAAAAAAAAAAAAGATGCGATTTACGCAAAGGAAATGGAGTTAGCCTCAGCAACATTACATGAAGAATATGTGTGAAAGAAAAAAATGATTATAATTTTGTCGTGATTGATTAAAACGAAGAAGAACAAGGAGAAGAGCTTTCCCTTGCTTCTGAAAAGAATGGCAAAAGAGATTCCTTTTGCTTGGTTGCTCAACAGCGTGGGGCACCTTGTCATCGATCATGCATCTCAACTTGGAACGCTAGTCTGCAACGATGTCTAATTAAATGCCAATAGCCTTCATGTCCACCTTGCACGTTTGAGCCGCTTCTCGCCTTCGAAGTTAAAAAAACACTCATATTCGCATGCGAAGGCTCCACTGGGAACGATGGTATAAATTATTCAAACGTGCCCAAGAATGTGAAATAGAATTCACTTCTCGTCTCATGCAAGCGAAGAGAGAGAGAGAGAGAGAGATGACTTTGGTGTTGAAAGGCGTTGACATTGAGTCGTGACGTCACCTCTCCAGCCATGTTATCGAGGGGTTCGCTTTGGTGGCTAATTATTAGAAGTGCGACGCGGGTTCCATTAATTTATGAAGCACCGAACAATACACGTTTTCATTGCCATTTAATTACACATGGGGAGTTAATGAACAAATTCTGTCTTACCTCTGTTTCAAGGCTGTATACAACGACTTGAGAGGCTTGCATGTTAGGTGATGAGACATCCACACAAGCCAATCCAATCCACTTGCAGCCTAACCACCCTTAGTTAAAGAAGAGGTACGCAGAGTTATTTATGTTCTCTGGTTGATTCTCTCTAAAATTCTCTCTCATTAAAGTTTGTTTTTCACCCACTCCTAGGTTAATGTTACATGGTAAAGGTGCAATAGGTGATAAATAACACATGTTGTATGTCCCCTAACCATATTATAGTGAACTTCTTTTTCTTCTTCTTTCATTTGATGATGAGGCAAAGGAGCCTAATAAATACTCTAGATTTTTAACTAGGAAAATCAGTTGCCTACATGCCCACTTGTGCAAGTAGCTTTATATATTCCAATGTGCTCGTGATAATAGGCCATGATTAAGTGTATGGTTTACATGCTCCCATTGCCTAGCGCATTATATTGCTATTACATTGGTCTACGAATTTTTTTTGGATATTCTTGACTCTTTGATTGGTCGGCATAATATAAAATAAATAATAGCTATATGGTTAGCAAGTAAAAGTATATTGCAAATTATATAATTCATGAATCCAAAATGTTGAAATTAATTCAAATATTTATTAAAATATATGCATAACAAAATTCAGGTAATTTGGATGCTTTTAGATCATAAATCAAGTCAAAACACAATATTGTATCTTTAAAATAGTTTGCTTACATCCATATGATGCATAAATAAAAAATTCAAAATTATGATTTTTGTATTTTAGACTTTTAGTTAAATAAACATTGCAAATTATAATAAATGGTAAATTTTATTTTATTATTATGGTTCATATTTAACCTCAATCCTTTATGTTGATTCAATTTTTCATCTGTTTCAATTATATATATATTCTACTTCCATCCTAAACAATATAAATTGTTTGGAATATTACTTCATTTCATCACAATCTATGTACTAAGTTGAAATGCCTTGCTTTTGAAAACTTTATTGATTAATTTTAAGTATATAATAAACTTTTCATCTAGGGCAATTGTACAATAGATTTGATGATATTGTTGATATGCCTATCTTATTGCTCGTTGAATCTTCATCCAATATTTGGGCAAAGAGAAATCTTGACGGCTGATTACAAATAAATTAGATAGGGGGACGATGGATTATTATCTAGCTAAATGAGATAAGTGGATCAAAACTTTTATCGCTCCTTAATGTCCTATATTATTTTAAGGATTGATCATCAGTGAAAAATATAATGGCCAACCCTCAGGATATGACTAAATCACCAGGGTTCCAATTCTAAAAAAATATTAGCAAAGAAAAATTATGTCTTATAACAATCTACATTTTGGCTCATGAGTTTGCATTGAGATTGAATTTTACCAAGATTAAGAGAGATCAATCCCTATCTTTCTACCCTTAAGAGTCATTTTGTTCATGGTAATCTATCTTAATAATCTAAAATTGTCACGGATCATGATAATCCGATTCCTATATAAAATGTAGGTATCTAAAATTACTAAAGCTTGATAACCTTAAATAATACATTTGACTTCTATATTAATATTAAATAATACTTAATCTGATTATATATTTAATATCATGTCTCTAAAATCAGTTTATAAGGAACCTTGATTTTTTAACAAAACATTTTATATTTTAGCAAAAAAAAGAAAATTTTGTTTAAAAATATTTAAATAAAATTTAAAAATATATTATAATTTATTATCACTAATTAAACTTCATAATTTTTATTTTTAAATTAATTATAAATATAAAATTATTTTAAAATATAAAATAATATTATATTAGTGCAAATCAATTGTCACCGTAGCGCTCACTCATATTGAGTCAATGGTTCGTCTTGAGTCACCGACCTTCTACCTGCCTCCTTTAATTAAGCCACTCCAATCTAACAAGAAAGTGGTCGGCGGCCTATTATAAGTTTAACATAAAATTGTATCCGATGTAGCAAGTTTTATATGGGTTATACCATTTCTTTTTATTGGTCTACATACGTATGATATCCATTAAAAAATATTAAAATAGCTTTACGACATCCCCATGAAAAAAATTACATATCCTAGTTTTAAACTTATGACACCGTAGTTATAAAATTAAGACACATGTTCAGAAAGAAAAAAAAATTATAACCCTAGTTGTAAACTTACGACACCGTAGCTATAAAATTACGACACCATTCAGAAAACGTGTCTATACATAAATTTTTTTAAAAAAAGCTGAACTAGTATTAATACACGTCATGTCAAAATTTAAGATGACACCCAGTTTAAAATACCCATAGTTATAAAATTAAACACCCATCAAGAAAGTCAAAAAAAATTACGACATCCCAGTTGTAAATTTACGATACCTTTGTACATAAATTCCAAAAAAAAAACTGAATAGATATTAATGCACCTCAAACAGAGTTTTTTTTTTTTTGGAATTTGTGTAAAGACACATTTCTGAGTGGATATCGTAATTTTATAACTATGGTATCGTAAATTTACAACTGTAATTTTTTTTTGCTTTCCGAACGGATGTCTTAATTTTATAACCATGGTATCGTAAGTTTGAACTAGGGTGTCGTAAATTTTTTTTTACTTTCCGAACGAGTGTCTAATTTTATAACTACGGTGACGTAAATTTAAAACTGGAATGTCATAATTTTTTCACTCGGAACATCGTAAAGCTGTCTTAATAATTTTTAATAAGTATCATATGCATATGAACCAATAAAAAGGAATGATACAGTCCACGTAAAATTTACTGCATCGAATACGATGTATAAAATCTTTTCTAAATTGAAACAATCTTTGTCAATGACGATGCCTACCTGATCAACCTTGCCAGAGAATAGTATCTTTGTACCAAAGTATAAGACCGTGTCATCATCTATGGAGAATCCCAGCATAGTGCTCGCACCCCGTACCTAACGCGCTCTCCATACTTCTATAATCCATTAAGCTATAAAGGCCACATTCAATCAATCGTAAAATTGATTTTTTTGATAAATATGATAAATTTAAAATCTGAGCGCTTGTCATAAGATAGATCATATATGATGGAGTAAAAAAAAGTCTCCCTTAACGAAGAGACTTTGGGCATGATGCGCTGCATTTGCCATCAAAGACCGGCCACCAATTAATGAATCCTCTACGATGGAGAGCCCGGGAGGCCATGCTGCGACCCAGACCGCGTACGTCTGGTTGGCGCGTCCAAATCGATGAGCTGTTGGCGGCATCCGAGCTCTTGAAACGACGCAACAGCCTAGCAAAGTCGTTGGGCTCACCACGATCTCCAGTGGTCTCCAACGGACGGCCACCACAGCCCCACAGGTCTCATGAACGGATAGTGATTGGTGGACCAGCGATGCCGATCGGTTTAGTATGACTCCCTAACTGCACCAAATGCAACGCTTCCCCCTCATCTACCGCTACCTGTCAATTGCAAGGCACCAATTCTAGCTTCGATTATCTCTGGATTGGTGGACCCGGAAACTAATTAAGGGAAGGCTTAATGCCATCTGCTATCTTAATTAGCTTTTTATTATTTTACCATTCTCTTCAATTCGTGGTGATAAGATGTTTCCGGTGGTACCCATCCATGAGTTTAGTTGAGGGCCCCTTGAAACCTAAATGATGTTATCTCACATTATGTTCTCTTTTTTTCAGTAACAAGTTGATAAATAGATTACGATATCACATAACTGGACCTATCATCATAACTATACTAGACCATGTTGCTCCATTATCATTGAGCGCATGTCCCTCGCCACTTCCAAATATGGTAAAAAAGGCAAAAGGGTCTCTTTTAATATTAAAAAAAAAAAACATACAATGGTGCATAATAGTTAAAAAAGGGTCTCTTATGCTTTACATGATATCTTACTAAGCTCAATCTTTTAAAAAAAAATCATTTTTATCCCTAATGTAATATTTTAAATCATTATAACACAAGATCATTTAATATAATATTAATTAATTTGTATTTGAGTTTTAAGATCATATGATTTTTGTATATTAGCAGATTAATTCTAATAATAGATTCAGATGTGTTGAAATTAATGGAAAAAAAAAACTATTCTTGGAAATCTCACGACTCTTAACACTGTTGTCTTCAAAAATGCAAGAGATGAATTCGCATTGCTGCACCAAATGTTGTCTCCAAAAAATGGAACAGATGCTGGCCTGGCCTATTTTTTGACCGGCCAAAAAAAATAGAGAGATAAAATGGAAAAGAAACGGAAGCAAGAGAGAAGAAACCATGCATGGATCCGTCCAAGCCGGCTGCTTTAAAAAGCCCGGCACCATATTCATCATCCGTACCAAAACATTATCACAAACCCAGCAGCCGCTCAGGCCAAGTAATAAAGACGACAGACTGGGGGGATACGAACTACGAACCTAACAATCACCCCCTTTCTCCAGCGCCGTAAAAAATAATCCCAGTGGCACTGATCTTGTCATTTAATTTCCAATAATACAACCGACTCAAAGTCGGTAATCGTATGGAAGACACCCACCATCATAATAGTGCAATTAATTAACGTCACAAGAATAAATTAAAATATAATTACCGTGGGCATAATTAATGATTAATCTAGAATCTTAGATTAAATAAAATTGGTTGGTATAAAAAGGAAGGTGCCTTGTCACCAATCGCGCCCCGGGCCCGCCCCCGCTGGATTCGGTTCTATATAAATATACGCGAGGGTTACGCCGTCCCTTTCCTCCGGCGTAGCCGAGATGGACGGCCCAGCGACGCTCGCAGAGTCAAAGCGGCGGGCCCGTCGCACGCGTGCCGGGGAGGGTGGGCGTCGGTGGGGATACGGGAGACGCTCACGGCTTTTCGGAACTTGACAAGACGGCGCTTGGGTCAGCAAGCGGCAGGGCCCATCCGAGAGTCAAAGAGCGGACGACACGTGTCCGATGCAGGCGGATGCATAACGTCCGTTCTCTGGATGTTTCGTTCTGCCGTCACTCCGCCTTGTGAGCTAGCGGACGGGAGTCAGAGAATGGGGACTATCTGCCAGTTTGCAGCGACTTTACGATTCGTGTCGTACGTGAGGGATCGGTGATGGCACCAATCGTAAAATCCGGGGTTTGGGTGACGTGTCGTCCGGTTGCGTCCGCCTTTCGTGACCGCTGCGTTCCGCGGTGCCGGTCCGAGGCGAGTGACGGAGCCCACCGTTAAATTCTAAGTCAGAGACCTTGTCTGAATTACGAAAAAAAGCCTCGATCTATTAGTACGGCGAATCGTCTTGGATGGCGTTCTTGTAAATTGGTTCAAATTGGAAGCTATGGTGAAAAACTTATCAAGGGGTGGGGAGAGTAAGAGAACGAACAGGACAAGGTAAATAAACGACGACGGAAATGTTAAAAGAAAAGACACGATAAGAAGAAAGATATGGCGTTGAAAGAGTGGAAGCCAAGTTCGCACTTGGTCCTGACATTAGTACACGTGGATACTGAAAATCGTGATGCATATCCCACCGTTTAGTCTGATCGCTGTCGGTGGTCGTCGAGCTTCCAATGGAATCTTCGCGCGTGGAGTGAGTTGGTACAAGAAGGCGAAGCTTTTTTTTTTTTTTTTTAAGTTTACTTTAATAATTTCACCTTTTTCAAATCAGCAGCAAGGGATGGAAGTTTTGCCCTTCTTAGCTTTTGAGTAATGATTTAGCTTAAACCTAAGGTTGGTTTTCTTTGACTGTACTTTCTTACAGGTTAAATTCTATTTTTTTATTATATCATTATTTTTATATATTCGGCTACCGTCAGTCGTGCTGTGTTCCGTTCCTCTCTCCTCCGTTCTCGTGCTTTCTTTCCTTTCCACTTTCCACCATCTCCATGCGATTGTTTCCGCAAGAAGAAGGGGAAATATAAACGACATGCAAGGCAACTCCCCCAACCCAATTATTCTTCACCACCATCCATTCTTTCAGGTTTGAATTCTTACTTTTTATTCCATTCTTTGTTAAGATAAGCGGATAGATCTATCTTTCCTCCAACTCGGTGTCTTGAAGGCATCCGAGCGTTTTCTCAGCAATCGTCGGTGGATTCTGGAGCAGCGGCGGTGGAGTGACGTGATCTCGCGTGAGATCTGGTCTCCCTCTAAAATTATTATACTAATTGTGAAGGAGTAGGAGAGGGGATCGGGGTCTTTCGGGAGAAGATGATGCCGATGAAGAGGAAGGGCGCGGCGCCGGCTAAAGCGGCCTTCGTCCCGGTCATGGAATCTTCGGCCGTCGCCGCGGCCACGGTGGACGAATGGGAGGTCCGGCCCGGCGGGATGCTCGTACAGAAGCGGGACCCCGACTCCCCTGCCGCCCCCGCCCCTACGATCCGTGTCCGCGTCAAGTACGGCGCCGCCTACCATGAGATCTATCTAAGCTCCCAAGCCACCTTTGGTAACCCACCCCAAAAAACGAAATCTTTTAGGTTCCCTGTTATCTTTAGTCTTCAATTAATCTCATCGACGAATTGGAGCAGGGGAATTAAAGAAGCTGCTGTCGGCGAGGACCGGGCTACATCCACAGGATCAGAAACTCATATACAAGGACAAGGAGAGGGACTCCAACGCCTATCTCGACATCTCCGGCGTGAAGGACGGGTCCAAGATGGTGGTGGTGGAAGACGCGGCCGCGCAGGCCAAGCGCTTCCTGGAGATGCGCCGCCAGGCCAAGATCGAGAAGGCGTCCAAGTCTATCTCCCAGATTAGCGTCGAAGTCGACAAGCTCGCCTCTCAGGTCCCCCGCATTCCCACAGACATCAACATTCTCTAGATCGATCCAGTTCATAATTCTTATGGATGTCTCCGTTTGATGGCACTCAGGTATCCGCACTGGAGACGGTCATATCCAAAGGTGGCAAAGTCGTGGAGAAAGATGTGCTGAACCTCATCGAGCTGCTCATGACTCAGCTGGTTAAACTGGACGGCATCGTCGCCGACGGCGATCTGAAGCTGCGGAGGAGAACGCAGGTTAATTTTCCGGTCACCAATAAGAATTCTCTCTTGTCATGCCTAGATTTTTCAATCGCGGGTGTTGATTGCTTGGATTGGTTTGCAGGAGAGGAGAGTGCAGAAGTATGTGGAGGCGCTGGACGTGCTCAAGATCAAGAATGCGATGCCGAGGACGGCTAAGGAGCAAATGCCGGCACGGGAGCCGCAGCAGCAGCAGGCAAAGAAGCAAGCGCCGCCGTCGGTTGTGGTGACGACGAAGTGGGAGACGTTTGATTCGCTGTTCTCGCCGACCGCCGCCTCGACGGCGACCTCGGCCGCCACCACGGCCTCGGCCGGCTCCACGGCATCGTCCGGTCCCACCCCAAGGTTCGACTGGGAATTGTTTTGAGCGTAGATACATAGATCCATAGATGGATAGAGAGGAATAATCTGGTCAGGCGAAGCTTTGCCTAATTGCCTGGCGTCGAGGGGGCGGTGTCGTGTATGATTGGGTTTGGTTGGTCTCCTTTCTTTTCCTTTTTTTTTTTTTTCTTTAATACTTTTTTCTTAGATTTTTTTTCTTTTTTCTTCCCATAAAAAAAATGCCTCCTTTACTATTCTTTTATTTGTGTATATCTGGAACGTAGAGGAGGCTCTGGTTTATAAAACTCCCCTATTGGAATCGATGTTAGAAATAATTGTGTTTATTGTTATGATGGAAAGCTTTAAGAACCGATCAAGAGAAAAAAGTTAGTATAAAACTAGACAACATTGTTTTTTATTCGGCTTGCAATTAAATTTTGGAAGAAAAGGTAGGTGAAAGGGAGTTCGGTACTTTACTACTTTTGTATCCTTTCATTTTATAACGCTGCTTCCATCCAAGCGGATTTTCTCTCTTTTTTTTTTTTTTTTTAAGAACTTGAGCCAATGAATCATTTTGTGAGGATAATGATGATGATCATGATTAGCGAGACACAGAATGGTGATACTTTGCTTCATCATGTGGTAGAGGGAAAATAATATCCATGATGTGAAATTTTATTGGATGGGGTGGGGGATTAAAGCCATGATGGGTAGGTGAAGTAAGCGGGAGTGCAGAATGAGGTGGTGGCTTTCATTGCCTTTGCCTTGTTTTCCAACCTGATCATTGGCGGCTTTTAAAGCCCAAAAGAGCTCTGAGCAGTGTTTGTTGCGGAGGGGTCCGCCTCTCAACTTCACAGCTCCATCCTTTGGGATGGCCTCTCAGGCTATTGGGAAGCACTGAAAGCAGGACAAGGACAGAATCTGCTAGCTATAATGCAGGGCTTAGGTCCATTTTGGTAGACGTGAATATGAGAAGGATGAACTTTGAGTTTACGAAAGGTCTAATGTGTAGCTCTTAAAGTTTATTTTAGTAATTATAGTTGAAGGGAGACTAATCAACAATGCACCACCTCGTATGGAGAATGGAGAATGCATTCTGGTTCAAATGAGATTCTGATGTAATCCATGCAGCACTATCATGCTATCATCCTTTATGGATTATAAGTTAGCACTTATTCTCTAAATTATAGGTTGCCCATTGTTTTTCATATGTATATTTTTTTGTCTAAATTTTATCAAGCACATCTAGGTAATCAATGCCAACATTTGCTTAGTTCATAGTAATTTAATAGGGATAGAGATATCTAGGGTGCAGTCCAATCAGCTTGCTACATTCTAGTGTGGGTTACTTTATGTAGGGGAACATAATTTTTCTGTTTGAGTTTAAAAGATGGATAATTAAAAGATCTACAGTTAATTTGACTTGCCAGTTTTAGACAGCTTAAATGTCATATATATGGTGGAACTTATAGCAAGAGACGTTCGATTAGGGAGCCAAATACATACTCTTATCAAGCTGCATTTAGAAAGAATTCCACCCAATAAGTGTTTTTATTCATCTTTTATTTCAGAACTAAGAAAGGTGAAAGTCTAGCTTAATATCCGGATGGATTAAGCCCAATCTTTCCTATCAATATAAAAGACTTATCAAATTTGTTGATGCCGAGTTACTCTCTTCAAACGTCGGGAAAATGGACGTCCTCCTCACTGGACTCATGCAAGAAAAGTCCCCGAAGACCGGATGCTCCGATGGGGACCCTCCGACGCTCAAGTTAGTCATTCGAGAACAGACGAGAACTGACTAGCAGATGAAAGCTAGAAAGTTAGGGTTTAACTAGTAGGAAGAAGCTAGAAAAACCAGAGTTCTTGGATCCTTACTTACAGTGAGAGTGTGCACTTTTATACATGTTCGAAGATACATCCTTTCATTCCGGAAGATTGCTGATTTCAAGGCACCTCGTCCAATAACGGACAAAAAGATGAGGCTGACAATGACAGATCGTACCATCACCGTACATGTCAGAGGCGTCCTACGTTACCTATCAGTACGACTTCACAGATGTCTGGCGTCTGTGGTTATACCTGGTGTGCGCCGTTGCCGGATGTGACCACGCATAGTTGCAGGCGGGTGGTGAACCGTACACTGTAACTGGGTATGGTCATGCACAATCGCAGACATGCGATGGACCATACGCCGTTATGAGATATGGCCACACGCTGCTACGGATGTGCAGCGGACCACGTGAGCATGCCAGGTGGCTCGAGGCTATAGGTTGCTGGGCTCAAGGGCCAGACCACGTATCGAGCACTGTTCATGCAGCCCAAGGCCGAGGGGGTCTCGGAGGTTGAGATACTGTTCATAGAGTCTGGGAGCTGGGGCTCGAGGCCGAGCACTGTTCATGCAGCCCAAGACCGAGGGGGTCTCGGGGGTTGAGATACTGTTCATAGATTTTGGGAGCTGGGGCTCGAGGCCGAGACTGGAACTGGAGGCCGAGCACTGTTCATGTAGCCCGAGACCGAGGGGGTCTCGGGGGTTGAGATACTGTTCATAGAGTCCGGGAGCTGGGGCTCGAGGCCGAGACTAGAACTCGAGGCCGAGCACTGTTCATAGAATTCGGGAGTTGGGGCTCGAGGCCGAGACTGGAACTCGAGGCCGAGCACTGTTCATGCAGCCCGAGACTGAGGGGGTCTCGGGGGTTGAGATACTGTTCATAGAGTCCGGGAGTTGGGGCTCAAGGCCGAGACTGGAACTCAAGGCCGAGCACTGTTCATAGAGTTCGGGAGCTGGGGCTCGAGGCCGAGACTGGAACTCGAGGCCGAGCACTGTTCATGCAGCCCGAGACCGAGGGGGTCTCGGGGGTTGAGATACTGTTCATAGAGTCCGGGGCCGTGGGGGCATCGGGACCTTGATGGCCGGAGTTGACCCGATGCAGGGTGAAGCTGGAGAGTTGAATGACATTTTGCAGATGCGAAGAGTGAGTCTTCAAGTCTGGTGCCTGGTGAGGCCGATGTTGATATCCGACGCAAAGGGGGCCCCGGAGGCCGAGGGGATCTCCGTCAGTCACTGTTACCGTTTATTCTAACGGCGCTGGATCAGCCATATCAGATGCCCCCTCACTCCTGATACAGAGCGGGCCCACCCCAGCAAGGCAAAGGGGGTGTCACCTCCAAGTGGTTGATCCCCGTCCTTTGCGAACCGCCTCCGGACACGTGTCTCTGGGCGCTGCAATGACTTTACCCGGGTGATATGGGTGATGTGAAAGGCTGGCCACTACCATCCACCCGATCTACCGTGATCGTCCTCGAAGCAAGGTAGATCCTTCGAAGTCCATGAGGAAAGCTGCATCATCATTGCCCATCATAGCGATAACGTCAACGATGTCCCATCATCGGTCGGAGGCATATTGTATCACGCGCTGAGCGATCGCCGAGGCAACCCATCCTATGGTGGGGGTCCACGTGGCTGGCGAGACGAGGCGGGACAATTTGAAACTGAATAAAACTTGGGTGGGGGTTGAATCTGGTCACACTACGGCTATCGCTATCTTCTTCCTTCGAAACTCTGCCTCCTGACCTTCCTTGCGATCTGAGAGCCTGCGCACACCATTTTCTTCCTCAGGTCAGCTCTTCGTCTCTTCTAGACCTCACTGTTCCTTCTTCCAACAATGAGTTCGAAGTCCTGGACCTCGGAGGATGATTCAGAGGATCGTCTTTCTTCCGAGAGGCTTCGAGCTTCTCCTTCTCTCTCCCCTCTCCTTCACCTCCTCTTAAGTGGTCCTTTGATCCGAAGGACCGCGTCCCTCTGGCTCGACGGTGGGTGGCCGGTGGGGCTCCCGTAGGGAGACGCCCGGTGACGGCTGGCAGGGCCCCATCGAGGAGATGTCGGACGGAGGTTGGCACCTCCTCGAGGGTGGGGGCGAATCCCCGGAGGGGGTCACCTCCACGATAATAGGCTAGGATTTGACGAACATCTGGGCCCATTACCAAATCCCCCGGGATGTCGGGCTTTTTCTCCCGACTCCCGATGATAGAGTGATTTCTTCTCGTCCCGGCCGAGTGGCCGTTTATGAAATGTCTCTAAGGGTGGGCCTCCGTCCACCCCTTCCTTCTTTTTTCATTAACCTCCTTAACTATTACTCCTTGACCCCTTCCCAACTGGTCCCGAACTCCCTTCAAACCGTTAGTTCCTTCGTCGTCCTCTGCCATCACCTTCACATTACCTCCCGAATCTCCCCCTTTCGCTCTTTCTATATCCTTCGGGCTCAGAAGTGGCTGTTCCAGCCCCGACCGGGTCGAGCCCTCAAACTTCTTCCTACTTCCGTCAAGGGATGGAAATCCCAATTTTTCTTTGCCGATCTGGACCAGGTTAAGCCCCGGTAGGGAGACCCCGACCTCCGAGGTAACATAAATTCTATCATCCTTCCTGGAGACAGAGAAGCGTTTGGGCAGTTGTTGACTATCGTCATCCCTCGGTACAACCTACTTCTGACAGAGGAGAACCTCCGGTCGGCGGGTCTCATCTCCCACCGTGGTGAGTAAGCCACCTCCATACTTAGTCAAATAGAAGACTTCTTGTTTCGTTCGTAATTTTTTTTTATACTGACTCCGGCTGATGCTATACAGCAATAAAGGTCCCGATCCGTAACCTCAAGAGGGCCGCCGCCAAGAGGAGGGCCCAGGAGGGGCCGAGCGAGGGGCAGCAGACACTGGCCCCAACACATCTAACAGTGCGGGTGCCCGAGCCGCCCGCACCACAAGAGCCTCCGGCTGCTCCAAAAATTAATTTGATGGCCGACACCCCGCTAGAAAGGGCGGTGGCCGAGGGGGTAACGACGGAGGTGCTAGCGACAGCGGAGGTGCTCCCTGCTCCCAGCGGACCAGCCCTTGCCGAGGCGACAAGGAGCTGGGGTGAGGGACCATCGGGGGCAGCAAGTCCGCCCCCGAGCAGACTCCAACAAGCAGCCCTCCACGTGCCGAGTCTAAAACCGCCGAGGCTGCTGGGGGAAATGGAGTCAAACCGAGGCCGCCTCGGGACTCCATTTTAAACGATGGGCGTTGGGCGGAGTGGCTTATCTCACCAGTCCTCGTGCCCAAGGTTCAGGAAGAACTTAGCCATTTGAAGGCGGCTACGTTCTTCCGAGAGTTCTACGTGGCTCTGATTAAAGTAAGCAGTCTAGCAACCCCCTTGCCGTTAGGTTTCTCTTTTCCTCTTCTTTTCTCTTTTTTGACATGAGGCTTGCATGCAGCTTGCAAATTCCCTAGCGGCTACAAGGGAGGCCATCCATGGGGGAAAGACCCTCATACGGGAGGCCCAACAAGAGGCCGAGGAGGCTCGCGCTTGAGCTGAGGCGGTCGAGAGGGCCCTGGAGTCGGCCAGGGTTGCCTAGGCCGACGAAATAAAGGTGGCCAAGAGTCGGGCAGAGGTTGAGGCCAACCGTTTGCGGGAAGCGCTCAGCCAGCTAATGGAGAACGAAGGCGCCATCGTAGCAAGAGACTTGCACATTGCCGAACTGACCACGACCATTCAGGCGGCCGAGGATCGGGCGGTCGAGGCCGAGGAGAGGGCAAAGAAGGCTGAGGAGGAAGCGGATCGTGCCCAGGAGGCCGAGAGGACAGCGACAGCATCTCTAGCTACGGAGAAAGAGGCTCGAGCCGCCGAGGTGGAGGCAGCCGTTGAGGCCAGGGCTGCCAGGGTCATAGAAGAGTTCATGGCGTCCGAGCGCTACGCGGACGAGATGGCTGAGGCTTCGGCGGAGGCGTATCTCCAAGGGTTCCAGTGTGGAAAGGAAAAGGTTGCCCGAGACCTGAACCTTTCTCAGGCCCTTGAGGTCGAGCCGAAGCGTCTTTCCGAAGTTACCTCGTCCGATGACGAGCCTGCGTCGGCCGAACTATGAGCTTCAAGTTGTACTTTTTCATCTTTTTTTTTGCAAGTCCGACTTTGTCGGTGTTTGTAGGCACTTCGAATCAATGAAGTATAATCTTTCCTTCAATGAAAATTGTCTTTATCCAACTGTAGCCTCTATCCCAAGTCCTTTGGTTGCCGACGTGGGACCCTTGGGGGCTTCGTCAGCACCAAGGTGCGACCTCTAATTCATTCTCGAATAACCTCGACTTAGCAATGTAGGACTGGATCCTAGAGCCGAGGGAGATGGACTTCCAGGGACCGATCGGGCATCGGACTTGGAGGGCCGAGGTAGACTCGGGCTTCTAGGAGTCAATCGTACGCTACTTTGCCAGTGGTACACTGGGCTTTGTGCCTGGCTGGCCCAAGGCTTTTGGTGCCGAGCTGACCTCGGACTTTTGGTGCCGACCGGGGTCGAGCTTGTCGTTGAGAGCCGATGGTACATCACTCTGCCAGTGGTACACTGGGCTTTGTGCCTAGCTAGCCTAGGGCTTTTGGTGCCAAGCTGGCCTCGGGCTTTTGGTGCCGATCAGGGTCGGGCTTGTTGTTGAGAGCCGATGGTACATCGCTCTGCCAGTGGTATACTGAGCTTTGTGCCTGGCTGGCCCAGGGCTTTTGGTGCCGAGCTAGCCTCGGGCTTTTGGTGCCGACCGGGATCGGGCTTGTTATTGAGAGCCGATGGTACATCGCTCTGCCAGTGGTACACTGGGCTTTGTACCTGGCTGGCCCAGGGCTTTTGGTGCCGAGTTGGCCTCGGGCTTTTATTGTTGAGAGTCGATGGTACATCGCTCTGCCAGTGGTACACTGGGCTTTGTGCCTGGCTAGCCCAGGGCTTTTGGTACCGAGCTGGCCTCGGGTTTTGGTGCCGACCGGGGTCGGGCTTGTTATGGAGAGCTGATGGTACATCGCTCTGCCAGTGGTACACTGGGCTTTGTGCCTGGCTAGCCCAGGGCTTTTGGTGCCGAGCTGGCCATGAGCTTTTGGTGCGAACCGGGGTCGGGCTTGTTGTTGAGAGCCAATGGTACATTGCTCTGCCAGTGGTACACTAGGCTTTGTGCCTGGATGGCCCAGGGCTTTTGGTGTCGAGCTGGCCTCGAGCTTTTGGTGCCGACCGAGGTCAGGCTTGTTGTTGAGAGCCGATGGTACATTGCTCTGCCAGTGGTATTGGGCTTTGTGTCTGGCTGGCCTAGGGCTTTTGGTGCCGAGCTGGCCTAGCTTTTGTTGCCGACCGGGGTCGAGCTTGTTGTTGAGAACCGATGGTACATCGCTCTGCCAGTGGTACATGGGCTTTGTGCCTGGCTGGCCTAGGGCTTTTGATGCCGAGCTGGCCTCGGGCTTTTGGTGCTGACCGGGGTTGGGCTTGTTGTTGAGAGCCGATGGTACATCGCTCTGCCAGTGGTATACTGGGCTTTGTACCTGGCTGGCCCAGAGCTTTTGGGGCCGACCGGGTCGGGCTTTTGGCTGAAAGACTGAGATACTAGAACTCAAGTTTATTAATGTGAAATGAGGGGTGAAAGCCCAGAAGAATACAGCATGGTATTTAATGTAAGAAGGAAATGCACTACTGATAATACCGATGAAGGTTGTCAGCATTCCACGTCCGAGGGAGTGGCTTTCCATCCAGCTCTTCAATCTTGTATGCTCCATAACGGAGTGCTTCAGTGATCTGGTAGGGCCCCTCCCAGTTCGGGGCTAGCTTGCCTCCTTCTGTCGGCTTTGAGACTTCGGCTGGTCGAAGGATCAGGTCTCCAGGCAAAAAAGTCTTGGGGCGCACGTGGGCGTTGTAATACCTGGAAGCTCGTTGTCGGTAGACCGCCATCCGGAGTCGCGCTCGGTCTCGCACCTCCTCCACCAGGTCGAGGTTGGCTCGTAGCCGGTCCAAGTTGTCTTCCTCACTATATGACTCCACCCGGGGACTCGGGGAGCCTATCTCCACCAGGATGATAGCCTCAGACCCAAAGACCAGACTGAACGGGGTCTCACCAGTGGGTGCTTGTGGCGTTGTATGGTAGGCCCATAGTACATTGTGGAGCTCCTCCACCCACCGTCCCTTGCAATCATCCAGTCGGGTTCTCAGTCCTTGGAGAATGATGCGATTGGTCACCTCGGCCGCCCATTGGTCTGAGAGTGTCCGACTGAGGTGAATCTCTGATGGATGCCGAGTTCAGTGCAGAATCTTCGGAAGGGTGCGTTATCGAACTGCCGGTAATTATCGGTGACCAGAGTGTGTGGTAGCCCAAACCGACATATGATAGACTTCCAAAAAAAGGATCTCACTTTGCTCTCAGTGATCTTAGCAAGGGCTTCGGCCTCAATCCACTTGGTGAAGTGATCGACAGCCACTAGGAGGAACTTGCGCTGTTCGGAGGCTGGAGGGAATGGTCCCAAGATGTCCATACCCTATTGGGCGAAGGGCCAAGGCGCCGCTAGGGGGGTCAGCTGAGATGCCGGCTGTCGCTGAATATTGGCGTGGCGCTGGCAGCTATCACACTTCTTAACAAGCTCAGCCGCATCCTCCCTTATGGTCAGCTAGTAGTACCCCTGCCGCAGGGCCTTGTAAGCTAGGGCTCTGCCCCCAGATGACTCCCGCATATGCCCTCATGGATTTTTCGTAGGATGTAGTCAGCTTCGGCTGGTCCGACACACTTGAGGACTGGGTATGAAAATGATCTTCGATAAAGCTTTCCGTCCATCATCAGGAACTTCGGGGCCCGCCGCTTGAGCAGTCTGGCCTCAGCTGGGTCCTCAGGGAGGGTGCTATTGGTCAGATACGAACGTAGGCGTCCATCCAGGAGGGCTCTTGCTCGACTGACAATGCTTCATCCACAGCTTCAATGCTTGGGGCTTGCAGGTGCTCCACATACGTCCTTCCCAGGGTCTCGTCGGCCAAGGTGGCCAAACGGGATAGCGCGTCGGCCCTAGCATTCTCAGCCCGAGGGATATAGCTGACACGGAAGTAAGAGAAACGAGAGGCTTGGGATTATACCTTGCTCATGTAACGAGACATGGTCGGGTCTCTGGCTTCATACTCCCCAGCAACCTATCCGGAGACAAGCTGAGAGTCTGTGAAGGCCCTCAGACGCTCCGCACCAAGCTCCTCGGCCAACTTCATCCCCGCCAACAGGGCTTCATACTCCGCCTGGTTATCAGTGGCTGGGAACAAAAACCGAAGGGCATACTCCACCACCTCCCCCTCGGGACTTGCAAGGATGAGCCCAGCTCCGCTTCCCTGAGAATTTGCTGCTCCATCCACGTGCAAGATTCAGTCTTCCTTTCCTATTTCCTCGGCCGAGGAGGACTCCATGCACGCCTCCGGACATGATTTCTCCGAACACTCCTCGGCCCAAGTGCACTCGACCAAGAAATCAGCTAACACCTGGGACTTCATGGTAGACCTTGGCCGGATAGATAAGTCGAACTCGCTCAGCTTGATGGCCCACTTGGCTAATCGACCAGAGGTGTTACGATGGACAAGATGGTCCGAAGAGGTTGGTCTGTGAGCACCACGATGGGATGAGCTTGGAAGTAGGGTCGGAAGCGCTGGGCAGAGACCACCAAGGCGAAGATGATCTTCTCAGTCCTAGAATATCTGGCTCGGCATCATAAAGCACCTTGCTGGTGTAGTAGACTGGCTTTTGCACTATGTCAGCATCCATACGCACGAGCACAGAACTGATGGCCTCGGGGGAGGCTGCAAGTACAGGAAGAGCTCCTCCCCACCCCTTGGCTTGGATAACAGCGGGGAGTGGATAAAAATTGCTTCAACTCCTCGAAGGCGTCCTGACACTCCTTTGTCTACTCGAAGCTGTTGACCTTGCGCAGCACTTTAAAGAAGGGCAGACACCTTTCTGCCGATCTCGACATGAAGCGACTCAAGGCCGCCACCTTTCCGGTTAGGCACTGCACCTCCTTTTTATTAGCTGGGGGCCTCATATCCAAGATGGCTCGAATCTTGTTGGGATTGGCTTCGATCCCCCGTTAAGTTACCATGAAGCCCAGAAACTTCCTGCCGCAACCCCGAAGACACACTTGTGGGGGTTCAGCCTCATCCGGTATTGGCGCAGGTTGTTGAAGGTCTCTGCGAGATCGGTGACGTGGTCGGCAGCGTGGGTGCTCTTGGTCAGCATATCGTCCACGTACACCTCCATGTTGTGCCCGATCTGGTCCTCAAAGACGTTATTCATTAACCTCTGATAGGTGGCCCTGGCATTCTTCAGCCCAAATAGCATCACCTTGTAGCAGTAAATCCCTTTTTCAGTAACAAAGGAGGTGGCCTCTTCATCAGCTGGGTCCATCCTTATCTGGTTGTATCCCGAGAATGCATCCATGAAGCTAAGAGTTTCGTGCCCGGACGTAGCGTCCACTAGCTGGTCGATCCGGGGCAGTGGGAAGCTGTCTTTGGGGCACGCCTTATTGAGATCGGTGAAGTCCATGCACATCCTCCAACTCCCACTGGCCTTGCAAACCATCATGATATTCGCCAGCCAGTCGGGGTAGTGCACCTCACGGATGTGACCGGCGGCCAACACCTTTCACACCTCCTCATCCACAGCCTTCTGTCTGTCAGAGGCGAAGCTCCTCTTCTTCTGCCGAATGGGTCGGCACTCCGGCTTGACGTTGAGCTGGTGGGTAATCACTTCTTCCGAATGCCTGGCATGTCAGACGCTGACCAGGCAAAGACATCGGCGTTGGCTCGCAAGAAAGCAAGGAGCTGGCCGTGGGCTTCCTCTGGGAGAAGGGCTCCGATTTGGATTGTCTTTGCTGGGTCCTCTCCAAGAGGGAAGGCTAGCAGGCGCTCGGCCGGCTCTCCTCTTCTCTCTAGGTCCCGGGGGTCCAGCGCTTCTGGTGCAGGTGCAAACATCACCCCTTGTGGACTAGGGGCCATGTGACAGCAAAGTGGGGGCGGGTTCTGCTCCCCCCGCATCTCCCCGACTTCTTCACTGGTGGAAAACCTCACGAGGAGCCTCTTAGTGGAGATGATAACATCTAAAAGATTAAGCCCAGGTCTTCCAAGGATTGCATTATAAGCGAGGGGTACCCGAACCACCAGGAAGCTCATAAAGACTGTACTTTGGCGCGGGGCCATGCCAGCCATGACAGGAAGAGTGATCTCCCCCTTGACCTTCACGGAATCTCCAGTGAACCCCATCAGGGGCATAACGACGGGCCGGAGCAGGTCGGGTGATAGGTTCATGTGAACAAAAGCATCATAATTCAAAATATCCATCAAGCTCCCATTATCAACTAGAATTTTTTTACAGGATGCTTAGCAATCGTCATGGACACGACGACGCTATCATCATTCTTATTTATCACCCCCTCTAAGTCCCTTTTAGAAAAAGGGATTACAGAATCTAACTCCTCCTTCCCTCGCGGCCTCTTGGGCGGGCCACCTGCCCCCAAAAAATCATCGCCACCATCTTCTCAGTTGGAGCATTGTCAATCACCGATAGCGAAGGCGTCGACGGACCAGGAGCACCTGGGTTGTTCCTCTGAATGAACTTCCCCAGGTGGCCATGCTGGATAAGATCATCTATCACCTTCTTCAACTGGCGGCAGTTATCGGTGTCGTGGCCGTGATCCCAATGGTAGCGGCAGTACAAATTCTTGTTGCAGGGGATCTTTGGGTTCAGTGGAGGAGGGCGTGACAGATATGACTCACCCTCTATCTCCAGCAAGATGTGGGAGATGGGGTAAGCAGAGGGGTGTAAGGACCGTCTCTCTGTGCAGGGGCTTGAGGATGGTTGTCTGGTCGGCGGGGAGGCTTGGGCCTCCTGGGTCGAACTTCAGCAGGCTCAGGGCGAGCTGGCTTCTTGAGGACACTCCCACTAGCCTCGTGCCGAGAGGAATCAGCCTCGTCGGTGCGGATATACTTCTGGGTCCGGGTCAAGAGTTCGGCATAGGAACCGGATGGCTTCTTGTCAAGGGAGTATGCGAAGCGAGACTAATGGAGCCCTCGTTCAAGGCCAAAGTGGTCACTGAGTCCTCAAGATTGTAGACTTCTAGGGCTGCCTCCTTGAACCGAGCGGCGTAATCCCGCAAGGACTCGCCGCTCTTCTACTGGACCGAGAAGAGGCTGCCAGCTACCCTTGGAATCTTTTGGCAGGCATCAAAATGAGCTAAGAAAGCCCTCTCCAGCTGACGAAAAGAATCGATACTCTACGGTGGCAGGCAAGAGTACCAAACTCAGGCAGCTTTCTTCAGGGTGGCAGGGAAGGCAATGCACATGAGCGAATCGGTTGCCCCCTGGACCTGCATGAGAACCTTGTAACTTTCTAGGTGGTCCAGAGGATCTGTGTCCCGTCATAGGGATCCAGCTGAGGAAGACGAAACCGGTGGAGATGGGCTCTTCCATGATACGACGGGACAACGGGGGTCGGCTATCATAGTCCGCCTCTGGCAGGTGAGTTATCCGACGACTAAGTTCCTCTAACTGCTGGTTGTACTCATCGAGTCGGCGCTTAGCTCGACGGGCTATCCTGCCATCGAAGGACCCCTCCCCCGAGGACTCTGAGGATGGGGAAGAGTGACGGCGATGTCGACGAGGGCGCTCTACCTCCTTCTCATGCCACCGCTTGGAAGAAACACTGGCATGACGAGAAGGCACCAGGGTCTCTTGGAGGCTCCCTGACAGTGAGGCTTGGGCGAAGCATGGCGGTGGCGAGCTTCCGGGACCGGCGATCTCCTTCGGAAGGAATGCTGACAGGATTGCACCACCTCCAGAACTGATGGGAATGGCTCTGGCTACCGCACGGCCGCCTGCTGGTGCTGCAAACCTTGAACCACCGCCGCCAAAGATTGGACTTGCGTGGCTAGGGAGGCAAGACGGTCTTCCTGGAGCTGCTGTGGAGGAGGCGCAGAGACGTCGATTGGGGGAGCGGAAGGTCCAGCCGTCTGAGGATGCGGTAGTGCAAGGACACCGGCTGGGGGAGCCGAGGGGCCAACCGTCGGCGGATTAGCTCCTTGACGCTGCCCCCCAGCGCAGCTGGCAGAGACCCCTTTTCCACGGGTTGTCACCATGGCTCAAGAGCTCGGAGAGAGAGAGGTCACCGATTGCTGATTAGAAATCTTTCTCGTGCCCCCCTTCCTGGCGCGCCAATCTGTTGAAGCCGAGTCACTCTCTTCAAACGCCGAGGAAATGGACATCCTCCTCACCGGACTCCTGCAAGAAAAGTCCCCGAAGACCGGATGCTCCGATGGGGACCCTCCGACACTCAAGTTAGTCACTCGAGAACAGACGAGAACTGACTAGCGGATGAAAGCTAGAAAGTTAGGGTTTAACTAGTAGGAAGAAACTAGAAAAATCAGAGTTCTTGGACCCTTACTTACAGTGAGAGTGTGCACTTTTATACCTGTTCGAAGATACATCTTTTCGTTTTGAAAGATTGCTGATTTCAAGGCACCTCATCCAATAATGGACAAAAAGATGAGGCTGATAGTGACAGGTCGTACCGTCACCGTGCATGTCGGAGGCGTCATGCGTTACCTATCATTACGGCTTCACAGGTGTCTGGCGTCTGTGGTTATACCTGGTGCATGCCGTTGCCGGATGTGACCGCGCACAGTTGCTTGCGGGTGGTGAACGATACGTTGTAATGGGGTATGGTCATGCACAGTCATAGACATGCGATGGACCATACGCCGTTATGAGGTATGGCCACACGCTGCTATGGATGTGCAGCGGACCACGTGGGCATGCCAGATGGCCCGAGGCTATAGGTTGCTGGGCTCATCGGCCAGACCACGTATCGAGCACTGTTCATGCAATCCGAGACCGAGGGGGTCTCGGGGGTTGAGATACTGTTCATAGAGTCCGAGAGTTGGGGCTCGAGGCCGAGACTGAAACTCGAGGCCGAGCACTGTTCATGCAGCCCGAGACCAAGGGGGTCTCGGGGGTTAAGATACTGTTCATAGAGTCCAGGAGCTGGGGCTCGAGGCCGAGATTGGAACTCGAGGCCGAGCACTGTTCATCCAGCCCGAGACTGAGGGGGTCTCGAGGGTTGAGATACTGTTCATAGAGTCCGGGAGCTGGGGCTCGAGGCCGAGACTGGAACTCGAGGCCGAGCACTGTTCATAGAGTCCAGGAGTTGGGGCTCAAGGTCGAGACTGGAACTCGAGGCCAAGCACTGTTCATGCAGCCCGAGACCGAGGGGGTCTCGGGGGTTGAGATACTGTTTCATAGAGTCCAGGAGATGGGGCTCAAGGCCGAGACTGGAACTCGAGTCCGAGCACTGTTCATAGAGTCTGGGAGCTGGGGCTCGAGGCCGAGACTGGAACTCAAGGCCGATCACTGTTCATGCAGCCCGAGACCGAGAGGGTCTCGGGGGTTGAGATACTGTTTATAGAGTCCGGGAGCTGGGGCTCGAGGTCGAGACTAAAACTCGAGGCCGAGCTTGTTCATAGAGTCCGGGAGATGGGGCTCGAGGTCGGGACTGGAACTCGAGGCCGAGTACTGTTCATGCAGCCCAAGACCGAGGGGGTCTCGGGGGTTGAGATACTGTTCATAGAGTCCGGGAGCTGGGGCTCGAGGCCGAGACTAGAACTCGAGGCCGAGCACTGTTCATAGAGTTCGGGAGCTGGGGCTCAAGGCCGAGACTGGAACTCAAGGCCGAGCACTGTTCATACATACTGTTCATAGAGTCCGGGGCCGTGGGGGCCTCGGGACCTCGATGGCCGGAGTTGACCCGATGCAGGGTGAAGCTGGAGAGTTGAATGACATTTTGGAGATGCGAAGAGTGAGTCTTCAAGTCTGGTGCCTGGTGAGGCCGATGTTGATATCCGATGCCAAGGGGGCTTCGGAGGCCGAGGGGGTCTCCGCCAGTCGCTGTTACCGTTTATTCTGACGGCGCTGGATCAGCCATATCAAAATTTATAAATTATCAATCTTGTTTGCATGTTCGAATTACTAAATTTATGCCAATATATGGATGATAGCCAAAAAAAAAAAAAAAAAAGCCAGTTGCTTCGGGTTAAATAAAATGGCTTCAGCTTAATGGTTAGTATTCTGGGTTTGAATCTTTGTAGGATTGTTTGCCGTCTCAAGCGTTCTAATGGTCCGATAAAAGCCCTTTACTTAGCCGTTCCAAGGATATGACTGGTGGCTCTCTCTCTCTCTCTCTCTATGCATCAAACTAGGTTCTGGTTACATAAATCGTCAACAAAATCTGATTTGATGTAAAAATACCATGCTGTTTTATAAAAGACTTGACCAACTTAGATGCGTAGTCTGTCCAATTCAAATCAAAGTTCAAATCGAGTAGGCTGTGCTTCATGAGCTAGCCTTGCCAAAGTCATTTCAAGTACAAAAGAGTAATTATCCATCCGAAACGGTGTCCCAACTGCTTTTATTCCTTCAATCATCCCTGCCAATCGAAATGAGAAAACATGATGGCTGGCCAACCCATCTTACTTGGTGGCACTTCAGATATGGTAAATTTTCATGACAAGTGAACGATTCATCTAGCAAAGAACTAACGAGTTACCAGCGCAATTCCTTCTAGGACTAGTGCTTTTGTAAGCACCTCTCTGAATTTTTTAATATACAAATTAAAAAATATTCTGCTTTGTATGTAGTTTAGAAGCGCACGCATCACTCATGCTGATTGGCCGCATGTGCATATGAACTGCGCATATGTTGAAAGAACAAAATTATTCTAGACATGCACGACGATGCACAAAGACCTTTTCTATGAACTTTGAATAGCTATATAATTTATAGTGCCAGTGACTCAGAAAGGCCAGCCCAAGCGTTCTATACTTTTTTAGGTTTTACTGCTGAAAAAGTCTTGTTACGCTAAAAGTGATGCAGCAAGAGCTCATCATGTTCGATGATTAGCATGTGTGCCAAAGCAGGAACAATGATTTTGCCTTTGATATATGCATGCGCCAATCATCAGGTAAGTGCCTTCGGTGCTATAAGACTTTTTCTTTCACTACTCAATGTATTCTTCCTTAAGCGTATTTTTTTTGACTGCCATGCCTTACTTGATTTTGGTTATTGCCGACAACTGTGCTCTTTCTTTACGATACCTACTAATGTTCATATAGCTTTTAAGATCTAAATGTATCATCTAATAAAGCATAAATCTGCAACTCCTTTTAAAGTTTTCCAGTACTCCCATTATCTCAACAAAGTCCCCCCGGTCATGCCTATAATTTATATTTCAACATACTTTGCAGCCACTGGACCATATCATTAATATCTTAACCATGAAGCCCAGATATTTTCCGAATGGACATGTTTGACATTAAATTTTATAATAATCTGTAAACATGCGACATTTTGAAACTCTATACAAATGAATTCTTTATAACCTTAATGTATAATGGTATTGTAATAAATGCTCGACGTTGCAATAATCTTGCTCTTATTCTGCTGCGGCTTAGAGAAAAGGAGTGAAACTCCATCTATTTCATCTCAACGAGAAAATATAATACGGGAAGGGGTGTGGAGGAGGTCAACAAGATTAGAAGGCAAGATAAAGATCAGTAGAGAATGCTGAGAGATTTCTTGGAAAAAGAGTCAAACAACTTGTGAATGATTCATGTGCTACTAAAACAAAATTATGGAGATATCTGGAAAGAGGACAAGTCTTTTCAGGATCGTGCCCATCACATATTTTTTCTTTCCAAGTGACGCTAAGATTGGTGGGTAACTTGTCACGTAGTCACCTCCCAAACCCACCATCTAATTCAACTCGTGATATGGTTGCATATCTTTGGTATACAATCTTAAGAGTATAAAATATGGTTCCAATAAAAAGTATTTTACAAAGATCAGAAGGTATTTGTTTTTGGTAAAATTTATTTCTAAAGTTTCATGACAATTGCTAATTTTGACGGAAGAAATTTAACAAAAATAACTATTTTTGTAAAACTCATTCATTGTAATGATTTGTAAACTAGTTTTAGCAAAACTTCTCAACCCAATAGCCTAAAGGTAGTGTTTGATAGAAAAAATATTATTCATGAATAAGTGTACGTGATAGAGTTTGTCCCTGACTATCCCTAGGGATATCCTTTAACTATTCGATCATATCAAATGCAAAAAGGTAAATCCATAGGATAACTTTTTTTTACTCTTATTTGGAGGGATAACCAGCTATTCCTGCATTTTCTATGGAATAAATTGAGGAGATATCCCATTGTTAACCATAATTAACCATGGATTATCCTTTGGTTAACTTTATTTCCAACTATCCTTTATAGTTATGGCTTTTGGGAATAAGAGGGGATATCCTTTGGATATCTCTTTTCATCCCTTATTTCAAACACTACCTAAGAGAGAAGTCAAAACAATCAACCAATATGGGGTACTTTTACTGGTTCCAATCTCTCTCTTTTTTTTTTAATGAAATATTCTTCTACGAGTGTATGGCTACATTTGTGGTCCATATGTATCACAATATGCAAATTCACCTGGATTCATCTACCTATTGCCGTTCTCTCTTTTTAATTAAACATATAAAAGGTAATTTAGGCTTCATTTCCTTCTTCTACAATAATAAAAATCAAACATACTTACAAAAATTAAAATTGAGGGAGCATATACTGCTTTGCAAAACTAATAATTTTATTCTATGGATAAATTGATAACCATCGAATTTTCTCTTTAATGCATCTTAATCAAAATTCATAGAGTTATATAAACAAGCTTAAACTTTTAACATGGAATTTCAATTGTTGAATTTGGTCAATGCCTTTAGATTGCTAATGATGCCGTTCATGCTAAGCCTCATACATCTAGGGAGAGTCAACCTTCTTATCCTTGGGTTATTCTAAAGCACATGCTTCGGACTATCATCCATGATTCCCGAGCATCCCACAAGACCTGATAACTATAGAAGATGATTGTTAGTTATCTTCTCACTCAAGAAAAAATCTATCTCAATGTATCTCATGAGAGGATCATTCTAAAATGCCAAACACAACAACTTGTAGACCATTTCAATAAAGAGATTTCAAACACCCAAATAACCAAGCACAAAAAGCAAACCCTTGTATGATGCTTTCCCATCTCCTTCGCTAGAAATAGCTACTTTGGCACCCTTGGAGTATAATTAAAAACTCCGCCGCATCTGCAGCATTCTCAAAAACTCCATGTTAAACTTCATAGCCTATCGAAAAGGACAACAAATGGTAATTGAGTCCTTCAAAGAAGGCAGCACCCACCATCCATAGATCTTTAGTTAAAGGTTTGATGAAGATTCATAAGCTCGATCTTGCTTAGCTCATCCTTGATCATGTGCTCCACCCAAAGAAGAGCATTGATAACATGACCAAGTTAGAAGAGTTGAGTGATGTCTTCGAGGATTTGGTGGTGGTCACAGAGAATAGTAGGGTGAGATATGGTGAGGCTGAGAAGGGTTTTAAGCTTAGACGTCTTTCTTGAGGTCTTTCTAATAGAAGGTCCAGCTTCTTTTACATCCATTCCTTCTTCTCTTGTGCAATAGCTAGGGGTGCAACTTGGGTCTATGAAACTCAGATTTTTCTCAACCCTAATTCTAACCCTATTTGTAAAATATCAATGCTAACCCTAACCCTAACCCTATTTGTAAAATTTCAACCCTAACTCTATTTTTAAAAATTAGGTTCGGATTGAGTTTCGGATTGAAATTCGGATTGATAAAAATAAATAAATAAATAAATAAATGAAATCTGAAATAAATAAGCTTAATATTGCACAAATAATAATTTTTCTTCTTTTGTCACTACGTTTCTAACTATATTACATAATTTTTTAAATAATGATATTTTTTTATTTTATAAATACCGAATGTTGATTTTTTTTTCATGTATCGAGCTAATATTTAACGCATCTTTACATTTATGATCATAATTCGTAAACTGTACTCAAAAGCATTTCATATAGATTATTTTTAAAATTAAAAAAAAATATTTTTATTTTTAAAATTTAAATTAAAATAGTATCCTATAAAGTGAATGACAAACGCGAAGTGAATCTGTTTGGTTTTATAGACCATGATAATAGATCATTAACGGCCGTTAAACTGCTTGCTAGAGCACTCTCTAGCCTGATGAGAAAGCAAGTGCAATGGTACATTGATATCCCTATGCAAATAGTTTGATTTGAAAGCTAAATCTGTACATTAAATAGCCTTTGAGATGTAGAAAATATTAATGATGGCTCTAACGCCTTACATCCTCCTTTCTTTCTCCCTCACCCCCTTCGTGTCAAATCCATGCATTAAATAGCCCTTGAAAGCCAAATCCTTCATCGACTCCAATGCCGTATGACCCGTATCTTATATTCTAACTTAATAAGCTCCAATAGTCCTTATCTTCCTCTCCTCCCGAGCCCCAAGACTAAAGACATCGCCTCGTTTCTCGTTCACATTCTCGCTACTCTCCTCCCTTGCTTACCAGATCTCAGCTTCCTTCTCTCACTCATGCTTGCTTTATTTCGTGCCTCTCTCGTTGCCACCCATCTTTGGTTGATCGAGACACGGGCCATGAGGATTAGAAAGTGTGCTTCGAAGCTTCTGGACTTGGTGGACGCGTATGCTTCGCTGCCACCCTGGTCGACGTCGACTGAATCGTGGGACTCGCAGGCCACCGCCATTGCCAGGTTTCTCTACGAGCTCAACCGCTTGCCTTGGGATTTGATACCCAATATCCACAGCAGCAGCAAGCATGGCCGCTTTGAACCCAAACACGCCGGTCTACATCCCATCTCCCACCTCCTTTAGGCTACCATTCTCCTCTTTCTCTCCCTTAGCAGTCGATGCCTCGACGAAGCCACCAAGCCCAGTTTCCAAAAACCTGGTGCCGAAAAGCTCTTCCCGCGTTTGGGTAACCCTCCGGTTTGGGTTGACTGCAACCCAAACCCGAGTCAATTGCAAATCGATCCAGGTTAAACCCGGATCTTCAATCAACCTGAACCCGAGTCAATTGCAAATCGGTTCGGGTTAAACCCGGATCTTTCGGGTTCGGGTTGGACAGAC
Source organism: Calamus simplicifolius (assembly GCA_900491605.1). Classification (NCBI taxonomy): domain Eukaryota; kingdom Viridiplantae; phylum Streptophyta; class Magnoliopsida; order Arecales; family Arecaceae; genus Calamus; species Calamus simplicifolius. Next base: position 295,276 of record UESW01004823.1, on the reverse strand, counting down.
ATGAATTTAAGTACTGTTATAAATCGGGTTCAGCGGACCGGGTTCGGGTTAAACCCGGCCCAAGTTGCACCCCTAGCAATAGCCCACCACTACAAAGGCTTTGCTAAGATTCATTAGGCTTTAGTTATCTTTGACTGTAGTAAATATGATAATAGCATTAGCTATGATGATTCACTTATTCAATCACTAAAAACAACTTATTTTGGAATATCACGGATTAGTAGAAACTCTTCACCATGCTGAGATAGTAGCATCAACCATGACGATTCACCTATTAAATCACCTACAATAAGAGTCCAAATGTTTTGCATTAGAGCAACCCAAATTACTAAAATTTCTTCAACTATACTGAACTATTGTTGGGGAAATTATTAAGAAGTTATTTACCATATTATTGATTTGATGATTAACAAAAGCCATGAGTATAGTCATTGTGTTTCTGATAGATTTGATAAGTGTTTCAGGAATTAAGATTGGTTATTTATTCAAATGACACTTAGAAATCAGTTTTGAACCAAGTTTCAATAGAATTTATTTAAGTTCAGAACTTGGAACCGACACCTAGAACCATTTGAGCCGACTCCAGTATGTATCAGAGCAGTTGTATATTTTTGGCACGGTTCGGAGTCAACACTTAGAGTTTCGAAGCCGACACCTGAGGTTTCGGAGCTGACACATGAAAAGGTGGAGCTGACTCCAACCTGAGATATAGAGAAATTATTTTCTACTTCAGAAGTCGGAGCTGACACATGGATTTCGGGAGCCGACTCTAACCTGAGTTACAGAGACTATGTTTTCAGAGGAATTCTCGGAGCCAACACATCAGAAATTGGGAGCTGACTCCAGTCAGCGGGGAGTCGACACTTTGCAAAGTCGGAGCCGACTCTACATCAAATCGATTTTTGCTATTTATGGAAACACGATCTGGAGCCGACACATGAAAAGTTAGAGCCAACTCCAACCTGTCAAGGATGATTTTCAAAAGTGCCAGATCGGATTCTAATGGATATATTTTCTCACCTAACTCTCAACGAATACTTTTCTTTGCGTAAGGAAGCATTCAGGTACAATCTTAATGGCTATTTTCTCACCTAATCTCAGATTAAGACTCTATAAAAAGGAGATTCAACCGTTTGAAAAGTAGAACGAAAAATCGAGAAAAAAAGAGAAATAGAGTAAAATACTCAGTGAAAAAGAGAAAATTTCAAAGAGAAATCTCTGAGTCCAAGCCTATCAATCCAAGAGAGATTCAAGAGAAATCCAAAGCCTTAAAAGTTCAAATTTGAAGGATTTTCAAAAGGGAAAAGAAGAAAAGAAAAAGCCCTATTTCCTCAACGAGCTGTGTTCAAGATTCAATGATTCAATCCTTGCTCATCCATTCAAAAGAGAAGAGAAAAGAAAAACAGAAGAAAGCTCAAATCCACTGGCTTCAATCGGGCTTTTCTTATCTTTGTTTATTTATATTGCTTATTTTCTCATTTAAGGAGCTTTCCATTATTGTAAGCATTAAATTGATTTGGTGTGTACTAATTCAATCAGGGGGATTGAATTAGTTGAGGTAGTTTACCTCGAAATAAGCTAGTTTAGCTTGGGTTTGGGTTTTGTGTTGGTGAACCCATGAAAACTGGCTGGGTTCGTTGTGACCCCATATAAAACAACAAGTTAGAGTTGTGAGCTTGTAAAATAACTCAACTGTAATCAGTGGATTATAGTGTTGACCCAAGAGTTGCTTGGAAGTGGACGTAGGTATGGGATACACCGAACCACTATAAATCTTTGTGTGTTTGTCATGCTTTTGTCTCTATCTCTCTCTCATTGTGCTTTAAATTATTGCATCACTTCACTAGTATACTTAATCTTTGTGAAATTGGTTTTAAGTTTTAAGTGTTAAATTTTTTTAAAAGAACCCAATTCACCCCCCCTCTTGGGTTTCCATCTGGGCCAACAATTGGTATCAGAGCTTGTGCTCATTTTTAGTTGATCTAACGATCAAGAGTTAAAGATACAAATGGTAACACAAGCTGGCTCATCTTTTGCTGAAGGTCAATCCACTAATAGGCCACCTTTATTTAATGGCTCTAATTATTCATATTGAAAGCAAGAATGAGGATTTTTATTCAAGCTTTAGATTCTGAATTATGGAGTGTCATTACAAATGGACCTAGTACACCCACACACATTGTAGATGGTTCAATAGTTCCTAAGCCTGAAAGGATTGGAATGAGAACGATAGAAAAATGGCTCAGCTCAATGTAAAATCCATGAATGTTTTATATTGTTCTTTGGATGCAAATGAATTCAATAGAATATCTACTTGCATTTAGCCAAAGAAATTTGGGATAGACTAGAAGTTACCCATGAGGGTACTAACCAAGTAAAAGAATCCAAAATTAACATTCTAGTGCACAAATATGAATTGTGTAGCATGGAACAAACTGAATCAATCACATGCATGTTCACTAGATTCACTGATATTGTTAATGGTTTAAAAAGTCATGGCAAAACTTATATTAACTCTGAATTGGTGCGCAAAATTCTTAGATCTCTTTCAAGATCATCGGAAGCAAAAGTAACTACAATCCAAGAAGCTAAACACTTAAACATTCTACCTTTGGAGGAGCTCCTTGGATCCTTGATGACCCATGAATTGACAATGAAACAACATCAAGAGGAAGAGGTGAAAAAGAAAAGAACCATTGCTCTTAAGGCTGCAGAAAAGGAAATAAGCAGCAGTGAGGAAGAAGAGAAAGATGATGAAACAACTCTCCTTGCAAAGAAATTTAGAAAGTTTATGCAAAGAAGGAGACCCTTCCATAAGAGAAAGTTTAAAATAAAATTGGAAGGAGAAAGAGAAAAAGAAAGGGATAATAAGAATAAAGAAAAAGAACCCTTGACATGTTATGAATGTAAGAAGCCGGAGCATTTTTTGATCTGAATGTCCTCAACTAAAGAAGGGTTACAAAAAGAAGAAAAGGCCTATGTTGCAACTTGGAGTGATAGTGAAGAGTCTTCATCTGAAGAAGAATAAAAAGAGGTTGCAAACATATGCTTCATGGCAAACGATGAAAATAAGGTATGTACTGAAATCCCTAATGATGATTTTATATTGATAAATTATATGATGCTTTCAATGAGTTAGTTAGTTATTTTAAGGTTTTGAGAATGAAAAACAAATCTTTGAAAACTAAAAACCTAAATCTTCTCAAAGAGAAAAATGAACTAATTCTTAAGGTTAAAATTTAAAATCTGAAAATGAAAATGTTTAAAATAAAAAGAATCAATTTCTAATAAAAATATTAATATGAAGAAAGAAATTGATAAACATAAAATTATAGTTGATAAATTTACATATAGCTTAGAAAAATTAAATTTGCTTTTAAGTAATCAAAGAGTTATTTGATAAAGCTGGTTTAGGATATAAACCACATATGAAACAAAATATGTCAACAATTTCTTTGTAAAAAAAATGATATTTTATGTTATCATTGCAACAAAAAAAAGACATAAATCTTATGAATGCAATTTTAGAAAAATTAATAAGAATTTAAATATTAAAGGCAAGAAAATATGGGTTCCTAAAGGAACAATCTTTATTACTACTAACCATGAAGGATCCCAAGAAAGCTTGGGTACCTAAACATAAGATTTGATTATCTTGTAGGAGTGTCTTGCGGCCAAATAATCAAAACGAAAGTGGTACCTTGATAGTGATTGCTCAAAACACATGATGGGTGACAAGGATCAATTCATTACCCTTGTAGATAAAAGAGGAGTTGTTACTTTTGAAGATAATGGCTGTGATGCCCCTCCTAATAGTCCACATCAAAAAATTAGGAGTTGGTTGTATGGTTTATAACCGGTTAAGGAAGACAGACAAGTACCAATTAGATCCCTTTTGGGCTGTAGTGGCTCAAGTTGGTGTGGACCTTGTCGTCTTACTTTATTGTAACGAAACGGGCCCGTGGCCCGGATCGTTACAATATGGTATCAGAGCTACGCACCAGCCGAAAGTGCAGGAGCTAAGTGCCACACAGGGCAAAGTGCTATATCGATGGGAGCCACCTCTTGAACTTATGGGGGCCACAGGGCAAAGTGCTACATTGATGGGAGCCACCTCTTGAACTTGTGGGGGTCACCTCTAGAATCCTGCCTATCTGGTGGTTGTGATCAATTGAATCTGGCGACGAGGACGTTGCCTCTGTAATGAGGGTTGATTGTAATGCCCCTCCCAATAGTCCCACATCGGAAAACTAGAAGTTGGTTGTATGGTTTATAACCGGTTAAGGAAGATGGACAAGTACCAATTGGATCCCTTTTGGGATGTAGTGGCTTAAGTTGGTGTGGACCTTGTCCGTCTTGCTTTCTTGTAATGAAACGGGCCCGTGGGCCCGGGTCGTTACAATGGGAAAGGCCAAATTATGGGATTTGATAAAATTCAATTAACTTCATCTACTTTTATAGAAAATGTTTTATATGTTGTTGGTTTAAAGCATAACTTAATTAGCATTAGTCAATTGTGTGATAAAGGTACTTAATTAGCATTAGTCAATTGTGTGATAAAGGTTTCAAAGTTTCATTTGAAGCTTCTATTTGTACTGTTTCTAATCCCATAGACAATAGCATTATATTTATTGGTAATAGAAATAGCAATGTATACTTAATTGATTTAGACAATTTGTCTACTAGTAACCATTGCTTAATTACTGATAATGCTAAGGTTAATGAGATTGGATGGCTATAGCATCGTAGATTAAGTCACGCAAGCACACACTTAATTTCAAAATTAATTAGAATGGATTTAGTTAAAGGACTTCCAAAACTAGATTTTGAAAATAATAGAATTGTGATGCATGTCAATTTAGAAAACAACTAAAAATTCTCTTAAATCTAAGAATATTGTTTCAACTACTAGGCCACTCGAACTACTTCATATGGACCTTTTTGGCTCACAAAGATGAGACTTTCTCGATATTCCTGAAATTCTTCAAGAAAGTCACAAATGAGAAAAACAACACTATAGTGTCTCTTAGAAGTGATCATGGCACAGAATTTAAAAATCATCAATTTAAAAATTTCTATATTGAAAATGACATTCATCATAATTTTTTGTACCTAGAACACCACAATAAAATGGAGTCGTAGAAAGGAAAAATAAAACATTAGAAGATATGGCCCATACTATGCTATGTGAAAGCCAACTCCCAAAGTACTTCTGGGCGAAAGATATAAGCAGAGCATATTACATCCTTAATAGAGCTTTAATTAGGCCAAGTCTTAAGAAAACTCCCTATGAACTATGGCATAATAGGAAACCTAACATTAGTTATTTTCATGCATTTGGTTGTATATATTTCATTCAAAATAATGGTAAGGACAATCTTAAAAAATTTGATGCCAAATCTGATGAAGGAATATTTTTAGGCTATTCAACATCTAGTAAAGCATATAGAGTATTTAACAAGAAATATTTAATTGTAGAAGAATCAATTCATGTAGTATTTGATGAGTCTTTAGCATCAAGTTCTGAGAAGATTGATGATGGGAAGATACAATTTTGCTTGAAAGAGATATTGAAAAATTGAATATAGATGTATCTTCAGACCATGAACAAGAAGCTAAAGATGATGACTCACCTAGGGATGATGTTATTGATACTACTCGTAATGATGTAGATCTACCTAGAGATTGGAGATATGCTTATGGTCATCCTAAGGATTTAATCATAGGTGATCCATCTCAAGGAGTAAGAATTAGATCATCAATGAGGAACATCAATAATCATCTTGCATTTGTGTCTCATATAGAACCCAAAACTATTGAAGAAGCTGAAAAAGATAGTAATTGGATGTAAGCTATGCAAGAGGAATTAAATCAATTTACTAGGAATAATGTATGGTCCTTAGTTGATAGACCTAAAGGTCATTCTGTAATAGATCTAAATGGGTATTTAGAAATAAATTAGATGAAAATGGCATAGTAATTAGAAATAAAGTTAGATTAGTTGCAAAAGGATATAATCAAGAAGAAGGAATTGATTTTGATGAAACTTTTGCACCTGTACTAGATTAGAAGCAATTAGACTATTATTTGCATCTGCATATCATATGAACATTAATTTATTTCAAATGGATGTTAAAAGTGCATTTTTAAATGGTTTTATAAATAAGAAAGTTTATCTAGAACAACCCCCAGGTTTTTGAAGATCATGAATTTTCAAACCATGTTTTTAAATTACACAAGCACTTTATGGTTTAAAACAAGCACCTAGAGCTTGGTATGATAGATTAAGCAAATTTCTAATTAAAAATAATTTTTCTAAAGAAAATATTGATAAAACCCTATTCTTGAAAAGAAAAGATAAAGATTTATTGGTAGTACGAATTTATGTAGATGATATTGTATTCGGTGCTACTAACAATCTTTTGTGTCAAGAATTTGCTAAGTTAATACAGGGTGAATTCAAATGAGCATGATGGGAGAACTCAACTTCTTCCTAGGATTTCAAATCAAACAAGAAAGAGAGGAGATTTTCATCAACCAAACAAAGTACATAAAAGAAATTCTCAAGAAATTTGTTATGGAACAAGTCAAACCTCTCGGAACACCAATGAGTCCTTCATGCAAGTTAGATAAAGATGAAGATGGTATTACAGAGGTATGATCGGTTCACTACTTTATTTAACAGCTAGTAGACCAGATATCATGTTTGCAGTATGTTTATGTGTACGATATCAATCTGAACCTAAAGAATCTCACTTAATTGCAGTAAAAAGAATACTTAGATATCTAAATGGAACTAAAAATGTAGGATTATGGTATTCTAGAGACTCAATATTAAATTTGATTGCATATACTGATTCTGATTATGCTGGTTGTAAATTGGATAGAAAAAGTATAAATGGTGCATGCCAATTTTTTGGAAGTAACTTAATCTCTTGGTTTAGAAAAAAAAAAATTCGGTTGCATTATCAACTCCTGAAGCTGAATATGTTGCAGCTGAAAGTTGCTGTGCTCAAATCCTTTGGATTAAGCGACAACTTGAAGATTATGGTATAACACTTGATAAAACACAAATTAGATGTGATAACACTAGTGCAATCAATTTAACTAAAAATCCAATTCAACATTCAAGGACTAAACACATTAAAATTAGATATCATTTTATTAGAGAACATGTAGCTAATAATGACATCTGTCTTGATTATATTTGTACTGTGAACAATTAGCTGATACTTTTACAAAACCCCTAAGTGAAGAAAGATTTTGTTATCTTAGAGGAGAATTAGGAGTTTGTGATCCATTGGAATGAATTTTAAATCTCCTAGGAATGATTATCTAGAATTCAATCATTTTTCTAATTTTTATGTAATTTTAAGGATGATTTATCTAGATATTTGAACCCCTTGATTCATCACATTCCAAAGTTGATTTTGCTAAAATTTGATGTCAATCCGGACAAGTTTCAGATTCTTTGAAACTCTCTTTTTTTTTTCTGAAACTATCTTGGAGCCGACTCCTCTGGTATCGAAGTCGACTCTAGTTTTGTCTAAAACTTTGGAGCCGACACCTGCTTTTTCCGAGTTGACTCCACTTTGGGCGCTGACTGTGTTAGCGACCTGGAGCCAACTCCTCGCTTTGTGGGAGTCGACTCCAAGTGATCCCAGGTTGACTTATCTAGGGCAGAGTCGACTCCTCTCTCATTTCAATCGACTCCTAACCCTTCCAAACTCTCTCCAACTCTTCCTAAAACCCAAGATGTCTCAAATTAACCATTCCTTAGCACTCAATGGCACCCAAACGTAGAGGATCCTTGTTTGGTGGAGCGGTGATGACCGAAAAATGAACCGTAAGGCGTCCGATGAGGCAGCCTTCACCGAGTTCTTCGTCCTCTTTGTCGGCATCCACACCAAGCGCTGTTCCAAGTCCTTCCTCACCTCAAATCGACGCCCTTGCTGGCTGTGTGATCACTATGGGCAGAAAGGTAGATTTTCACTTCTTTAAGGAAGAGGGTTTTTCCATTGGGCGGCAATTAAAAGAATTAGGTTGGGATAAGGTGTGTTCTCTTGATGTACCCACTTACCCTACCTTAGTCAAAGAATTTTATTTCAATCTTTCAAGAGGAGATGGAGGTATAGTGAGTTCTGTTAGAGGGAAAAGAATTCATCTAACTTCGGAGATTCTAGGAAACCTTTTAGGGATTCTGTTACTGGACTTATTGCAAATATCCATAGTGAGAGATCAAGTGCATTATCAAGAATGCTAGGAAGGGAGGTCACTGAATTTGAAGAAGTTAGGGCAAACTAGTTGCCTCTTGAATTAAGATTACTTCATAATATTTGTGGTCGGATTTTATTTCCAAAGACCGGCAGATTTGAGTATGTCTCGGAGCGAGACATTGTAATAATGGATAGTGTTCTGACTGGTCAGCAAATTAATTTAGCTGGTATGATGATTTGGTACATGGCTGAAGCTGGTAACAAAAAGAGATCAACTTTGCCTTACGCATGGTTTTGACATTAGCATTCCAGAGCCAAGGTGGAGTTATTTCAGATAGTGAACCCAAAAAGAACTTAAGGCACATTGATTATTATAGTTTAGCTACTGTACATCGGATGGGGTTCGTGAAGGTGGATGGAAAAGGACATCTGGAGGACAGGGCAGCTGATATTGGAGCTGCTACACCATCGGTGGCTGGCCCATCAGTGAGGCATCCTTCACCTGAGCTAATAGATCATCACCACCACCAGCACCTACTCCAGCAACTGCATCTATTTTTGTTCCTTCATCTGGCTTTTCTGATGCCAGTTGGTACAATTAAAGGAACTCTTTGCTAGTCATAAAGAAGAAATGAAGATTGAACTAGATAGTAGACTTATGAGCTTGAGGAAAATGTACTATTCCTTGGAAGATAGAGTAAGCAGAATTGAATCATCCTTTGGAACTTCTTCAGAAGCCTTGAAGACTGATCTTATGCACATTTTTGAGAAGATCAAGGACATTGGAGGAGATTCTGATACTTATTCTAAGTGCAATGCAGAGTTATAAGAGAAAATCATAGTTGCATATGCTTTTATTGACAGAAGGCTAAATGATTTTATCAAAATCCAAAGTGAAGGAATGGAAAAGATCTTAGAAGAGCTCAAAAGACTTCTTAGATTTTGATGTTATTAGCTTTTGATGTTTGACTTACATTTTGATGTACTTACTCTTT